>CM064497.1:57472432-57792432 GCA_032716605.1 Paralithodes platypus | reverse complement strand
TGTTGCTACTCCAGATATTTCTCCACAACATATTTCAGGGTAAAGATCTGATCTAACAATCCTCTTCCCTTCCTAAAACCGCCCTGCTCGTCACCTATCCATTTATCCGTTCTCGCTCTCACTTTCTCAATCACTACCTTACTGTACACCTTCCCTACTATGCTTAGAAGACATATTCCTCGGTGGTTACCACGCACTCCTCTTTCCCCTTTACCCTTACATAGGGGGACTATTATGCCTGTCTTCCAGTTATCAGGTGCACTCTCCTTCTCCCATGCTAGTTTGCACATTTTTCATACCCATTTGATCACTATCTCACCACCATACCTCAGCATTTCCCCACACACTCCATCTATTCCTGGTGCTTTCCCCAACTTCACTCTTTGCATGGCTTCACACACTTCTGACCTCCTGATCCCCACCCCCTCCTCCATTACTTCTCTTCTTCTCCCTCCCATACCCCATCCACCTTAGTTTGCTGGCGCTTCATTCCTTACATTTTGCAATTCGTTGAAATACTCCCTCCATCTTTCGACTTTCTCTTGCTTCTCAGCTAGCACTCGCCCATTTTTACCTTTCACACTCCTACTGTTTCCCTTGTTACCTTCCCTAACTTTCTTGACTTCTTTCCAGAATAGTTTCTTACACTCCCTCCATTTTACACTCAGATTCCTTCCAAATTCCTCATCTACTCTTCTCTTACTTTCCTTCACTACTCTCTTCACCACTCTCTTTTTCTCCACATACCTCACTCGTTTCTGTCTCTCCAAATCTGCATTCCCTCTACTACCCAACCACTCTCTATACACTTTTTTCCTGTCACACAGCTATTTCCACAGCTATTTTTACCTCTTCTGTCCATCATGCTGTACCGTTAAACTCCCCTCCCTCTTCTCCTATTCCACACACCTCCTCACATGCTGCACAGATCTCTTCCTTAAACTCTTTGCTCATCCGCTCCACTTCCTCCGTACCTTTCAGGTCAAACCTACTTAGTTGTCTTGCTACTGCTCTCCTGTACTCTTCCTTGATTTCCTCCTCCTGTAGCCACTCCAACCTCCTCGACATTCCACCCCCCCTCTTGTCTCCCTCCAGCTCTCCTCACCCACTTCTTTTGTATCCTAATTTTAGCTACTAGTACATATTAATGGTCAGACAGACCACCTCCAATACCCCTATACACCGTAGCATCCAGCACAGATTTCTTCATTCGTTCATCCACACATATATAATCAATCAGTGCCTTTCGTCCCATTACTGCCTTATCCTTATCCTTCTTCGTCCACACCACTTTCCATGAGTACCTGTATATCATTCTGTGTCGGAAGGTGTTGGCTATCCACAGCCTCTTCCCCACATATACGTCCACAAGAGCACTACCATTCCTATTCACCTCTGACGGTACCCCCCACCCTCCCACCACTCCATCAACTTTCTTATCCCCCACCTTCCCATTCATATTCCCAATCAGAAATATTATTTCGTTCTTGCCAAACTTATCCAGGCACGCCTCCACATTCACCCAAAACTCCTCTTTCTCTTTTACAGGTTTATCCTCTGTCGGAGCATAGACACACACAATCACCCACGTTTGTATTCCTACTTTCATTCTTACCCACACAATCCTTAAACCCACAGACTCATAGTCTCTTACACGCTACCTCCATTTGTTACTTACAAATGAACACGCACCTTCTCTCGCTACTTCCTCACTCACTCCAGCACACACACCCATTCCACACTCGCTCTCTCACATCTGTACCCCTCAATTTGGTCTCCGTCATTCCACATACATCCAGCCTGGCATTCACTAACACTTGCAGGTCCTCTCTCTCTTTTGTGTCATTATTCACGCCTTTCACATTCCATGTCGCTATTCTAAGATCGTCCATAGTCGGTTGGGGTTCGTCAACATAAGGTCCGTCCACATCCGAGGCTGTTCGTTCTCTCTCTCTCTCTCTCTCTCTCTCTCTCTCTTTCTTTCTCTCTCTCTCTCTCTCTCTATATATATATATATATATATATATATATATATATATATATATATAGTAGGATAAGTAGGGATTAGATGCCTGGACCCATCTTTATTCTCGAATTTTCGGCTTACATTAAACCATCTTCAGGAGTACTCTAAAAAAAAATAGAGTACAAACTAATAACAGAAGGAACAACGGGATCAATAATAAGTCAGTGAAAAATTAGTAAACAATTACAATCTTTTTTATATCAATATTTATAAGTTTAAAATTTATAAACAAAATACTGAAAACTCACATTTAATAGTAGAAACTGAAGCATATCTAACAAAAAATATATAAAGCTATTTCGTAATTTCCTTAAGAACATCGTGTATTATCAACAGACTGCACCTTTTACAAAACATAATAATACAAAAATCACATAATACATGTAAACTTACCTAAGTACAGGGAAACAAAAGACCAGACACGTTCACAGAACTGGGTGAGGGGGTCAACTAAAACACCGCCACAGCTCAAGTGACTGTGGAGCTGTGAAAGGAAATAAAACTAAAAAATTTGATCGAATAATTTAAGAGACAACAAATTAAAAAGATTAAAGAGTTGTTCGAAACATTAACTCCTTCAGACATATTATGTTCCAATAAGTCCGAGGAGCCGGGAGCCCCGGGATCATTGCCACTGCCTCGCACTACACTCACAACAACACTGCGGCCGTTAGAATTATCGGAGGAGGCTGAGGTTGCCACCAACGGTTTTATCGTAAGCTAACTTATCGGACTTACTGAGCTCATATGACGCTAGTGCGTCATATGGACTAATTGGAGAGGCATGTAGATAAGTCCGCGTCATATGAGTTTTTGGTTATAAGTTCCATATGACGCGATCACGTCATGTATGTCGTAAGGAGTTAAGTTCTGGATTGAGCTTCTTGATGAGTAATTTTTCTCCAATGAGCGCATCTGTATGATGCCTGTAGTGCTGGGTAAAATTGGCGGGAGAGGAGCTTGCCTCAGCCATACATTATGTAACTCCCAGCCTGTATCGCCGATTTTGACCATCCAAACGCTGTTTTCACTTGTTTTATTGTTGTAACAGGTTAATACCTATAATCAACCTATAATAGGCGCATATGGATAAGTATTAATGCTATTTATGGTAAAATAAATATTTTAGTGATGGAAACAGCTCAAATACATGCGCACAGGCAGAGGTGTTCATTACCCCCCATGGACACTTCAGAGGTTAATACTTCTCCATATGCGCCTATTATAGGTTGATTATAAAGGTATTAACATGTTACAACAATAAAACAAGTGGAAACAGCGTTTGGATGGTCAAAATCGGCGATACAGGTCGGGAGTTACATAATGTATGGCTGAGGCAACCTCCTTTCCCGCCACTTTTCCCCAAGTCTGGAGAGACACTGTCGATCGATACTCTCTCTCTCTCTCTTGCACTCGCTTGCTAACAGTGATGACAATGCCCTGCTTGCAACTTGCTAATGTTAGCACGAAAATATACCACAGAATAAGGGAATAACAGGGAAAATAGGTGATAACTGAAGGAGGGGAGGAAAGTGGGGAAGGAGGGGAGGTAGAGGAGTGATATTTTGCATGGCCCAGGGGCAAAAAAAAAAAAAAAAAAAAATTGGTGTTTTAAATTGATTTTTTTTCCCCTGACTCTTAACCCGGGAACTGCGGGGAGACTCTTAAGAGTTCCCCCGGCGGACTGCGGGGAGACTCTTAAGAGTCAGAGAAAAAAAAAATCAACTTTTGACATCGAAAAAAAAAAAAAAAAAAAAAAAAAAAAAAAAAAAAAAATTGGCCCCTGGGCCATGCAAAATCTCAGTCCTCTACCTCCCCTCCTTCCCCACTTTCCTCCTCTCCTTCAGTTATCACCTATTTTCCCTGTTATTCCCTTATTCTGAGGTATATTTTCGTGCTAACATTAGAAATCCGGTTACAGGGTGTGGTCATCACTGATAGCAAGCGAATGCAAGAGAGAGAGAGAGTATCGATCGACTGTGTCTCAGTGGCCTTGGGGGAAATTGGCGGGAAAGCAGCTTGCCTCACCCATACATTATACAACTTGCGGTCTATATCTCCGATTTTGACCATCCAAATGCTGTTTTCACTCGTTTTATTGTTGTTTCAGGTTAATACCTTTATAATCAACCAATAATAGGCACATATGGATAAGTATTAATGGTACAATGAATATTTTAGTGACGGAAACACCTCAAATACATGCGCACAGGGAGAGGTGTCTAATTACCCTATGCGCACTTCAGAGGTTAACACCTTAAGAGTATATACCTAAGCGGTATATAATATGTAGCCACCAGCGGGGTGTTTTTACCCAAAATAGGGCTGTTTACGTGATCATTTTCATGCCTAAATAAGACCCAGAGCGTAAAACAAGTATCTATCCCTGAAAGGGCATAAACAGAGCTTTCCAATGACACCACAACGATCCTTGTATGATGGCTAGTTTTCTTGCAACAACCGCGCAACACGAGTGCAAAAACCATGTAATTCGGTACTTTCCCCATACATTTCACTATGTAGCGAGTGTGAGAGGGTGGAGGAGGGTGGGATTCGTGTCAGTTGGTCCGCCGCGGTGGTCTGGAACAGTCATACGCTCGCTACTCTCCTGCCACCACTTGTTTCTCTCTCTCAGCAACATTACGTGCTGAAATTGCCACACGACCTATGTCGCACGCCGCCACATAGTCCAAATTTATTTAACTCGACTTATGTTGCGCGCCGCCAATAAGGGGTTAAGAGTCTTCCCGCAGTCCGCCGGGGGAACTCTTAAGAGTCTTCCCGCAGTTTCCGGGTTAAAGAGTTGCTTTAGTCCACAAGTCAGTCAACTAAAATAGTTAAGTACATAATAGTAGCATTAACGTTAATTCCCAATCACATATCTCACTAACCAACATACTGTAAGTGTTTACACCGAACACACTTAACACACACTTATATAATCTGACTGACAGTCACAATCCCATTATAATACTTCACCCCGTCTTCCTCCAGCTGCAAGTTCACCTTCCCAACTCCAAATGTGACTGATTTGAATGCCCACTACTCGGGTCTTATATACTATGCAATGATGGTGTAGGAACGAATCAGGAGACGGGGGATGTTGCGCGCCCCAATCACAGCTCCTCTAGTTGCGTAGCTGATGCGTGGTCCAATGGCGTCTCATGGCGTCGATCATCGTCATAGCGTCGGGTCATTGAAGTAGTTTGCAGGGTCCCATATGATGCACGCAGGTGTGAAGGCTTGTTTGCTGGTATTCAGGCGAGCTGGTTTCCACTCGCTGGTTCGCTCGCTGGTCTGCTTTGCCACCTGGGTAATTCGGCACTCCTTCAACTCTTAATTCTAACTCTTAAATAAACACATACAGGGCTCCGTATGTCAGAATATATATCCAGTATATAAATGCACACACACCTGCCCGTGGTGTAACGGATAACGCGTCTGGCTCACAACCAGAAGGTCCCGAATTCGTGACCCGGGCGGGGAAGAGACATTTGGGCAAGTCTCCTAACGGTGTAGCCTCTGTTCACCTAGCAGTATAAATGGGAACCTGGTATAAGTGGACGAAGTTGTGACGTCCCCTCTGGGGGTTGGTGGTCTGTTACAAGGTGAGAAGGTTATCGTATAGGGCAAACTAAAGTCTAGTTCACACATTCAGGAGTGTGAGGCTTAGTTTCCGAGACTGTGGACTCTTGGAAACTCGGCCTCACACTCCTGAATGTGTGAACTAGGCTTAAAGGGACCCTCAAACAGTCAGGAGTGCAAGCTAGAGTCACTAGGAGTAGGGAAAAATTCGGACTCGCGGGCCTATTCGCGGTGAATATCAATGACTCCTAGTGACTCTAGTGACTCCTAGCGACTCCTGTTAGACTCCCAGTGATTCCCGGCTAGTCCTGGCCAATTAGCCATGTCCGAATTTGTTTTCATCGTGTTGAAAATTTTGGCCGCGAATCGGACCACTCCCACTGACTCACAGTGAGTCCTGGTGACTCGCGGTGACTCCCGATGACTTCATTCTCGTCCCATTGACTCCCGATGATCCGTAAATAATTCTAACATGATCGTAGACAATTTTTATGACTCGTGGATATTATTTAGTTACTTGATATAGTCTATTCGCTGTAAGTAGGCTACTTTATCCACCACTACCACTTTATCCACCACTACCGCTTTATCTACTACTACCACTTTATCCACCATTACCACTTTATCTACCACTACCACTTTATCTGCCACTACCACTTTATACACAACTACCACTGTATCCACCACTACCACTTTATCGACCACTACCACTTCATCCACCACTACCATTTTATCTACCACTGTCACTTTATCCACAACTACCACTTTATCCACCACTATCACTTTATCCACCACTACCACTTATCCACTAATACCACTTTATCTAACACTACCACCTTATCCACCACTACCACTTATCCACTAATACCAACTTTTTCTAACACTACCACTTTATCCACCACTACTGCTTTATCTACTACTACCACTGTATCCACGACTACCACTGTATCTACCACTACCACTTTATCTACCACTACCAATGTACACACAACTACCACTTTTTCCACCACTACCACTTAATCCACCACTACCATTGTATCTACCACTGTCAATTTATCCACAAATACCAATTTATCCACCACTACCACTTATCCACTAATACCACTTTATCTAACACTACCCCTGTAGCTATCACTACCACTTTATCCACCAATACCACTTTATCTACCACTACCACTTTATACACAACTACCACTTTATCTACCACTACCACTGTATACACAACTACCACTTTATCCACCACTACCACTTTATCTTCCACTACCAATTTATCCACCACTACCATTTAATCTACCACTCAGTTTATCCACAGCTACCACTTTATCCACCACTACCACTGTAGCCACCACTACCACTTTATCCACCACTACCACTTATCCACTAATACCACTTTATCTACCACTACCACACCATGTTGTGACCTGTTGTTGCTTGTTCTCCTTTGTACTCCTTTGCAATAGCCGAGTAATCTAGATAAAGACATGGCACCTTACCATCAGTTGGAAATAATAGACTATTGTCCCAAACGTGCCAGAAATATAGTAAAATTATAGATCTGGGGGGCCATCAATATCATACTCGCATCTCCATCCTTACACCTCGCACTGATTCTCGGTGACTCCCAGTGACTCTTATATGACTCCTCCTGACTCCCACTGACCCGTGTATTACTCGCATCGACTCGTATCTAACACTAATCTGAAAACGACCGGTAATTTTCAAATTTTCAAAAACTCTTACTTCATTCGCGGTTTTATCCCGTTGACTCCTGGTAGCTCACAATGACTCACAGTGACTCCTTTTGACTCACAAGTACACTCCCGCTTACTCCCTACTCTGGTGTGGTGGCACGTAGAATTTCGGACACTTGCGGTCATTTTTGCAGGAACCGCCAAGAGTCATCACTCCCAGTGATTCTAGCTCGCACTGCTGACTGTGTGAGGGCTCCTTGACCCTTCATACAGATCAACCCAAGCCTTCTATTTCAGATGTCGCCAATTAACTGATTACAGACTACTGTACACTCACATACACAGCCAACGGTACACTAACACATGACACACACTTCATGCAATACATTCCCAGTTAACCCTTTGAGTACCAGCGATGTGTGTTATATTATTTTCGAGCTATATTTAGGCGATATTATGCAGCTTGAGAAGGATCTGTGGTAGTTAATACAGGTGTATAAGATAGTTTGAATCCTTATTATTACTAGAGGTCCTTGTTAAGCTTATACAAATTGTCTAATCATTGCCAGAATATAATGAAAAGGACATCGCCGGTACTGTACAGGTTAACCCTCAGAACCCCAGCGACGTAAACAGTGCGTCGGCAATGTTTGTAATGCTAAACCCCAGCGACGCATATGTATGCGTCACTGTTAATTACTCCGGTCCTATGGCACCTAGAGGGCTCAGATTTGTATGGGAACTGTGTAAGTATCCCACACAACCATGCCGAGGGTTGCAAACTCTCAAAGTCCAACCGCGTGCGCGTGAGCGTGCAAAAACCTGTTTTTGGGTGTTTTTGCCTTCACATTTCCCCTCTTGTAAATCCGAATTTCGGGCGCACCGTAGGACCCTTTAACCCTTGTCTAGCGGGGGGTTTTGGGCTTATTTGGGCATATTCAGGCCCTCCTGAATGATAAATCAAGTATCTGCTTGAAAAGAAATGTATTCAGCAAAAAACTAGGCGCTAAAAGCTTCAAAATGAGACCAGAACGAGCTACGTAGCACTCGTGTTTCTCATACAGTGGTGCCAGTAACATGGGAGTTTAGCGTATAGCGGCATATTTTTCCCAGCTATGCTCACTACTGGCTACACTGCCGGCCTCTTGAGAACACAGGGAACATGAGTTAATGGGCGGCGGTAAGCCCTGGGAGTCGGCTGTCTGGCCTGCTGCACTCCCGGCCATTTGCACTCGATTTTAACCCTTTAACCCTTTGGCTGCGGGCTGTTTTGGGCTATTTAGGGCATATTCAGGCACTCCTGAATGATAAATCAAGCATCTGCATTAAATGAAGTGTATTCTGCCGAAAACTAGGCGAAAATAGCTTCAAAATGACACCAGAACGGACCGTATACGTGGTCTGGTTCACCCGCAGTGATCCCAGTGAAACGCGGGAACCCCGCTATTATGTAACACTCACTCGCTTGGCTACACTGATGAGAGAGACAGAGAGAGACTCGCCCGCAACACAGCTTAGCTCAGTGAGCCGCTCGGTGCTCTGAGGGTCGGAGGTGGGCCCCTCACGCTCCCACCCACTGACACTCGATTCTTATGTTTTTTACAGGCTTTTAAAGCCTGGAAATTGCTGTAACTTGCCAAAACATTTCAGAACGTCACCCGCAGCGAAAGGGTTAAAAGCCTTAATAATGCTCCTAAATTTCTGCAAATTGGAGGCGGACTTAACCCTTAAAAAGCGGCTCACCACATAAGTCGTGTTGAAAAAACTGGCAAAAAACGGGTGAAAAAAGGGTGGAAATCGAGTGAAAATGGGTGGGATAGTAATGATCCATACGTCCGACATCTGTGGCCTCCCGGCCCACACTAACTCCAGTTCCCCCACCGCGCGTGAGGATGACAGTGTAACCAATAGTTCGCTAAAAGTGAGCAAGGTAGCAAAATCAGCTAAACTTCCATCTTCGAGGTAACACTGTCAGTGCTCCACGAGTGCTACGTAGCTGTATGTGGCGTCATTGTGTAGCGATTTCCACCTAGTTTTCGGCGCAATACAGTTCCTTTCATACTGATGGTTGATATAGCAGTCAGAACGGCCCAGAAAGGCCCAAAACGGCCACAGAGCACCTGCTAGAGGAGGGTTAAGTCCGCCCCTTTATCTTTAAGGGTTAATGACCTAGGGGATCATTTTTTTGTGGGTTTTCCTTCATTCCTAACCCATTCCTGGTGTTTTCTGGAAAAAACAAAAAATTCAAAACCTGCCGGTCCTGGGTGGTACATTTATTATAAACTAGCTGGGGCTCAGTGGGTTAAGGAGGCGCTAAAATAATGAGCTAAAGCTCGCATTGCATGAAATCCCCTTGACAAACAAGTTCGGTGAATTACACACAGGTTTAATTGATATGACCAGATCAGTATATGCATTACTCCTATATTCCTGTATTTGACATAGTATAGTAATAATTTTCACTTTTTTCACATTCACAATATATTTCATATTTTATGAATTTCGGTGTTAATATTACTTCGACACATTTTCTAGCTATGCATCATGTACCTAATTTATGTACTGTATTATACCCCTCTAGGCACAGGCTTTCTCTAATATGTAGATTATATGGTTAGAGGACAACAAATTTCGAAGGATGAGCACTAGATGGCGCTTGAAGGTTTTTCTTTCTATCACGGTTGGCATATTCAGTGTCCTACTTCCTTATTCATACTATATAATAGTTACACAAATTGGTACTGATCCCGACTAACAATTAAAAGTCTATCGTACCAACATCACAAGATTGGCACCATAAACAAAACCCACATATTGAGAGCAGTTTAAATTATGAGCGAAGAGGGTCTAAAATGAGTAAAATGTGGTGAGTTTTCAGTATGTGGGTTTAGTTTTCTGATTCCATAATATATTGTGTTTAGGGGAACGTCCTTGTATTACAGTTTGTTGACAAAAACAAAGGTACTATGTAAAAGTAGGCTTATGATAAAGTACTGAAAATAAGTACAGCATGAATTGATTTTCAACTATGTCTCCGTACAAATACAGGGAATCGAATCAGATTCAATAGGATATCTTGCCTTGTTCTTATACCCATACCATTTTATTCTATAACCCAAGTTTTCCAAATGCTTATATATAAACTCCATCAAATATTCATGTGTTCTTCTATTAGCTATACCGGTATTATTACTTATTTAACGTTTGCCTAATTTACAACTCAACTTATATCATATACTGTATATACAAATTTCATACTAATACAGACATATCTGTTTGTTTGAAGACTGGCATAAAGGTACAGCATGGTGGACAGAAGAGGTAAGAATAGCTGTGGAGGAAAAGAAGAAAGCATATAGAGAGTGGTTGGGTAGTAGAGGGAATGAAGATTCCGAGAGACAGAAACGAGCGAGGTACGTGGAGAGTAAGAGGGTGGTGAAGAGAGTAGTGAAGGAAAGTAAGAGAAGAGTAGATGAGGAATTTGGAAGGAATCTGAGTGTAAAATGGAGGGAGAGTAAGAAACTGTTCTGGAAAGAAGTCAAGAAAGTTAGGGAAGGTAGCAAGGGAAACAGTAAGGGTGTGAAAGATAAGAATGGGAGAATGCTAGCCGAGAAGCAAGAGAGAGTCGAAAGATGGAGGGAGTACTTCAGTGAGTTGCAAAATGAAAGGAATGAAGAGCCAGCAAACATAGCTGGATATGGTATGGGAGGGAGAAGAAGAGAAGTAGTGGAGGAGGAGGTGGGGATCAGGAGGTCAGAAGTGTGGGAAGCCATGAAAAGAGTGAAGTTGGGGAAAGCACCAGGAACAGATGGAGTGTGTGGGGAAATGTTGAGGTATGGTGGTGAGATAGTGATAGAATGGGTATGGAAAATGTGCAAACTAGCATGGGAGAAGGGGAGTGCACCCGATGACTGGAAGACTGGCATAATAGTCCCCCTATATAAGGGCAAAGGGGAAAGAGGAGTGTGTGGTAACCACCGAGGAATATGTCTTCTAAGCGTAGTAGGGAAGGTATACAGTAGGGTAGTGATTGAGAGAGTGAGAGTGAGAACGGAGAAATGGATAGGCGACGAGCAGGGAGGTTTTAGGAAGGGAAGAGGATGTGTAGATCAGATTTTTACCCTGAATTGTGTTGTGGAGAAGTATCTGGAGAAGAAAGAAAAGGTGTATGTTGCCTTTATGGACTTGGAGAAGGCCTATGACAGAGTGGATAGAGAAGGTTTGTGGAAAGTACTTAGAATATACGGAGTAGAGGGCAAGTTGCTGAAAGCAGCGAAGAGCATGTATGAGGGTGCAAAGGCGGCAGTACGTGTGGAGAGTGAGCAGAGCGAGTTCTTTGACCTGAATGTTGGTTTGAAACAGGGGTGTGTGATGTCCCCGTGGTTGTTTACTGTATATATGGTTGGAGTTATGAAAGAAATACTATCAAGAGCAGTGGATGTTGGTGTATCGCTGAAAAGGGAGGGAATTGAGTGGAAGCTACCTATACTGCTGTTTGCGGATGATACAGTTCTGATGAGTGATAATGAATGGGAGTTGCAGGGTCTGGTAAATGAGTTTGGAACAGTGTGCGAAAAACGGAATTTGAAGGTAAATACGGGGAAGAGCAAGGTTATGGTCTTCGAAAGGGGTGAAGTCACAGAGTGTGAGGTGAAGCTGAACGGTCAGGCTATGGAGATCGTCAACTCTTTTAAGTATCTGGGCAGTGTGTTGAGTAAAGATGGGACTATGGATGAAGAGGTGCGGGAGAGGGTACAACAGGGGAAGAGGGTTGTAGGAACGCTAAAAGCAGTAACAAGAAATAGGGTGGTCAGTATGGAAGTGAAGAAGTCCTTGCATGACAGTGTGGTAATCCCGACACTGACTTACGGAAGCGAAGCATGGACGTTGGTTGAGAGACTCAGACCAAGAGTGAGAGCAGTGGAAATTAATTACTTAAGGAGTGCGTGCGGAGTTACATGGAGGGATAGACAGACTAATGAGGAAGTAAGAAGGAGGTGTGGTGTGGAGGTAGATGTGCTGGAAAGTGTGAAAAGGAACAACTTGAGATGGTTCGGCCATATGGAACGTATGGAAAGCGAGAGAATGACTAAGAGGGTGTACGAGAGCGAGGTGGAGGGACAGAGGGGGAGAGGTAGACCGAATATGAGGTGGAAGGATGGAGTGAGGAAGTACATGAACGAAGGCGGTGCTGGTTGGGGGGAGGGGCGTCGACTGACTGGGGACAGAGGTGCATGGGGGCGGTTCGTTCGTGGCCACCTCTTCGGGGATCACGGCGTCAGGCAATAGATAGATAGATAGATTATGCTGCCTAATTTCCAAAAATTATGTAATTATATACCCTAGTCTCACTAAATTCCAAAAAGTCCAGAGCGCCTTCACGTCCCCTTATTTGAATGTATGTTTGTTGAGCGTGGTAATCTGACACACCAGCCCGGAGATGTCTTTCATGGTGTTGCAGGCTTGGTGTTCCAGACATTGTGCAACATAATGAAGCTGCATCTCCAAATCTATGTACCTGCACATTACTGCAAACAGAATGTCTGCCTACACGTCACACTCTAATGCCCCTTTCCCACTGATGCGATTTCATACGATTTTCGTCGCCGAGGATGTAGTTTTGTCAATTCGCAACGAATTTGAGCGACGTCAACGATTTTGACCATTAAAAACCATTGACAAGATTACACTCGGCGACGATGTCGCCGATGGATACGACGTAATCGGCGACATTATGCGACGCCATCCGCAAATTGAGCGATGGTTCGCCGATGACCTCGGCGAGAACTGTCACATTTGAATAAAATATTGCGAAATAATGCGAAGGATGAACGAATCCTCGGCGTATGTTCTGCGACATCTTCGGCGAATTAAGCGATGGTTCGGCGGATACCTCGGCGAGATTATCCGAAAACTTTTTGCATATATTTCATGGCACAAACATAAGAACGTAAGAAAACGGGAGTCTGCAGAAAGCTGATCGGCCCACACAAGACAGATCCCTGTTACACCCAACCACAATTACAAGGCCTAATTATAGACCCAACTCACTAATGCATTGAGGATTCACCTCACCAAAACTGTCAGAGATCAACACAAGATTACGGGGTCTGCAGAGCACCGATTGGCCCACACCAAGCAGATCGCCCCTCATACCCAACCCATCTCGTCGAAAATGTACAAATTTATCTTGAAGGGGGGTCTAGAGTTTTTTGTTTTAAGTTTGATGGAGGTCTAGTGAGGAAACTAAGAAATACAGGAATGAATGACCAAACAAACGGTCCGTTTCCCCTTAAGGGGGGATGAGCATAATATTTGCTCATTTATATATTTGTTTATGGTTTATATAGTTTCATCCCTAGACCTCCATCAATTATTATTATTATTATTATTATTATAGAAGCTGTCTAAGCCTCCCAACAGGGTGCAGATACACCTATAAAAGATGAATCCCCACAAAATACCCGTAAGTACTGGAGAGAGACTAAGACAACTAAGAAAAAGGAAAAGGGCTACAGTAGTTAGAGAGCCCAGAAGAAAAGATCAGTTTGTCAATTAAAACACCATTCTAAAAAGAATAAAAGCAAATCATGATTAAAACAAAAATGTACTGCTGTAATAAAACATAAACTCTGGACTTAAAAGCTGAGATATGGGTTGACTGTACAACCTCGTTTGGCAAATGATTCCAAAAGGGAATCATTGAAGGAATAAAACACCGAGAAAACTGAGATGTAGAAACATTAATTGGAGTCATGGCAAGGTCATTAAGAATAAAAGGTTCTGGAAAAACACTATGCAATGGATGCTGAATATTGTTAAATATTTTAAATACAAGACTAAGGGCACCAACCCGACGCCGATGATGAAGATCAAGAGATAGAGCAGGGAGAATAAATTTAATAGAATTAAGAGCTTTATCAAGCAATTTCAAATGACAGTCAGCAGCCGAGTTCCAAACAGGAGAGCAATACTCAAAATGAGGCAAAATAAAAGCATAAAAAGATTTTATGACTGTGGTTTCACAAGCAAATGTTTTGTAACACTTGCGAAGTAAACCAATCTTTTGATCAATAGTAGAAGACAAGGAACGAATATGCTTCTCAAATGTCAACTTAGGATCGAGAGTCACTCCAAGCAAACGCAAACCTGACACATCCTCAATTTGTTCACCAGAAACATGCAAACAAGGATGAAGAGGAGCCAAAGTACGTGATCTACTGATTATCATGGAGTGAGTTTTCTTAGCATTAAGCTTCATACCCCCAAGTTCACACCAAGAGGTAATCTTAGCCAAGTCCCTGTTTAGAGATGCTGCAACTTCGATTCTACTCTCTGGAGATGGAATTGATGAGTATAAAGTTATGTCATCAGCATAAGAAACTAGTTTATTTTCAAGCTCAGAGCACAAGCAATCAATAAAAATTATGAAAAACAGAGGCCCAAGCACACTGCCCTGTGGAACACCCGAAACAACAGGCACAGAAACAGAAGTGCACCCATCAACGACAACATGCTGAGACCTGTCTGTCAAAAAATCTTTAAAAATAGATAAAAGACTACCACCAATACCATAAAGTTGCAGCTTATATAAAAGGGCTTTATGATTAACAAGATCAAAAGCAGAACTAAAATCAATAGCCACAACACGAGATTCATACCCTTTGTCCAACGAAGACTGAAGATCATGAGATAAAGTTAAAAGCGCATCGCAAGTACCCAAACCTTTGCGAAAACCAAACTGTGAATTGGGTATTATATCAAGACGATTACAGTATGAAGAAAGGCGTCTAGCTAAAAGCCTCTCAAAGATCTTTGAGAGAATAGGCGTTATGGATATAGGACGATACTCAGATGGGGATGACGAAACAGTAGCTCCCTTCGGAATTGGAGTGATTCTAGCTTTTCGCCAGCAAAGAGGAAAACTACCAGATTTCAAGAGCAACCTAAATACTATAGCCAATTTAGGTGCTAAGACAACAGCAATCTTCTTAAAGAAGAGAGGGAAAAATCCATCTGGGTCAATCCCACCATAAGTGTCAAGATCCAATATATATTGTCTCAATTCAGCTGATTTGAATGCTATCGACTTTAGATTAGGACTAGGGAAACATGTCAAGGGCAATTGCAATTCCTGATCACTCTGCTTACCTATGAAAATATTAGAAAGCATATTACCCTTAGTTAATGGATCAAAAGAGATAGAACCATCAGAATCACGAAGTGGAGGCATGGTGGAGTCAATTCCAAATAGTGAGGCCTTAAGTGAGGCCCACCATTTATGTGGCTGAGTAGCAGCTGCGAGAACTTCCTGCAAATGGGAATTGTAATCCCTCTCGGTTGTACTATATACTCTCTGCGCAACTGACCGAAGATGTACATAGTCATCCCAAAGCAACTGGGTTCGATTACGTCTCCAGCGGTGATATGCAGCCTGCTTGTTATTATATGCACGCTTACAGTCGTCATTGAACCAAGCTTTATCTTTAATACTGGATTTGATTAACTTAGAAGGGACTCTTCTTTGCAGGATGTCTAAGAGAGAGATATTGAGGGATGAAACAGGGTCATACGATCTTAGTATGTGATTCCAGTGGATATAAAGCATAATTATAAAGCACCCCCCAACACCCTCCTTCAAGATCAATTTGTAAATTTTTCGATAGAAAAATATCCTGGCCGAAGGCCGGTTCCTCAAAAAGTACAGGCTCGCTGTCGCTAGCCAGGAAAAACTCGACGCCTAAATGATACGAAAAGTGTTAATATTGACAACGAAATGGGGTGAAATGTCTTAAAATCGCCAAACTAATGGGCCGAACATCATAAAATATAAAAACCAATGGGGTTAACCATGAGGAAGAAATGGGACCAGAAAAACGACCCATCTCCCCTTAATTCGGAGATTGGCAATGTCCTTGCCGTATGTTTACGAATTAAGGTACTTTCACACATTCACGATGTTGGTCCCGATGAACCCCGATTTTAATATCGGGACACAACGTGGTGCAATCCCCAACGTGTGTCGGGGTCATCGGGGAGCGGCGTGTTACCCACGGTGGGGACGTCGTGGCAAATCGGGCTTGGCCACCAAAGTTTTGGATTTGTTAAAAAATCTCGCACGATGGACTTTTGGCGTGGTATCATCGGGTACGTCGGGTACGTCGTGTTGTTGACGCTAGGACGGCGTGTTGAGCACCGGGTTTCATCGGTATACACATGTTGGCATCTTGGTGCATAACGGGTTGTTTTTAATCCCCAAAAAACAAAACAAAATATATAATGTTTTGGTCATACTGCCTAAGCCAAACTGCAGCTGAATCCATTCAATAGTTTCGGAGATATTGGCGTTTCAATGCAAATTATTAGCTCCGCGGCGAAATTACCCCCCCGGCGATTTTACCCCGTCTTACCCAATCTATTTTTTATCGGTAAAAATGGGGAGGGAAAGTACGGGCGGGCGGACTGAACAGTAACCTTCACCTACGGTGAAATTCCACATAATAATATTTTTATTTTTGTTGTTGTTGAAATCTTATATAATAACCTTTCCTCTTGCCATTCATAACAAAATTGAAATAAAAAACAATTATTATGGGTGAAAACCAACTGAGAGCGAATATTTTGGTGCGGCTGGGATTCTAAAAAAAGCGAAAAACTATTGTTATAGATTTATTTCTATAAATTCTAATATTGATGATAACATATTCTAAACACCGCCATCATGTTCAGCGGAAAAAATAGCTGTGATTTAGTATGAAAATAAAAATAACGATTAAAAAACGATATACCGATACCGGTATATCTCATATAGTTTATAATATAACACTGCGTTTAATCTCCACAGGCAAGGGTCTAAACATAGCTACAATAAAATATAAAAGACGTCGCCGGTACAGAAGGGGTTAATGCGGCCCTACAATATTGTACGGTGTCAAACATGACCCGCCAGAGCACATAAGTTTGACACCCCTGGTGTAGAGTGACGTGCAGGTACGATATCCGCACAAGATAGGTTTATATCAATACATTTTACCTTCCACAATTAGAGAAAATATGATTCATCACGAAGTGTAGCCTACCTGTTGAGATTAAACGCACTGTTATATTATAAACTATATGAGATATACCGGTATCTGTATATAGTTTTTTTTTATCGTTATTTTTATTTTCATACTAAATCACAGCTATTTTTTCCGCTGAACATGATAGCGGTGACTCCCCTGTAGCCAGGTAACGTAGGGTGATAGCCAGGCGCATACCAGGTGGGACGGCTTTCCTCCAAAATATGTCGTGCTTCTCCACCAGTGGGCCAACACGTTCAAAATAAAGCTATTAGATTAATCAATAACCCTGCAATCACACAGGACCTTCCTACATTATCCATACGAAGAAACGTTGCATCCCTTGCATTATTCTACAGATATTTTCACAGCAATTGTTCCGAGGAACTTGCTTCAATTGTGCCACCTCTCCACATCTTTCCCCGTAGAACTAGGGCAGCTGAGAGCGCTCATGAATTTACACTTTCTCCTCCACAATGCAGAACTTCTGCTTATCAGAATTCATTTATCCCCAGAGCTACTACTCTTTGGAATTCACTTCCCTCGAATTGCTTTCCACAAACTTACAATCTACAAATGTTTAAATCCAGTTGTTACAAACATTTTATGAATGGAGGATGCCTTTAGGCACATGGACCTTTTTGTTTTATCTGTGTTTTTCCTTCCTCCGTTCATTGTCTCTTAAAAAAAAAAAAAAAAAAAGCAGCTCTCCGAACATGACTTTATCCACCCGCAGGACATTTTTGTAGGAGGTGGTGTCTTCCACAGCCAACTCCTTCAGCAGGTTGTCATAGTGGCCGTACTGCGCTCGCTTCAACAGCCACTTCCGGGTCCAGACCTGCCTTCTCCATATCCTGGGTGGCACCTGGGCATCCTGCACATCCTGCAAGGCTCTGTACAGGGCAACATCTAATCTTGCCTGATGTGCTGCCAGATCTACCTGCAGCTGCAGGACCTCGAGTTCATCCATGGTGTAGGGTAGGGCGAGTGGTGCTGACGTGTGGCCGTGGCTTGGGAAGTATGTAGAATGAGGTACAGGTACCAGAACCGGCCCCTTTATATTGAATTGTGTCTGTCACCCCGTCTGTCGTTGTGGCGTCGTGTTCGCCGTGTCACACAAGTAACACCATCGTAAGTCCATTCCCCCTCGTCGTCTTCCCCTCGTGCCACGTCGGGGTATGGTTTTGACCGGTCGGGGTACGGTTTTGACCGGAATTTGGACCGTTAGGGCATTGACGTGGCGCCCTCGTGTTGCAACCGTGGTACCATCTGGCCCGTCGTGGCTACGACGTGTCACCGTCGAGGCTTCGTCGTCAAACGCGTACATCGTGTCACTGTCTCTGCCAATGTACCAATTTGTGTACCTCGGGGTACATCGGGACGAACGTCGTGAATGGGTGAAAGTACCTTTACGGCTTAATTGAGCCCACCTTTCTTTTTTTGTTTTCTCTTTCTCTGCCTCTCTCTTTGCCTTGTATCCGTTCGGCCCCATTCAGCCTACTGTTTTAAGACGTTTACCCCCATCCAGGTTTCAATATTTTCCTGGTGAGCAGTAGCAAGCCAACATATATATATATTTTTGTTTTGAGAGCAAGCTAAATTTGTACATTTTTCGATAGTTCTCCATACAATGCTGGCTCGCTATCGCTCGCCAGGAAGATATCGATAATTGGATGGGGGTAAACGTGTTAAAACAGTTGGCTGAATGGGGCCGAATGGATAGAAGCCAGATAGAGAGAGAAAAGGAGAGACAGAGAACAAAAAACAGGTGAACCCCCTTACGAGAGGTGCATAGAAAAAAGGGTAGACAGGTTTACTATAGGCCTAATCCTTTTTTTTTACCTCCCTCGCCAAAGGTGCTCTTTGGCTTCGGTGAGGTGTTTTCCGAGCATTCATCTACGTCGCACAGCCCTACGCATGCCTCTGCGAAGTATACCCGTTGCGGGTATCCTCTCAGCGACGCTTTTTCTTCGTGTGACACCCTCGTCGATGTATCGCCGATGTCGCCGAGGATCTCCGAGGGCCTCGCCGATCCCTCGGTAATGTTCGACGATGCTTGCGAGGGTTCGGACCCCTCGCAAGTCCTCGTCCCAAATTTTGAACAATCCGAACATTTGCGATGACCCGCGAGGGCCCTTGCGAGGCCTTGCGAGTCGAACGATTATCATGGGAGGGTTCAAGATTTTTTTGCGACATCACCCACGTATATGAATTTCTATATCGATTATGCTTTCGACTGTTTTTTTATAAGTTATTTTTTTTCTTTTTCAGATGTGTTTCATTAGGATTCTTTCAACTGTAAGGATTTACATTAAACATTAACATGCTTACATTACAGTTGGCCAAAATCATCACAGGCTGCACAGCTACTACACCTACAGATCACCTACATCAAGAATTAACCAAATTCATCAAAGTCAAAGACCATCTGGGCATGAGAGGCACCCAATTCCTGGTTGAAGCCTCCACAAACCAACACCACCCATGACACTATATGGCAACACACCCACAGACACCAAAGAAATATCAAAACAACACCTAGCAGTGCTAACACACCGTATCACACACAAATACTGTCTTCTCTCCCTTCCTGCCCACCCCAAACCAGCTTCCAAATGCACATCCATACTCATATCTCTCGCCGTTCCATCCAATCACTCAAAGACAACACACAGCTGCAGGCACGACCTCCCGAAATCCATCTTTCTGAATCCTCCCTTCCTCGTGAGGACAGAGTCCACCTTCCCAGGCTGAGATGTGGGCACCATCCAGATCTTCTGAGCTATCAGAAGATACTGGATGTCTCCGTCGACGACACCTGCCCGGGATGTAACACAGCACCCCATACCATTGGACACATCCTAGGAGACTGCATTTCACACAATCACTTACGCCAACAACACAATCTACACTCCTTGAGAGCTGGACATGAGTTAATGAGACAAAAGGTTTTCTTTTATACTTTGTCAAGAAGTGCTGTTTGAGAGGGTCCTCCCCACACATGTGAACAATACTCCATACATGGAGGTACTGTGCCTCTGTACAGAGCAAGAAGCTGTGAAAGGGTAAAGAACCCCCGGAGGTGGTTGAGCACACCCAGCTTCTGGGAAGGTGTTTTAGCAAGACTGGTAATATGGTCTTTCCAAGTGAGATCAGGAGAGAAAGAGATTCCTAGAATACTGAGAGAAGATGAAGGATTGATTTGTGTATTGTTGATGTATAAGGGATAGTCCTGTGGGAGTTATTTATGGGTAGATAAATGAAGACATTGTGTTTTGGAAGCATTGAAAGTAAAAAGATTTTCTCTGCCCCAAATAGAAATGGTTGATAGGTCAGAATTTAAGTGTTTTATGGCATCTTTGCATGATTTTTTGAAAGCTTGCTTGTGGGGGGTTCTGGAACACTAGTTGAAAAGTGTAAGGTAGAGTCATTAGCATATGAATGGATAGGACTAGAGGTATAGTTGAGAAGATCATTAATGAATATTAGAGAGAGAATTGGAGATAGAACTCTGAGGAAAACCGCAGTTGATAGGTTGAGGAAGTGAACGATGGCCATCCACAACCGCAGCTATGGAACGGCCAGAGAGAAAATTTGAGATAAAGGCACAGATAGAGGGATAGAAACCGAAGGAGGTTAGTTTAGATATTAGAGATTTGTGCCAGACTCTATTGAAGGCCTTCGATATGTCTAGCGCAATAGAAAAGGTCTCACCGAAGTACCGGAAGGAGGATGACCAAGAGTTAGTAAGATATGAAAGGAGATCCCGGTAGAGCGACCCTTAAGGAATCCATGCTAGCGATCTGAGAGTAGTTTATGAGAAGAGAGATGCTTAACCCATAACTGTCGGGGCGCAACATAAGTCGAGTATAATAAATCTGGACTATCTGGCGGCGCTCGACATAGGTCGTGTGGCAATTTCAGCACGTAATGTTGCTGAGAGAGAGAGACAAGTGGTAGCAGGAGAGTAGCGAGCGTATGACTGCTCCAGACCACCGCGGCGAACCTACTGACACGAATCCAACCTCCTCCCTCCTTCTCTCACTCGCTATATACGGAATTGTAAAGTGCCGAATTACATGCTTTTTGCACTCGCGTTGCACGGTTGTTGCAAGAAAACTAGCCATCATAAAAGGATCGTTATGGTGTCATTGGAAAGCTCTGTTTATGCCCTTTCAGGGATAGATACTTGTTTTACGCTCTGGGTCTTATTTAGGCATGAAAATGATCACGTAAACAGCCCTATTTTGGGTAAAAACCCCCCGCTGGGCGGTACATATAAATAAACCGCCTAGGCCGCTCGTAAGGTGTTAAGAAATTTTGGAATAAGAATAGTTTAAAAATCTTTGGAGATGCAAGAAATAAGAGTAATTGGACGATAGTTGGAGGGTTGAGAGCGGTCACCCTTCTTTGAGACAAGTTGAATGAGAGCAAACTTCCAGGATGAAGGGAAGACGTTAGAGGAGAGACAGAGACAGAAGAGTTTGCCTAGGCAGGGAGACAGCATGAAAGCACAGTTTTTGAGTACAACAGGAGGAACACCATCCTGACCGTACGCCTTCTGTATTAAGCTCAGAGAGGGTAGAAAGTACATCTTTAGAAGATATTTGGGTATTAGGCATGAGTAAGTGAGAGGGGGGTGGAGAGGGAGGAATAGCACCGGAATCATCCAAGGTGGAGTTTCTAGCGAACGTTTGGGCGAAGAGATCAGCTTTGTCAGAGGAAGAAGTGACGGTGGTGCCGTCAGAGTGGTAAAGGGGAGGGAAAGATGAGAAAGAAAAATTGTTGGAGAGGTATTTCAGTAGATGCCAGAAAGCTTGGGAAGAGCTCGAGTTGGATAGTTCGGTGCATTTATTATTGATGAAAGAGTGCTTGGCAAGTCGAAGAACAGATTTTGCTTGATTCCGGGCAGAAACATAGGAAGTATGAGATTCTTGAGTTTAAAGGCGACGGTACCGTTTGAATGCTTCCTCCTTGTTGCGGACAGCAGTAGAACAAGCGTGAGTAAACCAAGATCTTTTAGCATTAGACTGAATGAAAGAAAATGGAATGTATGCTTCCATGCCCGAGAGAATTACCTCTGCATTGCGTTCAGCACTCTCCGAGGGTTCCCTGCCACGGAAGCAAATGTCATTCCATGGGATATCAAAGCAGTGCTGCCGGAGAGCCTCCCAGTCAACAGCGCCAAACTGTCACAAGCGTCGCCGGCTGGGAGGATCGGGTGGCCGTACCAGAGAGATAGGACAGGTGACAGAGGCTGTAGTTAGCGATGTGTGTCATATGTCCACTTCTAACTTGAGTGTAGCCAGGTGTGTGTGGAGAGAGGGAGAGTATACGTGTCATAGCACACCAATGTACTTTGGTGTAGCCTTGTGTGACAACATATTGTTTGCTTGTTTTATGGCGTCGTACAAGAAATGTTTAGTATACCCAAGACATTTAATGCAAAGAATACCGTTCTTACCTGTAGATATTTAATAGGTTGATCAATTAATTAAACATACAAGGTGGACTGGATGGCCAAACAATATACTGTATAATTTATATGCAACACTACATTACATCCTGCTTGATTACTCATACCTGTTAAAATCTGCTCTCGAAATTTTAATATTAAAACCTAGATAGAAAGTCATACATTATGTACCGGTAACGTAACTTGCTTAATAGACTTTCATATGCCTATTTCTTCCATTTATTTGCAGATTTTTTTTTTCTAGCTAGTTCATCGTTTGCTAAACCTGTTGGAGTCTGAACGATCAAGGAAAAACAAAGCCAACAAAATAACACGATAAATTACAGAACGATTTAAGTAAAAAATACAACAAAGAACAGCCCCAACAAATGCATTGGCTGATGAGAGCGACGGAAGTCGTTGTTAAAATAAATGAGATGGAGGGATGAAGACAGACGAGGGAAGAAGGAGGAAGCTAGCGAAGAAGAAAGAGATGTAGAGGAAGACAAATGAAGACGGAGTACAGGAAGACCAACGTGAATTATGTATCGGTAATGTTTGTTAACTACCAACAGTCATGAACATTTGTAAGGCAAACTACCAAAACAATTATCTTTGAATACATTTACATATGCACCGACACTATACCGCTGCCCGTGAGCTGTAATCCTGTCAATACTGTCTTAGTAGATTTATTGTGGCTAACAAATTTTGGTTTACGATCGCCTCTAGCTATCAGTGTGTATATATATATACTATATATATATATATATATATATATATATATATATATATATATATATATATATATATATACATATTGTATATATATATATATATATATATATATATATATATATATATATATATATATATATATATATATATATATACAATATATATATATATACTATATATATATATATATATATATATATATATATATATATATATATATATATATATATATATATATATATATATATATATATATATATATATATATATATATATATATATATATATATATATATATATATATATATATATATATATATATACACATACTGTATATATATATATATATATATATATATATACTGTATACTGTATTATGGGTTTATATTATGACTTTTGGTAATATCATTTTGTGGAGGTTTACATTTTTGGTTGACTGTGGGGTTTATTTTCCTTTGATGATTTATGCCCGTCATTTATGTGATGTGTGGTATGTTGAAAATAATTTTTGGTCATTTTTGTGTAGGTTTTGAGAATTTTGTTGGTGTATCTGTATATATTAGAAATGGTTACACAAGGTTGCATGTTTTCTTGTACGACGACGGGTTAGTGAATAATTATGTTTATTGATTATAAATGGCCATAGGAAAAAAAAAAAAAAAAAGTACCGGTACCGACTAACAAACATTACTCAAGTTTTATGAATGTTATATTTGCACAATTATTTTAATTATGATTTATAACAGACTAGTAAGTTATGTGTTACACACGACGGATATATATGGGTTTACGTGATTAATGGTGATAGTATATTTTCTTTGGATATGCTTTTATTATATTTTTCAATGGTTGCATATTTATTTTTACCAAGGAAAATTTGAGGTTTGGAATTCGATACTTTGCATTTGGAAACAGAGTAAAAGGTGACTTAATTGAAATGTTATAAGTCTTTGTGTTTATTTTCTTTGGTATAAATAAACTCTAGGAGGAACGATAAGCAGGAGTGAAGTTATGGAAATGGAGGTAAAACAGAGAGTGTGTGAAGGAAGGAAGGTTTTCGGAGCAATGGGAAGTATGTGGAGGATGAGAAATCTCGGAATGAAAGTAAAAAGTGCAATGTATCAAGGAATTGTTGTGCCAACAGTGATGTATGGGGCTGAGACATGGGCTCTGAAGGAAAAGGAGAGAAGAAAGCTGAAAGTGATGGAGATGAGCTGCTCGAGGAGTATGTGTAGAGTTACTCGTAGAGACAGATTGAGGAATGAAGAGATACGTAGGAGAGTGGGGCAGCAGGAACATTTGTCGGCCAGAGTGGACAGAAGGGTGCTGAGCTGGTATGGTCATGTTGAACGAATGGAAGATGAAAGACTTACAAAGAGAATATGTGAGTTAGATGCAAGGGGAGATAGAAGGGCAGGAAGATCCCCATTGAGATGGAGAGACTGTGTAAGACAAGCTTTGGATGATAGAGGAAAAACTATAGATCAGGCAATGGAAGTGGTAATAAACAGGAATGAAGGGAGAATGCTTGTGAATAGATGAGTGAGCACATGCTCATTTGGGGGAAGGGGTCGGGCGCAAGTTGGACTAGATAATAGTCCATCAGGCACCTGGCCCGGGGAGACGGTTAATATGAAGGGTGCGCCTTGAAGTGTGGTAGACGGGCTTGTAGTTTTGCTCTGTTGCATGTCTGCCTGCCGAGTTAGGAACCTCTCCGGGTGGTCGGGGGCCGGGGAAGTGCTGGAGGGGCCTTGGTGACCCTGGTCTCTGGGTCTTTTCCTGAATGACCTAGATGTGTTAGGTCGGGCGTTCCGATTGCTACGGCCCCCAGGAGTGTGTTAATTAAGGGTGCTTTGTGCTGGCATCCCCTCGCTTCCCCTATGAACGAGGCCGCCATTGTTTTATTGTTTGTATTGCTCTATTGCTCTATGTTTAGCCTAACTAGCATTGTGTGAGGCTATATGCTACAGGGCACCGCTTTTCAGCCACCTTTCTGGTGGGCTAAGCGTGTATATCATCATCAGCAGATTCTATAGGTTAAGGGTTGCTTTACGTAGTGGAGAGCCTTCTGTAGCTTTCTGCGTCGTCTTTTTCCCCTTCGCGCCTGTTGTCGTGATGGTGGTGCTGGCTGGCTGTTCTTCCTGGAGGTAAGAGTGCTGCTGACTCGTCGTGCTGCTTTCCCTAGGCTTCGTGGCCAGCCTCTGTTAGGGGTTTATTTTATGGCTAGAATGTCATTATTATTATTGTATTATAATAATTTTAGCCATAAGGTGTGACCTTCTCATTCATGACGAATATTGTCGTTGAAGTGAAGGTGTCAGGAGATGTCCTGACTAATTTATATGTACGTGTGTGTTTTGCCAACTCGTTGGTATGAGTTGGAAAACGCAAAGGTTAGGATCTGTTTTTTCTGTCGAAAAGTAGCCGAGTGCTACACTGCCGGATATCCGCTAGCGGAGGTCTAGTGTACTTCAGATCCACGTAACCCGTTCAGGGCCGAGTACCAGAACGGAAGGCTTCCAAAAGGGGTTCCGAAGAAGCCGGAAATTAACTCCGGAGAGCCAGCAAATGACTTCGGCGGAAGGTGAATAGGCTTCCACAGGGATTTCCGGCGGAGCCGGATTATAACGTCCTGGCAGGTGAAGTCTTCTCACGCGGCGGGGAAGACTTAATCCGTTATCGCCACGGATAGGTAATTTAATTAAATTAACCATTTTGGCGGAATGGTAACTAAATATATAGGTCAGTGATATGCGTTATCATAGATAAGTAGTCTTAATACCTTCAATAGGAAATAACCCAAGGGGTGGGTTTTTACACAAGGCTACACAAGAAACTTAGAGCAAGTGGTGATCGCTACTTCTATATTTCTTGCTTATTCGAGATAAATGATATGTGTAAATGTCTTGAGTTATGCTTATGAGCATTGATTCTTGGAAATTTATTTTCCAGAACCTACACGTCCACCTCGACAACGACCTCCAAACTGGGGTCCGAACCCAGCGTTTTTTTTTTCGCAATGGATTACGTAACTGTTTGTGATATACCACTGTGCATGAACATTTCTATTATTGGACACAAGTTCTGCGTTTGTTGTGTCGTGCCTTGATCGCTCCCGCGGCCAATGGTTGACTAACAAGTGTTGTGTGTGTACTAGACTCCGTAATGGTTTGCTTAACCATATGGACGTGGCATGTCAAGTGGCTCTTGTAGAAATCAAAGATCATTACAATAACTATACCAAGGAGGTAGCTCATAAAGCATTGGAGTGCGATGACCAAACTATGTGGGATTATTTGGTGATCTAATCTCCTGTAGTTAGACTTTCAAAATCAATTCGTTCTGGGGTGTCTAACAAGAAACCTTCTAAAGTAACTTCCAAAGAGACTATTAGTACAGATGAAGATTCCACTGATGACATAACTAATAGTAACCCCCCCCCCCCCCCCCCCCCCGCCGGCAGGCGACATGGTCTAAACTAGACTCGTCGTACACTGAGGGCAGGACCAGATCAAGATCGCGGTTGCCCTTGAAACAATCATCTCATTCTTCAGGTCAGCCAGGTCCGCCGGCTACCAAGAAGAGGAGAACCATGCCAGACAAGTTGACACCAGAGGCTTAGACTTCTGGTAGTAAACGGGTTCGAATGTCTTGCACGGCGACGTCGAGTGCGCGGCTCTGCCAAATGCGGGCCCCAGCACCTGCTCTTCCCATCTCTGTCTCGACCAGACCTAACGTTCAATCTGGCCGGTCAGAGGCAGTGACAGAGATAGCAGAGATGCCGCTGAGGGAAAGTGTTAATGACTTAAGACAACAGATAGAACAAGTGTCGCAATCTCAAAGGCCAAGTTATGTGAATCCCAGAACCTATGTGCCGCAGGGTTTCAGTGTGCCGCGTTCTCGTGTATCAGCACAGGTTTTGACGGAACAATACCGTGGGTATCCTCAGGTCACGGAGGAGTACCAAGATAGATCCCAAAGCCAGATGTCTGCTATCTCGGATGTCACAGGTAAAGACAATGAGCAACAAGCCGGTGAGGATCAGGTACCCTCTTCTATCCCAAACTTAGGTTGCGAATTATTCGAACGTGACGTATTGAAACCCGCCGTCCGGTTTGAGGCGGTTCGAATCCCCTTAGCCCGGTCACTGGAGGCGAGGTTGGTTGAAAGCATTGAGTGCCAATCTATTCCTGATGATGCTTCAGAACAATTGGAAATAGGGCAGAAACTTGTTTTGTCAGGACATTCTGATGTTGACTCTGTTGTTTCAATGGACAAATCTAAAGATTTCATTACTAGGGCTGATTTACAAACATTTTTTGACCAAATGTGGATACATTTAATATGAGTAAGGTGGTGCCGGAGGCTACCTCACCTTCGCCGGTTGCTAGACCTCTGGGTTCCCTTACGGTATCAACTAAGCAAACTCATTTTCCCTCCCCTATGACATCTAGTCCAACTCCCTTGACATCAACTTTGACGACCTCAAATGTTCACGTTGTTACAGAGGTGATTTGTCCACCTTTTGAGAAAGTCCCTCTAAGAAAAGGCTCCTATATGGACCGGATAAGTCTTAGATTGATATTGTTGCATTAAACCCACAGGTCGCGCAGCCGACGATTTCGGGGGAGCTTCCGGTACCTGAACATTGGGGTATTCAGGTTAATGAGAGCAAGAAATTACGTGCTCTTAACATGTCCGGAGAACTTTTAGATTTAACTATTAAGGCCATTCCAATTTTGCATGCCCCGGATTACTTTGTGTATGCATCTTCCCCAGCTTTGCCACCTGTCTCGTCTGCACGACTGTATTCGGATTGGTCCAAAGTAGACGTTTTCAATGATGTCAAAGCGCTTGCAGTGCTGCAGATTGGAGAGCTTGGCATGGGGCCGTGGCTTGAATGGGACGCAGAGGCACAACAATTTGATTGTACAATAACGAGTAAGTCGTCCCATCAAATACCACAAGAACAACACAGTTGGTTTTTCCTGCCCGTCGCTATAGCCGGGGGCATTCATAAATCTGTACTTGAATTTCTTAATGCTCCAAAATTGTCATTATGGGAAATTCAAGAGCCATTTTCTAGTCCACCACCAACTCAGCTTGATAAAGACTATAAATTGCGGCCAAAAGCTTTGAGGCTACTGTCTCAGTTTCTCCTCAGTCGCCAGATTGCTGAGTCAATGGTAAGGTCGACTGATGCTGTTACTGATTCATAGGCTAAAATGGCTCTATCTCTTTCTAGGCGATTTATTCTCCAGAACTCTATCCAATCACTTGGTGACATCAGGGTCGCCTTCTTGGAGGCGGTTCGTGCTCGTTAGGACTTAAGAGTTTATCTGGTAAAAAAGCTGCCGGAAATTATTGGGCGCTGATTAGTCCTGTCCCCAGTATTAACCCCAAATCTTGTGTGTCATGATAGTTGGAGGACTGTGTTTAGCCTTTTGGACTCTACACGACCGACTGCCTCTGCACCACGGAAGGAGTCAACTAAATTTCATAAGCCAAAATTTAGTCAGAAGAGTCACCCAAGTGGGACTAATATTTTTCCGGCCTTTAAGACCCCTTCTGCGCCGGGAAGCAGTAGTTCTACCAAGAGTAAACCACAGGGTAAGTGGTACAAAGGTCAATCCAAAGGTAAGTCGGGACAGGAGTCACGACCACCTACTACCAGCCAGCCGTCTACTCCTACAACATCCCAATAAAAAAAACTAGTCATCCACAAAACTCTCTTACTCCCGGGGCCCCCGACGGGCGAGTTGGATTCGAGTGTAGTTCTGCCGGATAAGTCCAGTTGCATGTATGGATCATTCCGGACGTGTCACCGGGCTTGGTCCTGGCGGACTTGGGCACGGACAGTGGTACGCAAGGGCATCACTTGGTGGTGGCTCCGACGACCTCGTTTATGTCAACCTTTAGAAGTAAACAATGTTTCTTTAGTCCAAGAAATGATAACCAAGCATATCATTGTCCCGGTCAATCCAACTTGCCCAGTTTATACGTCCAGGCTTTTTCTCGTGCTAAAGAGGGACAGCGATGAGGCTGGTCGGAGACCTGTCTCACCTGAATCGCTATACAGTCAATCCTCCGGTAACGCGGCTAATGTGTTCTGGTAACTTCCCGTGTTACCAAAAAAAGCGTTACCGAACCCATAGGCTTACATGTTAAACGTACCTTAGTGTTCTGGGGATTTCCACAAAGTCCACTTTTTCTCCATAAAAGCCTATGTTATAATAATTAAATGAATTATAAAGGTTATTTGACATGTGCATTGGGTTGATTTGCCCATTGCAACAACTCTTACCTCTGAATAAATATTTTGTTTAGGCTAGGATAGTTAAGGAGAGAGAGTCACAGCAGTAGCCGACATTTTTCGATCGAAGCTTTGAAATCCCGCCATCATATTTCTCACCTCACACAATAGCTACACATTTTAGAATGGTCTACTCTTCACTCAACGCACAGCAACGACCATATCTACATCTGGTATGCATAACAACTTGGTGAGGCCATTTGTTTGCAGAGATATGAGCATAACTTCGGAATTCCCGCATAACTCGCCGTCTTATTATTTCTCACCTCACACACTAACTACACAATGTAGAGTGTTCTAGTCTTCACCCAACGCACTGCAACGATCATATCTACCTCTGGTATGCATAAACACTTGAACACTTGGTTAGGCCATATATTTGCAGAGATATGAGCATCGGTAAATGGCGAAAGTCGGAAGTAAAGGTTCTGCGACCGAGATAGCCTAGCCACGTAGTGTACACAATGACAACACACACACCCACTCACTCGACATAGCCAAACAATAACAAAAGTCTGTTTCGGTAATTATTCTCACCTTACACAATAACTACACAATGTAGAGTGTTCTGGTCTTCACCCAATGCACGGCAACGATCATATCTACCTCCGGTATGCATAAAAACTTGCTTAGGCCATATATTTGCAGAGATATGAGCATCGGTAATGATGAAAGTCGGGAAGGTTCGGCGCCCGGCTAGAAGTATTGCCAGTATAAGTATTGACCGTGTTAGCAAATCTTTTGGATATTTGGGGAGTACCGCGTGCCACCAAATACGCGTTTCCAAAGTGCGCGTTACCGGAGGATTGACTGTATTCACAACCCATCGTTCAGGATGCTTACTGTGAATCAGATCAGGTTAACACTTCCGCCGCAAGGTTGGGTGTGTTCATTAGACCTGACAGAAGCCTACTGGCATGTCCAGGTCAACAAAAGGTTCCAAAAATTCCTCGCCATGAGGATCAGGCATCAGACTTATGTCTTTCAACGGATACCTTTCGGCCTGAACCTTGCACCGAGAGTTTTCACCATATTAGTCCGACAGGTTCTGTTACCACTATTAGGACAAGGAATCACAGTGCTGTGGTACCTAGACGACTGGCTGGTGGTAGCAGAATCCGAGATACAATGCCTCAATTATGTATACACCATTCTACACCATATCAAACAGTAAAGAGGTTGTTCTTGGAGGGAAACAGACACTCTCCGCTTTTGCAGGTGGAACAGTCGTGTCAAATCCCGAAATTAATCCACAACTTACTAGCAGTCTGCGCAAAGCCAGAAACATTGCATTCAATTTTGACGTGGACTTCCCCTCCGCCTATGGTATGGGTAGGTACCGATTCGTCAGGGACACTGGGTTGTGACTATCAGTCAAACTTCGGTCACCAAGGTCCCGATACAAGGAGTTTCACATCAATGCGAAAGAGTTACTAGTTACCTTATTTTTCCTTCAGGCTTACGGTTCAACTCTAGTGGGGAAATCAATAGCCTTTCGAATGAACAATCTGAATGCCGTACCATGCATTCAGAAGCAAAGGCAAACGCAGTCCCGAGTGTTGCTAGAGTTGTCGGAAATTATATTTATGTTGGCGAACAAGCTAAATATTTATCTTCACGCATCTTATCTGCCCGGCGTGGCCAACGTATGGGCAGATGCTCTGTTACGGCGACAGAGCACAACAGTAGAATGGGCGCTCAGGCAAACAGTCTTTCAGATGATTGCAGAGCCATACCGTCCACACGTGGACTTATTCGCATCAGAGGAGAACCACAGGCTCTCTCTCTTCCTCACTCGCCGGGAAGTAACCCCGGCGGGAAGACCAGACGCATTGCTGACGGTCTGGAACAGGTGTAATTCCATCTATCTGTTTCCACCACCAGACGCTTCACTCATAGTTTGTGATTATCGGGGCTTAGTCTCGATGATTGCGCCCCTGTGGCCGGCTCAGGTGTGGTACTCCCAGTTGAAGACGTGCGAGAACCCGGTGTCACTCCCAATCTCATGCTACCACTTGGAGACAATTGGCAACCGAAAGACCTCACTGACTTTTGCCTTGAGGACATTCAAAGGGCCAAATGGTTGAACCTCTATGGGGCTAGTGTAACTAATACATTAATGAATCAGTACACTCTTTCCACAAGATGTCAGTACCAATCACACTGGAAGGCGTTTACTACTTGGATAGTGGAAACTGACCAGACTGAAGCATCGGTGTCTTTAATTTTCAAATACCTGGACTATCTATTTGAACTAAAAGGCTTGTCAGTTGTCACATTAAAGAATCACATGACCGCTATTAGAGGACCAATTTTTTTTATTTAACTGGCCTCTCAGTACCGCAGGCGGAGAAGAAGGGTTTCATGCGAGCATGTTTCAAGCTTCGCCCACCACCACGTCAGCTCATGCCTACCTGGTCACTTGACAAAGCCTTGTCATTAGTAAATTCTCAGAAATACAGTCACAATCCTACTTTTGATTCGATCTTAAAGAAGGCTGTGTTCCTTATGGCCTTTGCTACAGGAAACCGGGTATCTAAGCTGGCGGCGATGAGCAACGAACCAAATTGCCTCAGGTTTGGGCGGGGCAACGTCAATGTGTAATTTGCGCCGCCGTCACCTAACTTTATAGCGAAAAACAAGCAGAGTGAGCACGTTTTTACGGAATTTGATGTTCCGGCGCTCAAGAGAGGAGATTCTCACCATAAATGATGCCTGGTGAAATTTTTAATGACTTATTTGGGAGTGTCCCGGCCTAACGAACCGGGGGCTCTCTGGGTAAATAGAACAGGTACACATCTTGTGAAGCGAAATTTAGCAGCTTTACTCGTTGATGTGATTCGGGAAAGCAACCTGGTAACTGTGGGACCAGCAAGTGACATTCGTAAATGGGCCGTTTCACTTAGGCTCTTAACCCATAAGTGTCGGCGCGCAACATAAGTCGAGTATAATAAATCTGGACTATCTGGCGGCGCGCGACATAGGTCGTGTGACAATTTCAGCACGTAATGTTGCTGAGAGAGAGAGACAAGTGGTGGCAGGAGAGTAGCGAGCGTATGACTGCTCCAGACCACCGCGGCGAACCTACTGACACGAATCCCACCTCCTCCCTCCCTCTCTCACTCGCTACATACTGAATTTAATGGGGAAAGTACCGAATTACATGCTTTTTGCACTCGCGTTGCGCGGTTGTTGCAAGAAAACTAGCCGTCATAAAAGGATCGTTAAGGTGTCATTGGAAAGCTCTGTTTATGCCCTTTCAGGGATAGATACTTGTTTTACGCTCTGGGTCTTATTTAGGCATGAAAATGATCACGTAAACAAGGGACCGTAGGTGGGTCGGGTCGTCCCGTCTCTATTCATTGTGTAATTAACTGTTGAAAATTACTTATAAATCAATAACGGGTTAAGAACAGTATGAATAAGGTAAATTGGTGCTCAATATCACCTAGTGTAAGTAATTTTAGACGTAATAACAATAAAAGTAATAACAATTATTAATTTTTATGGTTTCCAATAATATAATAATAATATGATATGATACCTCTATCCCTTTCCTTCTTCTAAACCTCAAAGACAGGGACAAATGTCGTGATATTGGTGGAGTTATGAAAATAGGTTGAGTTCAACAATATAATTATTTTTACTTTTCTGAACCAGTAATGACAATCTGTATCCATGATGTTTGTAAATAAGTATACAATATCTTGCCTAACATCCACAAGTATTTAACATATTTGCAATATATGTGCAATAGTGTTGTAATACAAAGTCAAGTGTTCAATATATGTTATGTCGTCACACACACACACACACAAGATTTCAATCATTTTCATACAAAGGAGTACAAAGGAAATCAAGTAACAACAGGTCTAGTGACCCATCTAGGCTTCTTGTCCTCCAAAATACTGATGATCAAGTGTCCAAGCAGTGGTTTAGAGTGGGTAAGGGAAATTGGAAAGGGAACTACTGCCCTGGAGCTAATGTCCATGGCAAGATTAGGATGTTAGTACGGGACGGGATGGATTATTTAGTAACTTAACGCAGTTATACACGATCTTTCGTATATATGGGGAAAACAAAACAGTAACGTCTTAGTAATATATATATATGCAATAATCCTTGATGAATCTGAAGGGAATAAAATATAGTTATTCATTTACAAATGCAGTCAGTCGCAGGTTTGAATTTAAATGAATACAATTTAGGCACAAAGGCCAAGCACTGGGACCTGTAGAGATCATTCAGTGCTATATCTAAAGAATAAAATATCATCACAGGAATATCAAAATTTAATACACATTAAGATATCAAGTAGCGGTACATAAAACATATAAAATATCAATAGAGGAATATAAAAAGTAAAACACATGGGAGAATTAAATATCATAACAAATACAGCAATCCAATAAATAAGATCGGAGCTTAAAAACATCTGCATTTTGGCCAAGAATGTCAGACAGGGAAAGGAAAGTAAAACCTGCAGAGCATCTGGGAAATTAGTTATTACAACAAGAGGTTTAGAATGTGGCTTACAGATAATACCTCGTCACATACAGCACACAACGGAGGGTGATCATTATGCAATATGTATTTGTGCGTCGTATATGTGTGACCAATGAGCAACCTTGCTAGGACTACTTCCGTACGTCTACCTAAGTGAACGGGTGATAAGTCCCAAAGCTTCACAGAAGGGTGAATAGCTTTAAGTTTTTGGTTAGTGCTAGTGAGGGAAGACCAACTCAACTGCCACCTCTCACGAATCGGCGACCGGATACTGCATTTCAAATCCTCTGAGGGGATAGAGAACCGGCCCTCACACTCTAGTACAGCCTCCTTTGCAGCTGGGTCAGCCTCCTCATTGCCCTGGATCCCCACATGAGCTGGGACCCAACAGAAATTAATCATTTTGTGTCTAGATGCTAAGCGATAAAGTCATCCCTGGATGTCCTGAACTAATGGGTGAACAGGGGAGTAAACTTTAATGGCATAAAGAACACCCTGTGAATCAGTGTAAATAGTGAAATCTGTTCCAGTTGAGTTACTTACCACTTTCAAAGCTTGGATAATAGCATATGCCTCTGCAGTAAAGACAGAGGCAACCCCAGGCAATCGAGCATGGCGAGTGGTGTCCTTAACAACAACCGCACAACCCACATTCGATGCAATTTTCGACCCATCAGTGTACAATGCCGAAGTAGATTTATGGACTTGGGAGTGATCCAGAAACATGGCCTTTGCCGCAGCTGGAGATAATTTCGCCTTGTAACTGGGAAGAATGCATACTGACGGAGAGGGTAGAACCCACGGAGTAAACGAGGGGAACTTTACCTCCATTATGAAAACAGAGTTCAAATGAGTGACACTCAACAGTTCATCATGCAAATATGGAGAGGCTTGGGGAAGCTTTTACGTGCTTCATACCGTGGAAGAAAACGACTATCGGTGACTGAGCGATAAGCAGGATTATCAGGGGAACTGCGAATTCTAAACATTAAACGTAATCCAAGCTCTTCCCTACAGAGATCCAGAGGCAATTCCCCTGCCACAACATACATGCTTTCTGCAGGCGATGAACGGAAAGCACCTGTGCATATCCGCATGGCTGAATTATGTAACGGGTCCAACAACTTTAAGATAGACTTGTTTGCTGAAGAGTATATCTGACAGCCATACTCCAATTTAGATCGGCACATTGCCTCATAAATCCTGAGTAGGGATGAACAGTCTGCACTCCAGAACTTATTACTAAGCACTTTCAGGATGTCCAAGGAACGCGTAATATGCGCCTTACGATTAAGAATATTTTCCTTCCAAGTAAGACGGCTACCCAGCGTGAGCCCTAGGAATTTGACTGAGCTCTCATATGGTTAAATATTACCATTAAGAAGAAGGTGGGGTACAACTGAAGTTGTCTTCTAGAAAACTTTATTGCCACAGTCTTCTGAGGGGAAAAAGTGAAACCCCACTCATTTGCCCACTGGATTGCCGAATCGATGGCTTTCTGCAAGTGTCGTCTAGCTATATCGAGATCGGCCGCTGAACAATATATCGCATAGTCATCTATAAACAACGAGCTTTGCACCAATGGTTCCTTAGAAACCCTCGCCACAACACCGTTTACAGCCATTATGATACAAAAAAACACTTAGCGCACTCCCCTGAGGAACCCCCTCACGCTGCAGAAGTTTATCAGAAAGACAACTCCCGACCCTAACACTGATATAGCGAGTGAGTAGGAAGCTCTGGATAAACAAGAGCATTTTCCCGGTCAGGCCTAGCTTACGCAATTATTGTACAATACCAAATCTCCATGTTGTGTCATACGCCTTTTGCAAGTCAAAGAAAATTCCAAGTGTATGTTTATTAGTAACAAATGCATTCTGGATTTCGGTTGTGATACGCAAGAGAGGATCAAGGGTAGATCTGTTGTTACGAAAGCCGAACTGAACCGGGGAAATGTGGTTACCAGTCTCCAACCACCATACCAACCTATAGTTTAGCATTTTCTCAAACAATTTACATAAACAACTGGTTAGAGCAATGGGTCTATAGCTTGAAGCAAGTTTTGCATCTTTCCCAGGCTTTAGGACAGGAAGAATTAAAGACGCTCTCCAACTCTACGGCAATAGTGACATACTCAAGATTTCATTGAAAATACACAACAAAAACTCCAGAAAAGCATCTGGGAGATGCCTGATCATGTCATAATGCATGCCATACTCTCCTGGGGCAGAGGAGCCAGCATTACGCAGAGCATTAATGAGCTCCGGCATGGTGAAAGGTGCATTATAAACCTCCAAATTTTGGTCAGTCGCACTGATGGGAGGGACCGGAGCACGCTTAAAAGTACCCGAGGCCTCAGCAATGTGGCGAACAAGAATATTAGAAACAATGACAGGATCTGCGGATACAGTATCACCCACTTAAAGGCAAGGAGGGGGACTAGGAACAAATTTTCCAGAAAGCTTCCTGATCTTTGCCCATACTTTATTGATAGGAGTCCTACACGTCACAGATCCGTATACTTCTGCCACAAATTCCGCTTAGCTCTCCTAAAATACCTTCGTATATTAACTTGAGCTCTCTGGTATATAACATAGTTTACCTGAGTCGTATTGTTCTTGTATTTCCGGTAGCAAGAGCGAGTGACACGTCTCAAAGCAGTACATGTATTATCCCACCACGGAACCACAGGCCTCGAAGGAGTTCCAGTTGACCGTGGGATATAAATCAGTGCACTGTTCTGTATTAATTCTACAAGGTACTCATATGCCAGTATGTGTGTGTCAAAGGAACTCAGTTCCAGAGTCCCTGAGAATAATTCCGAGAATACATTCCAGTCTGCACGGTCAACGCTCCACCTAGGAGGAGCAGTTGGAGGAAGACCATTAAGAGTTTCTATGATGATAGGAAAGTGGTCACTTCCATGCAATGATTGAGAAACCGACCACTGGAAGGAGAGTAAAAGATCAGAGGTGCATGTATTAAGATCAATGGCAGAATAACTGTTAATGTGTAAAGTGCAATCGGAACCACCCCATAAATGGTTATGGGCGTTAAAGTCGCCCAACAGCAAAAAAGGTGGATCAAGCATGTCCACAAGGGACTGTAGGGCTCGCGAGTTAATGGCCTCCCCAGGAGGGAGGTAGAGAGAACAAATGGTATGCATTTTGTTAAATAAGACTCTTATTACACATGCCTGTAAATCAGTTTGCAAGGGAATTGGGAAATGATGAACACTCCTTTTCACAATAATTGCAGTCCCGCCTTTAGCGCAAAGGCCCAGAGGGGGAGGAGAACAGTCAAATTCATAGTTTAGACCTGGGTTGAAGGAGAAGATGTGCCTTAATATAGTTATTTTCTCCATCGTTGTAATATGCTACATACCATTTAGGTAGAAGAGCAGGGCGCTGCTTTTCTGGAATTTTATGAAATCCGTCAAATACATTTGGCACATAATCAGAGTCATTATCCTCAATATTAGCAGAACGATGCAATGATTTTGAACCGCAGCAGCCAGCGAGTAGCAGATTCGGGGCAGCTTCGTTAGCAGCTGCAGCAGAGGACTCCTCCAAAAAGGAGATGTAGCATCTGTTGAAAGACCTACAATCGTCTATAAAACGAATTCTGATACGAGTTACTACACCAAAGGACTTAAACATTTTATGCAGGGAGTCATAGGATAATTCTGGGGGAATATATTTTGCAGGAAGATAGTGTCCCCTTTGCCTCTTGTAGAACAATTTTTCTCAATAGGCACTGCATAAGGTGCCATTGTAACTACTGTAGAACTTTGAGAGGGAAGGACAGTAGAAGAAGCCGGGGGATCGCCAGAGTCGGTTACCGGTGAGTCCAAAACAATTGCTGTGTCAGTATGGACAGTATCATCTGCCATGAGCGCATTCGAAATAACAGAAAGAGATAACCATAAGACATAAAACAAGAACGGCATGAGAAGAAGATACTGCGGTTGCTAGGTGCCGCCTGGCAATGAAAGGTCGAGACCCCCACAGGGCCATGAAAACCAGAATATGGCCATTTGCATGAGATAGGCCCCGGCTTCGAGATGGGAACATTGTCAACCCGACATATGTGAATAAACATATATTTGTCCTTGTTATGTCGGGCTATAATATTTACAGCTTGTGATATAGTCTTTACTAAATTCCAGATCTGGACATATAGACCGTAAATAACTCAACAGGGTCAAATCTAACACAGTCTTACTCTCACAAATAAGTATTCAATTAGGTACAACAGTACTCAATAACAACACACATAACAAAACATCTGTTTATTCAATTAGATCTAATACCTGAAAATCAGATTGTAGCTTCACCTAGATAATTATTGGAACTATCAGGCAAGGATTACAAGGCATATAAATGGTAGATCATGAATGGGGAGCAATCGCTCTTCAACTGAGGTTATAACCAGGTGAATAATCTGCAACTAAATAATACACGTAACTTATAGAATCAAGCCTTAATAATAATCGTGATGTGAGTCGAGTGTCTTCCGTGAATAAAACAACAGTGAAAGCACTAGAACACAATCTCAACTAAGAGAGGCTGGGAGAGTTGAGAGAGTAAATAATACCTCGCAACTGCCAGCAGCCCCTTCTCTGTATCCTCCTACTTTCTCTATCCTAGTTTCAAAGCCAAAGGTGGATGTTGTGCATACGTGCACAACAAACTCACTTGCTCTCGTGTTCCCGATTTCGACTCCTCTGAATTCTCAACTTTATGGCTCAAACTATCCTGTCATTCTCATACTGAATATTTCTGTGCTGTCTATCTTTCCCCTAACTCTACCGACTTTCCCAAATTCTTCGACTATCAAAACTCTAAAGTGGAACACATTCTATCTAGCTCTACCTTCTCTGAAATCTCCATCTTAGGAGATTTCAACATTCACCACCGCCAATGGCTCTCCTCTCACTCTACTGACAAACCTGGTGAACAAGCCTACGTCTTTTCTATCATAAATGACCTAGAGCAGCTGGTCCAGCAACCCACCCATATCCCGGATCGCTTCGGAGATCGGCCCAACATTCTTGACTTATTTCTGACTTCTAACCCTTCTTCTTATACTGTCAATCTGTTCTCTCCTTTGGGCTCCTCCGACCATAAACTTATCTCCGTCACCTGTCCTAACTCTTCAGTACGGCCATCCGATCCTCCCAGCTGGCGGCGCTTGTGGCACTTTGGCGATGCCGGCTGCGAGGCTCTCCGGCAGTACTCCTTTTATTTCCCATGGAATGACTTCTGCTTCCGTTGCCGAGGACCCTCGGAGAGTGCTAAACGCATTACCGAGGTAATCCTCTCGGGCATGGAAGCGTACATTCCATTTTCTTTCTCTCAGTCTAATGCAAAAAAATCTTGGTTTACTCACGCTTGTTTTACTGCTGTCCGCAACAAGGAGGAAGCATTCAAACGGTACCGATGCCTTAAAACTCAAGAATCTCATTCTTCTTATGTTTCTGCCCGGAATCAAGCCAAATCTGTTCTTCGACTTGCCAAGCACTCTTTCATCAATAATAAATGCACTGAACTATCCAACTCTAGCTCTTCCCAAGCTTTCTGGCATCTAGCCAAAAACCTCTCCAACAACTTTTCTTCCTCGTCTTTCCCTTCCCTTTTCCACTCTGATGGCACAACCATCACTTCTTCCTCAGAAAAAGCTGAACTCTTTGCTCAAACTTTTGCCAGAAACTCTACCTTGGATGATTCCGGTGCTATTCCTCCCTCTCCACCCCCCTCTCTCCTACTTATGCCTAATATTCTAATCTCTTCTAAAGATGTACTTTCTACCCTCTCTGGGCTTAATACTAAGAAGGCGTTCGGTCCGGACAGTGTTCTTCCTGTTGTTCTTAAAAACTGTGCTTCCGTGCTGACCCCCTGCCTAGGCAAACTCTTTCGTCTCTGTCTCTCCTCTAACGTCATTCCTTCTTGCTGGAAGTTTGCTCTCATTCAACGTGTCCCAAAGAAGGGTGACCGCTCTCAACCCTCCAACTATCGTCCAATTGCTCTCATCTCTTGTATCGCTAAAGTTTTTGAAACTATTCTTGCTTCCCAATTTCTTAAGCATTTCTCTTCTCATAATCTGCTCTCAGATCGCCAGTATGGCTTCCTTAAGGGTCGCTCTACTGGTGACCTTCTTTCATATCTTACTAACTCTTGGTCATTCAACTTTCGGGACTTCGGTGAGACTTTTTCTGTTGCACTAGACATATCGAAGGCCTACGATAGAGTCTGGCACAAATCTTTAATTTCCAAACTGCCCTCTTTCGGTTTCTGTCCCTCCATCTGTGCCTTTGTCTCTAATTTCCTTTCTCGCCGTTCCATAGCTGCAGAAGTGGACGGCCATCGCTCATTTCCTCATCCTATCAACTCCATTGTTCCTCAGGGTTCTGTCCTATCCCCTATTCTCTTTCTAATTTTCATAAATGATCTTCTCAACTGTATATCCAGTCCCATCCATTCATATGCAGACGACTCTACTTTACACCACTCAATTAGTTTTCCAGAACGCTCCAACAAGCAATCCCTCAAAAGTAAACGTAATGAAGCCATAAAATGCTTATCATCTGATCTAGCTACTATTTCCAATTGGGGTCGAGAAAACCTTGTGGCATTTAGTGCTTCCTAAACTCAATGTATCCATCTTACTACCCATCAGGAACCTCCAGAGGACTATCCCTTATTCTTCAACAATACAAAAATCAACCCTTCATCTTCCCTCAATGTTCTCAGTGTCTCTTTTTTTTCTGCTCTCACTTGGAAAGACCATATTACCAGTCTCGCTAAGGCAGCCTCCCAGAGGCTGGGTGTGCTCAACTGCCTCAAGGGGTTCTTTATCCCTGTGCAGCTTCTTGCTCTGTACAGGGGCACAGTGCGTCCTTGTATTGAGTATTGTTCACATGTGTGGGGAGGATCCTCTCACACCGCACTCCTAGATAAAGTAGAAAGGAAAGCCTTTCGTATCGTTAACTCCCGTCCACTCACCAACTCTCTGCAATCGCTCTCTCTTCGCCGCAATGTTGCATCTCACTCGCTATTCTATCGCTGCTACAATAATCAGTGTTCCTCAGAGCTTCCCCAGTGTATACCACCTCCTCTCCGTAGGGTACGTAGTACCCGCCTTGCAACACAATCCCACCCCTACTCTGTGCAGCTCTCCAACCCAAGAGTGAAACGTTATTCTCAGACTTTCTTCTATTCAACTGCTGAGCTCTGGAACTCTCTCCCAGAATCAGTCTTTCCCTCTTCCAATGACTTAAATTGCTTCAAACTCCATGTGTCCATTCATTTTAGCTCGAACGTCCCTTGATTTCGGCCCTGTCACTCTTTGAAATCTGGGGGAGGCACTCGCTTCAGGCAGTTATGCCTTTTGTCTCCCTTTTTTACATAGAAAAAAAAAAGGTGTATATATATCTATTAAAGAAGGAATAAGATATTACCATACTCCATTTTAGGCATAGGGGTGTGGCGACCCCAACACCCATCACTTTGTGGCGCAGGTAGCCCCTGGGGGTTGGGACTGGGAATCCCACCCCCAGAATTGTTAGGAGGCTGTAGGCACCAGCCGAACAGGGCGGTACTCCTGGGGAGTGCTAGGCGGTTGATAAGAACAGCTGGAACTTCTGTTTCACCACCTGGCCTCCCTAGCTGATCCTTTCTGTGCCTCATCAATATCGAGGGCAGCCCCAGCCTGCCCTCCAAAACACCCTCTAGAGGCCTCCAATCAATACATTATACTGCAAACATCTTTCATACTACACTACCTTTTTAACCAAGAATGACGAATACACGACCAGCCTCGGAGTCCCCAGGGAGGGGGAGGGGACCAGAAATGCCCTCTTCCGACTGACCCCTGGCAATGACTCCCTTAAATTCCCTGGACCACTATATTCTACTCTAACTACTAACTTCATCAAAATTGGTGGCCTCTCCTCTAACCTCCATTCTGTAGAACACCTTGTCTCCTCTGCCAACCCTGACCTTCTCTTTCTCACTAAAACTTAGGTGTCTGGGACTACTGACAACGAATCTTTCTCTGTATCCTCATACTATCTCTATCTTTAGTTTCAAGCCAAAGGTGGATGTTGCGTATATGTGCGCAACAATCTTTAATTCTCTAGTGTTCCCAACTTTGACTCTTCTGAAATCTCAACTCTCTGGCTAAAATGTTCTTGTCACTCTCAAACTAAATATTTATGCACTGTTTATCTCACCCCTAATTATACTGACTATCAAAAATTCTTTGATTATCTAACTTCTAAAGTGAACACATTATATCCATCTTTCCTTCGCAGAAATCTCCATCTTAGGAGATTTCAACATTCATCACAGCCAATGGCTCTCCTCTCAAACTTTTGACCAACCTGGTGAACAAGCTTACGTCTTTTCTATCCTAAATGACCTACTGTAGAGCAGTTGGCTCATATCCCGGATGGCTTCGGAGATCGGCCCAACATTCTTGACTTGTTTCTAACTTTGAACCCTTCTTCTTATACTGTCAATCTTTTCTCTCCTTTGGGCTCCTCCGACCATAAACTTATCTCTGTCCCCTCTCCTATCTCTTCAGTACGGCCACCCGATCCTCCCAATCGGCGGCGCTTTTGGCACTCTGGCACTGCCGACTGGGAGGCTCTTCGGCAATACTTCTTGTATTTCCCATGGAATGACTATTGCTTCCATGGCCGGGGACCCTCGGAGAGTGCTGAACGCATTACCTTGGTAATCTTCTCGGGCATGGGAGCATACATTCCATTTTCTTTCTCTCAGACTAATGCAAATTTGTTTTGGTTTACTCACACTTGTTCTACTGCTGTCCGCAACAACGAGGAAGCATTCAAACGGTACGGATGCCTTAAAACTCAAGAATCTCATTCTTCTTATGTTTCTGCCCGGAATCAAGCCAAATCTGTTCTTCGACTTGCCAAGCACTCTTTCATCAATAATAAATACACTGAAATATCCAACTCGAGCTCTTCCCAAGCTTTCTGGCATCTAGCCAAAAACCTCTCCAACATTTTGTTTTCCTCATATTTCCCTCGTATTTTCTACTCTAAAGTCACTCCTATCACTTCTTCCTCTGACAAAGCTCTCCATCCCCCTCTCTCCTACTTATGCCTAATATCCTATTCTCTTCTAAAGATGTACTTTCCACCCTCTCTGGGCTTAATACTAAGAAGGCTTACGGTCCGGATGGTGTTCCTCATGTTGTACTCATATTCTGTGCTTCCGTGCTGACTCCCTGCCTAGGTAAACTCTTTCGTCTCTGTCTCTCCTCTAACGTCTTCTCATCTTGCTGGAAGTTTGTTCTCATTCAGCCTGTCGCAGAGAAGACATGCCAGCTTTCAAAAATGTCTATACTCACTTTTTAGGGAACTTTGTTTTGCTATTGGCCTGTCCGTTCACCTATGATAGGCACAATTTTGGGACAGGCCAAAAACTATCGTGTCCTAAAACTGAATAGTGGTAATTCGTTCCCTAAGGTGTGTCATTAATGTTCCCTAACGTGAAATGTTTTCTGACCGGCCCAAATTTGTCAAAACTAGCCTGTCCCGAAAAAGCATATTTTCCACTAGCCTGTCCGTCAACATATAATGGTTTTTATGCTATATGAGTTACTTATGGTTTTTAAAGGGCAAAACTGGAAGAAATAGGGCTAGCGTTACCAAAACTATGCAATAGGAGTAGAATGTTATGCTTATTCCAAATTTTGCATCCATTTTGTAATAACTGAACAAAATTGAAGTGGTAAAGCCAAATATGTTAAAAAGAAATGATAAAGTTGACCATATTTCCTTTCTCTGAAGATTAATCCAATTTATAGGTGCAATATTGAAATCAGCATAAAAAACTACTCCTAATGCAAATTTCTGGTAACGCTAGTCCTAGCTGGCAGAAATGGGGCTAGCGTTACCAGAACTATGCAATAGGAGTAGAATGTTATGCTTATTCCAAATCTTGCATCCATTTTGTAATAACTGAAAAAAATGGAAGTGATAAAGCCAAATATGTTAAAAAAGAAATGATAAAGTTTACCATATTGGGGGAAATAACAAAAATGTCATTGATTTGTGTTTTCATTGACCAATAATTGTTTTCCTGAGCTTAGGCATTACGGAATGTCCCATACTCAACACTATTTTCAGTTTATCATCATTTCTGGTAATAATTTCAGTAATAAAGTCTCTAATTGCGCAAGGTAGTTAGTGTCCTCATTACTGTATGGAATCAGATCATTATTACCAATAACCTCCAACATCTGTCCTAGAATAAAAAAGTGTATTCTGCTATCATCTAGTACAAACCGGGGCACCTCTGCGGCACGCAAATGTCCCAACACGTAGACATATCTCATTAATATTATGGTGACACCCTTCAAAATCTCACGCCCATGTTTCTCCTCGTCGTTGTCCACAATCATGGCGTTACCGACAATGAGGGTATAATGGTTCCAGATAATGTCATTCGTGATACTGTAAGCTAGATACGAATCTTCGTGAATGGAGTGATCAACGTTATAAATTACCGAAAAACGGGATGTCGCAGATGATTTTCTAACTACGTCGATCTGGTAGGTTGCTCTTGAGCGAGGCAGTTCTACGGAAGATGCTTTACCTTTTAGCACGTCAATTGATACGGTGAGACCGAACCGTCCCCTGATTACCAAGTGAACGTCGGTCACAATGGAAGGATTCAAGAAAGAGAGCTTGATCTACTCCTGCAGATTTTCCTCATACAGTGTCCATGGACACGAGCAAGCACGTGCGTGTGGTCACCCAAGACAGTACCTCCTGTGACTGATACCTGACAAGATTCTTGTAGCGTCCTCGTCCTTCATTCGTGACATGAAAACTGTCAGCTCCTTCGCTCTGGACAGACATGACACTCCTCAGGTTGAAGTACTTGTCCTGAAAGGGGTCAACGTCAATGATGGCCGTGGCCACGGTTGGATTCTTCGTGTAGCTGTTGACCGAGGACACCCGGTCAGATTCCCGCGAGGCTGGCAACGGGAAGAAGAGTTCGTGGGGAGGAGGAGGAATGTGGTGAAGGATGACGCCACCGTCGCCGCAATCAACGGCCCCCACCCATGCCCAAACCTTAGGGGAAGGAGCCGTTGTAACCTTAGACCAGGGTGTGACCGGAGGTACTCAATGCCAGCAACAGGTGCCGACCCAGGCAGGTGTGGCTGCCGGTGCAATGTCATCAGCACCTGTCGGCAAAGACAAATCACTAGAGGACGACACGGGCGGGAGTGTTGGTCAACCGCCACTTCCACCTGGAAGCAAAGACGCAGCACCAACAACAGAGGATATCGCGGTAGTAGCTGTTGGCGCACCGCCACCTCCACTGCTTTCAATTAGGCTGAAAGAACAAAAGAAAGACTGAAAGATATGATGATGCCACACAGAACAAACAAATAGTCCCCCATAAAAAAAGTAATTGGCTGCCTCCCGTCACCAATCCTTCAAACGTGGAGGTATACAGTATTGATGATCCATTACGCTCAGAATTGTATGAACACGAGATTGACAAATAATCCCACAAAAATATTAGAGATTTTGTACCAGTGCTAACATTTATGTGGGATTATTTTTGGTGAGTCGTCTGACTGGGGTACGACACATTATACGAAGCATGACCTAGGAGGTATACGACGCATTATACGAAGCATGACCTAGCTATACGACGCATTATACGAAGCATGTCAGAGAGGGAGAGTGTGTAACTCTCTCTCTCTCTCACACACATACACACACTGTGTCTGTCTCTCTTTCTCTCTCTCTCTCTCACACACACACACTGTGTCTGTCTCTCTCTCTCTCTCTCTCTCTCTCCTGGTGAGAGACTACCTGGCCAGGCTGCTGCGGCGTCGCCGCTGTACGGGTCCCTGTCGTGATTTTAACACACACATCTTTAGGTGATCTTCTGCTGTCCAACGTGAGTTGGTGGAATTTGAGTTGGCGGTGAACCTTTTTTCAGGAGCGTCTAAATTTTTGTGAGTGAAAGATGTCGTGGAAAAATTACAAGCAATCTTTTTTCGAGAAAGATAAATTTGTCGATACATTTGTAAAAACTAGGACAAATAAAAGAAAAACATGAAAAATTCCATTTTATTTTCCGATTTACATTATACGAAGCATGACCTAGCTATACGCCGAAAAATCTTTGACTCAGAGAGAGAGAGAGAGAGAAAGAGACAAACACAGTGTGTGTGTGTGCGAGAGAGAGAGAGAGACACTGTGTGAGAGAGAGAGAGAGAGAGAGTTACACACTCTCTCTCTCGCTGTCATGCTTCGTATAATGCGTCATATAGCTAGGTCATGCTTCATATAATGCGTTGTATACTGTCCTAGGTCATGCTTCGTATAATGTGTCGTACCCCAGTCAGACGACTCACCAAAAATAATCCCACAAAAATGTTAGCACTGGTACAAAATTGTGGGTGAAAGATGTCGTGGACAAATAATTGACAACTCGATTTCTTTAACAGGACAGCGTGAGCGCGCTCATTGCTGCTGATTATGGGCAAGACGTTAGCTAAAAAATATTTGACTCAGAGAGAGAGAGAGAGAGAGAGACAGACACAGTGTGTGTGTGTGTGTGAGAGAGCGAGAGAGACAGACAGACACTGTGTGAGAGAGAGAGAGAGAGAGAGAGAGAGAGAGAGAGAGAGAGAGAGACAGACAGACACTGTGTGTGAGAGAGAGAGAGAGTTACAAACTCTCTCTCTCGCTGTCATGCTTCGTATAATGTGTCGTATAGGTAGGTCATGCTTCGTATAGGTAGGTCATGCTTCGTATAATGCGTCGTATAGCTAGGTCATGCTTCGTATAGGTAGGTCATGCTTCGTATAATGCGTCGTATAGCTAGGTCATGCTTCGTATAGGTAGGTCATGCTTCGTATAATGCGTCGTATAGCTAGGTCATGCTTCGTATAGGTAGGTCATGCTTCGTATAATGAGTCGTATAGCTAGGTCATGCTTCGTATAGGTAGGTCATGCTTCGTATAATGCGTCGTATAGCTAGGTCATGCTTCGTATAATGCGTCGTATAGCTAGGTCATGCTTCGTATAATGCGTCGTATAGCTAGGTCATGCTTCGTACAATGCGTCGTATAGCTAGGTCATGCTTCGTATAATGCGTCGTATAGCTAGGTCATGCTTCGTACAATGCGTCGTATAGCTAGGTCATGCTTCGTATAATGCGTCGTATAGCTAGGTCATGCTTCGTATAATGCGTCGTATAGCTAGGTCATGCTTCGTATAATGCGTCGTATAGCTAGGTCATGCTTCGTATAATGCGTCGTATAGCTAGGTCATGCTTCGTATAATGCGTCGTACCCAAGTTAGACGACTCGCCAAAAATAACCCCACAAAAATGTTAGCACTGGTACAAAATTGTGGGTGAAAGATGTGGACAAATAATTGACAACTCGAATTCTTTAACAGGACAGCGTGATCGCGCTCATTGCTGCTGATTATGGGCAAGACATTAGCTAAAAAATCTTTGACTAAGAGAGAGAGAGAGAGAGACAGACAGACACAGTGTTTGTGTGTGTGAGAGAGAGACTAACCACCAATATCAGCCATACAAACTTGGGACTCGTATCTGGGCAGGACTTTCTTAACTTTAGGATCAAGTGACCTAAAATTAATGGGAGTAACTGGTACTGTGGTAGACTTCGACGCCATGGTCGATAACGATGATCTGATGAGAGGTGCTTAGTCGGCTGTTGTCAAAGATACCCAGAGAGAGACTACCTGGCTGGGCTGCTCCACCCAGAGAGAGGCTACCTGGCCGGGCTGCTCCACCCAGAGAGAGGCTACCTGGCCGGGCTGCTCCACCCAGAGAGAGAGACTACCTGGCCGGGTTGCTCTACCCAGAGAGAGACTACCTGGCCGGGCTGCTCCACCTAGAGAGAGACTACCTGGCCGGGCTTCTGCGGCGTCGCCGCTGTACGGGTCCCTGTCGTGATTTTAACACACAAATCTTTAGGCGATCTTCTGCTGTCCAACGTGAGTTGGTGGAATTGGCAGCGATCGGAAATACTTCGATCCGAGAGCTACGACCACCCCAGTCAGACGACTCACCAAAAATAAATTCTGCTATACGACTTGAGTTGGCGGTGAACCTTTTTTCTTCGGGAGGGTCTAAATTTGTGTGTGTGAAAAATTTAAAGAAATCGTGTTGTCAATTATTTTTCCACGACATCTTTCACCCACAAAAATTTAGGAGAGAAAAAGAAGATGTGTCTGTCTCTCTCTCTCACTCTCTGAGTCAAAGATTGTTTAGCTAACGTCTTGCCCATAATCAGCAGCAATGAGGGCGCTCATGCTGGCCTGTTAAAGAAATCGAGTTGTCAATTATTTTTCCACATCTTTCACCCACAAAAATTTAGGAGAGAACAAATTTAGGAGATAATTTTTTTAGGAGAGACTCCCTGGCTCCACCCAGAGAGATTTTAGTGGGATTATTTTTGGTGAGTCGTCTGACTGGGGGTACGACACATTATACGAAGCATGACCTAGGATAGTATACGGCGCATTAAACGAAGCATGACCTAGCTATACGACGCATTATACGGAGCGTGACAGCGAGAGAGAGAGTGTGTACGTCGTTGGAGCACAGCCACCGCCGCCGTATTCTGTGTGCTTGCTGCGCCGTGTTGCCTGTGTTGGTGCACCTGTGCCAGTGCTACCACATACGAGACCGTATTCGGTCCCTCGATTGGGTTATGAAACGATCTTTCACCCACAACAATTTAGGAGAGAAGAAATTGTAAAAACAAGGACAAATAAAAGAAAAACATGAAAAATTCCATTTTATTTTCCGATTTACATTATTCGAAGCATGACCTAGCTATACGACGAATTATAAGTACGAAGCACCACAGTAACAGTTACTCCCATTAATTTTAGGTCACTTGATCCTAAAGTTAAGAAAGTGGAGGATCTGATGGGAGGGGATTGAGAGGTGCTTAGTCGGCTGTTGTCAAAGATACCCAGAGAGAGACTACCAGGCCGGCCTGCTCCACCCAGAGAGGCGACTACCTGGCCGGGCTGCTCCACCTAGAGAGAGACTACCTGGCCGGGCTGCTGCGCAAAAGTAAAAGTGGGAGTATTATATGGGGGCGCTCAGTTATGGTCTTAGCCTTGCTAGGGACCTTGGGGCTACTCGGTCAGACAGCCTGGGGATCAACAGCAACAACAACCACCTTTGACATAATAATTAACTAAAATATGTATACTTTTGATGCTTCCTCAGAGTGAACAATGGTATGCCTGCCAATATGTCACAGATAATGACTTGAGATAACGAGGAAGAAAGGAAACAATCGGAGAAATGTCTTTGGAACACCAATAAGAGAGGTTGTGGCCGGGGGGATTTGTTTACCAAGATAAAAGATAAAAAGAGAAGAGCAGGGCAGAGAATGTAAACACAGAGAAGAAAAGAGAGAGAGAGAGAGAGAGAGAGAGAGAGAGAGAGAGAGAGAGAGAGAGAGAGAGAGAGAGATCAGATACGAGTAGAGAGAGTGTGTGTCTGTGTATGTGTATGAGTGTGAGCATATGTGTGTGTGTGTGTGTGTGTGTGTGTGTTGGTGAAACATACAGTACTACCTTCGGACCGTTAATCCAGGCTCCAAATATCTGCGTTAACTGAACTAAATATAACAAAGTTGCCAATCCATTAACATATTAATTCAGGGCAAATACCCTATAAGATTATACTATATAAGTTATGGATATGTTGATTACGTATTGAGTTAACGTAGGGGCCGCTGAAAATATGAATATCATTATTTCCATGGATTGCTTTCAGTATTTAATTATCAAATTAAACATGAACTGAGCTAAGGTATAGTTAGTCCTCTCTCTCGCTCTCTCTCTCTCTCTCTCTCTCTCTCTCTCTCTCTCTCTCTCTCTCTCTCTGCGCATATACAATCCTTTCTATGCTTTGTTCAAAGTTTGTAAGTGATAAGTTGGCATTTTTCCAACCTGAATACTGGATTGTAGCAAGAGCTATTGGAAAATGTCGTACAAATATTTTATTAAAACACGATTGTGAACAAATAATAGCTATATTTGTATTTATATATATATTTGATCTAAGCATCATCTATAAAGAGAGGGATAATCATGGCCTACATATGGAGAACACTTGAATAGTATTACCATTGGTCCGGAGATAGGTATGTGCAAGGTGTATTAGAGATTGTGTTCACGAATTTAAGCTATTGTATTTAATATCGTTCATGACACTAATATCGCCCCAATGAAAATAATGAAAGCATGCCATCCTCCCAGGATACCTCATACAGTACTTACACGCTAATCATTACACCATCAATACCGTACTATGAATTGTACTGACATTAATAAAGGTATATTCATTGTCGAGCTACAAAATAACAAGACTAGAGTGCAGAAAGTGTAACAATCTGTATTAGTTATTTTGCCTTTTGACATTTATGTCGCATGATAGAATAATTAATATATTCAACAACTCTTCATAATCTGCAACGACGCTATATCTTTACACCTTTAGACCTCCACTAAGATTCAAATCTCACCCCCTTGAGCCCCTTTCAAGATAATTTTGTAAACAAATTTAGGTAGAAAAATGTCGCGACTGAAGGCTGGTTCCCCATAAGTTGCAGGCTCGCTATTGCTCGCTAGGAATAAATCTACACCGAAATGGCATGAAAGGTCTAAATATTGACAAAGATAAGGGGCAAAATGTCTAAGAAATCGCCAAACTAATGGAACGAACGTCTTTAGATCTCAAACCTAATAGGCTAAATATGAGAGTGAAGTTGGTCCAGAAAAAGCCCCTTAAGAGAAGTTGTGACATGCATAACACATACCTGGCCATCTAGCAGTAACTACGGCTAGTGTTACTACGAAGTTGCTCCCCAACGCTCATGAATTAACGGAAGTAATTTTGTATTTTACCACGAAGGAATATTTGATTGAGGAAATACACAGAAGTCATATAAAACATTGCAACTGACTTAATGTCACAAGCTCCATCTGGAATAGGACCTCTTGACTTCACGGTGATGAGCGGTTGAACCTAAAGATGGTTGGCGTATGTTTGGAGGTAGAGTTGGAATATAAATAAACAAATAAATACATAAATAAACTATAAAAACAAAATCAATATTATATAGATGGAATGACTTCTGCTTCCGTGGCCGATGACCCTCAGAGAGTGCTAAAAGCATTACCAAGGTAATCCTCTCGGACATGGAACCGTACATTCCATATTCTTTCTCTCAGTCTAATGCAAAAGAAATCTTGGTTTACTCACGCTTGTTTTACTGCTGTCCACAACAAGGAGGAAGCATTCAAACGGGATCGACGCCTTAAAACTAAAGAATCTCATTCTTCCTATGATTCTTCCCGGAATCAAGCCAATTCTGTTCTTCGACTTGCCAAGCACTCTTTCATCAATAATAAATGCACTGAACTATCCAACTCTAGTTCTTCCCAAGCTTTCTGATATCTAGCCAAAAACCTCTCCAACAACTTTTTTTCCACGTTTTGTCCTCCCCTTTTTCACTCTGATGGCACAACCATCACTTCTTCCTCTGACAAAGCTGAACTCTTCGCTCAAACCTTTGTTAGAAACTCCACCTTGGATGATTCCGGTGCTATTCCTCCCTCTCCACCCCCCTCTCTCCTACTTATGCCTAATATCCTAATCTCTGCTAAAGATGTACTTTCTACCCTCTCTGGGCTTAATACTAAGAAGGCGTACGACGGTGTTCCTCCTGTTGTACTAAACAATTGGGCTTCCGTGCTGTCCCCCTCCCTAGGCAAACTCTTTCGTCTCTGTGACCACTCTCAACCCTCCAACTATCGTCCAATTACTCTCATCTCTTGTATCTCTAAAGTTTTTGAAACTATTCTTGCTTTCAAATTTCTTAAGCATTTATCTTTTCATAATATGCTCTTAGTTCGCCAGTAAGGCTTCCTGAAGGGTCGCTCTACTGGTGATCTTCTTTCAAATCTTACTAACTCTTGGTCAGCCTCCTTTCGGGACTTCGGTGAGACTTTTTCTGTTACACTAGACATATCGAAGGCACAAATCTTTAATTTCTAAACTGCCCTCCTTCGGTTTCTATCCCTTCATCGTGCCTTTGTCTCAAATTTCCTTTCCGGCCGTTCCATATCTGCGGTTGTGGACGGCCATCGCTCACTTCCTCATCCTATCAACTCCGGTGTTCCTCAGGGTTCTGTCCTATCTCCTATTCTTATTCTAATTTTCATAAATTATATTGTCAACTGTATATCCAGTCCCATCCATTCATACGCAGACGACTCTACCTTACACTACTCAATTAGTTTTCCAGAACGCCCCAGCCAGGAGTCCTTCAAAAACAAACGTAATGAAGCCATAAAACGCTTATCTTCTGATCTAGCTACTGTTTCCAATTGGAGTAGAGAAAACCTTGTTGCATTTAATGCTTCCAAGACCCATTTTCTCCAACTTACTACCCGTCCGGAACCTCCAGAGGACTATCCCTTATTCTTCAACAATACAAAAATCAATCCTTCATCATCTCTCAATATTCTCGGTGTCTCTTTTCTTCTGCTTTCACTTGGAAGGACCATATTACCAGTCTTGCTAAAGCACCCTCCCAGAATCTGGGTGTGCTCAACCGCCTCAAGGGGTTCTTTACCCCTGCGCAGCTTCTTGCTCTGTACAGGGGCACAGTGCGTCCTTGCATTGACTATTGTTCACATGTGTGGGGAGGATCCTCTCACACCGCACTCCTAGACAAAGTAGAGAGGAAAGCTTTTCGTATCATTCACTCCCGTCCACTCACCATCTCTCTGCAATCTCTCTCTTCGCCGCAATGCTGAATCTCTCTCGCTATTCTATTGCTACTACAATAATCATTGTTTCTCGGAGCTTTCCCAGTGTATTCCACCTCCTCTATGTAGGGTACATAGTACCCATCTTGCAACACAATCCCACCCCTACTCTGTGCAACTCTCCAACCCTAGAGTGAAACACTATTCTCAGACTTTCTTCTATTCAACTACTGAGCTCTGGAACTCTCTCCCAGAATCAGTCTTTCCCTCTTCCCATGACTTAAATTGCTTAAAACTACGTGTGTCCATTAATTTTAGCTCGAACGTCCCTTGATTTTGGCCCTGTCACTCCTTCAACTCTGGGGGAGGCACTCGCTGCAGACCGTTCTGACTTTTGTCTCCCTCATTCACATAGAACAAAAATAAAACAAAATAGCATTCTTTCCATAAAACTGAAAAGGTGGCAAAAATATGTGTGTGATAACCCGGGTTCGAATCCCGGTGGATCATATGTACTTTAATTAATTTCATTGGGGGTGTGGTCTTGAGATTAATATAAATAACGTAGATATCAGATGGACGACTATCTACAGTATACATCGTGCTTGTTTATCAGCTTTTAAGAACATTATTATTGAGCCTACTCCACACTTTCGTATTTACTTGTAATGTTCATTTGATTTGTGTACAAGATTTCAATAAACAATTGTAAAGGCATATACCTATCTTGTAAAATAGATATGAAAACTCCTTTTATCAAGCATGACAAATATTGATAAGTAATGAAAATCGACATATTCAATATAACAAACATATATAGTATTGGAGACTCGCCAATATAATCAACTTTATTTGATTTCTGTAATGTCAATGACAATTAGTTCCACCATGTCAAACAATCAATGCCAGGTAGTGCTAATAACCCATTCAGTACCGGTGACGTTGTTTTATCATAATCTGGACACTATTAGGCGATTATATTCAAATTAAGCAGGATCTGTGTTAGCTCAAAGGATTAAATGAGAGAGTGTGCAACATTTTATTTGTTAAGAGTTCCTTCCTACCCTGAATAAGAGCATCTAATAGTTGCCAGACCAGAATGTTAAATGACTTCGCCGGTACGGTAAGGGTAAATATTTAAGGATTAATAATTGAACAATTGTGTTAGTGTTAGAATTACGTTTACATTCTCAGTGAACTATTAATTTCTAGTCTAAATCACCGTTTACTGATCATTCTATTTACATTATTCCTGATATACTGCGAATCGTAATGACTTGGGAGGTCGTTAATACCTTCTGTACCGGCGACGTCTTTATAATTTTCTTAAAGCTATATTTAGACGATTTTGTGCAGTTTAAGGTTTTGTGGTAGTGAACAGATTTAATTGAGTGTTTTAATGATTAAAGGTCCTTCATAAGCTGAACTAAATAATCGAATAGTTGCCAGTATATCATTAAAAGGATTTAGGTATCGATTATTATTTGGCGAGCGATAGCGAGCCTGAAATTTAGGAGGAACTGGCCTTCGGCCGGGCCATTTTTCTACCGACAAACGAATACATTTATTACAACGGGAATCTTGGTGATGTTTTATCAGCTTAAAGGAGTTCTAGGGAGAAAACTAGAAATATAATTAATAAGTAAATAAATATTTCGTCCAATTGACCCTACCAAACATTCACCAGAGAGCTCTGGTGGATGCTTCCGAAGTAGTGACAGAGCTACGACTGTCGACATCAACAAGACTCAACACCTAGGTTATACAAAGTTTATCACGATTTCTTACGATTCTGGGTGTTTTTACTATATACTAGATGACTACACTAAGTGCTTATATAATATAGTAGTCGTGGGAATGTCGATATGTAGCAAGAAATTACTAAAGCAAAATTATAACGATGATTAACTGTCATAACAAAAACGCGCGAAAATACCTTCTTCCATATAAATATAAATATACGTTATTTAATGTTATGGGTGACTTTAAAATATAATTAGCATCAATATGCAATGACTGTAATATGTGTCCGCTATAGAAAGTACGACATGTAGCATATATTAAGAATTATAGATGGAGAGGGAGGGTGGAGAACTGCGGGATATCGACATTTAAAGGGCCCAGGTCGCTTACAATGCAAAACAACGTGTCTCAATAAACCTTCCACCCTTAACACAACCACCGAACTTATCTAACAACAAACTACCCAGGATAACAGTAATTTGTAAAGATAGAAGGGAGGAGAGAATGTTAGGCATGTAATTACTCAGGGTAACGGCGTATTATGTATAGCACTATATTATATAGTGTATAATGTATTATGTATAGCACTATATTATATAGTGTATAATGTATTCAGCTTATCAAAATATTGAAAACACTAATATGAATATATACTGTATATATTTTTGAGCCGGCTAGGAAAATGAACATGAAGGGGTGAACTTCTAAATATTGTCAATATATTGTTCTTGAGATAATTCACTCCAATTTATATATACCATGGTTCGTGTATGTTTATTAGTCTGCTCTCCTATTATCTAAAACACTATCAGTACTTTAGGTTTGTTTTTTATATCATAATGTATGCTAATATGATTGTACGACGATCACGGGATTAAATAAAATACATTCTACTGAAATATTATTTATTACATTTGATCTAGTTGCTCAAATTATGTCAAATATATTTTCGCCACGAGTTGTCTGGTTTACGAGTTGTACGAAAGAGCTGTATTGTAAGTTTGAATGTAGTCCTTCCGTTAATATTCAAGGACACTAGTGCGACGTTATGAGAAACAATTTATTAGGGAAAATAGGCACCAATAGATTCGCCATATTTGTCTCCATATAGTCAGCATGGAGGATTTTCGTTATCAACAAATTGAAAAAAACCCACTTCACAGACAAATACACCAAAAATCTAAGTCAAAGCGGGGGTGTGGGGGCGGCAGCCCCCACCTATAATACTAGGATAGGTTAGGTAAGGTTGCTAGGATAGGCTAATGTCCTTTCAAAGGAGTATAGGCTAGTAAACACTAGGATAGCCTATACCTGTATCGTGGATTCACGATAGTCAGTGGTATAACCTACATTTTCTATGTATCATACCCTAGATACAGTTTGTACAGTGTTACGTATCTTGATCCTCAAGTGGTTAACTTGATGAATCTAGATAGCACAGAGATATATATTAAGGTATCAGTCAGCTGAAGGCAAAACAAAAGTAAAATCTAATAAAATAATTTCCTGTTGTTGCTTCCTTTCCTTTTGGATCTTAGGACTTGGTATCCTTTATTGACTGATACTCTTTACTTATGAAAAATACTGAAACTAATTAAAGTCATGTAGTATTTATAAAGAATTATTATTTAACCGAAGCTTAGTAGGCTATGGTTATGAACCGAATAAGTTATAGCTAAAGAAGGACTATTAATTCTATAAAAAGTCTTGAAAGATAAATATTAAAGTAAGAATATTTCTGTCTCTTACCCTCTTTGAAATGAATAGATAGTTTTCTTCTATGTCCTTTTATTTATATTTAATGTAATTATTCTTGGTTCTTGTCTTACGTTAATAGTATTATATTATTATTATCATCAGGAGTAATATCAAAGTCACATAAAAAGTTAGATATATATTTAATAATTAGTTAAATTTATTTCTTAACCACGTAACATTGAGGTTTGATTATGAGTAAATAAAGTTACAGGATCGTTTCATAGATTCGATTCAGGTCTCACTCAAATAATATGAAAAGCAAAATATAATATTTTGAAGCAAAAGAATTTTCTTCAGCTTAGGAAATCACTATAAGTAATATTAACACAGCCATGTTAGTCTAAGGCGATATTACTAATACGAGACAATAGCATCACCGTACTAAGCACCATTAAGCAATGTAAGCTTAATTCAAAGAAAATGAAAGAACTCGTAAGTATTAATATAAAACAATAGTATTACTTTCATCATAACCCAATTACTTAAAGAGTTGCTTTAGTCCACAAGTTAGTCAACTAAAATAGTTAAGTACATAATAATAGCGTTAACGTTAATTCCCAATCAAATAGTTAAGTACATAAATAGTAGCGTTAACGTTAATTCGCAATCAAATAGTTAAACACATAATAGTAGCGTTCACGTTAATTCCCAATTAAATAGTTAAACACATTACACACATTAAACACATCACGTTAATTCCCAATCACATATCTCACTAACCAACATAACGTAAGTGTTTACACCGAACACACTTAACACACATTTATATAATCTGACTGACAGTCACAATCCCATTATAATACTTCACCCCGTCTTCCTCCAGCTGCAAGTTCACCTTCCCCAACTCCAAATGAGACTGATTTGAATGCCCACAACTCGGGTCTTATATACCAAACAATGATGGTGTAGGAACGAATCAGGAGGCGGCGGGTGGTGCCGGCGCCAATCATAGCTCCTCGAATCACATAACAGGTGCGAGGTCCATTCACAGCTCCTGGCGTCGATCATACGTCATAGCATCGGTCATCGAGGTGTGAAGGCTAGCATGCTGGTATGGGGGGAGATGGTTTGCCCACTCGCTCGTTCGCTAGTCTGCTTCACCGTTTTGGGTAGTGGGCTCCTTCAACTCTAATTCTAACTCTTAAATTAACATACAGGGCTCCGTATGTCAGACCTCCCCCCTAGAAAAGAGTTTAAGGAGTATAGTACAGAATATTAAACATAATACATAAATAGATTCACCACCAGATTGGCAACAGCAAGATTATAATGAGGATATAATAAGGATATCACCCAAAGTAGGCAACGTCTCCAGGTACCACATCAGAACATAGCCGGAACGTAGCTGGAGCGTTATTCGAACTGCAAGGCATCTCACAGCTGAAGGCTTAAAAGCGCACTACAAAAGCATGATATTTACCTCGCTACAAGGGAGAGCTAATTGCCAAAATCCTCTCATTAAATTAAACTTACTGCTGTAGGAGGCCAACCTGGTAAATGCAATCTTTGATCCGTGGCAGTGGGTAGGTATCGTTCTTTGGGACAGCATTGACTTGCCTATAGTCCCTACAAAACCCATGGCTCCCGTCTGGCTTCGGCACAAGTATGACCGGACTACTCCACTGGCTGAAGGCCCTTGTGATCAGTTCATTAGAAATCATAAAGTCAAGCTCGACCTGCAGTATACTCCTGCGTTGTGGCGAGACACGGTAGGGGGATAGTTTAATGGGAGTTGCATCCCCTACGTCGATGTCGTGCACGGCCAAAGAAGTGAGCCCTGGAGTATCACGGAACACATTGGGAGACTGAGATAAAACAGAGATTAGTTGGTTCGCTTGATCAGAGGGAAGATGACATAGTTTAGATGGTAATTCCCTCAAAGCCACTGAATTATACTGAAAGTTGGATAGGCTACATGACAAGTCAAAGTCTGCATGGATACCTTCAGGCTCTGGAACAGTCTGTTGCGGGTCAGTAAGAGAACTGAAGACTTTGTCCGCACCAGGCTGCTCACAGGTCCTGACATTCACTGCCACAGTGGGAGAATCTGGAGGAGAGGAATCAGGGGACCTATGGTAGGGCTTCAACATATTTATATGGAATACTTGCGTGGGCTTTCTCCTGTCTGGGGTAGTTACTAGATAATCGGTAATGCTCACCCTCCGAATTATCTTATATGGGCCCCTGAACTTGGCAGATAAAGGTTGGCCAAAAAACTAGCTCATTAGGGGAAAAACCCAGGGATTCAGTTGGAACCTCACGAGTAGCAAATAAAAGAAAAGGTACCCCCTTATCCCACTCAACTCCGGTCTCTGTACAATACTTACGTAACATTCCCTTTAATGTCTGATGATATCGTTCGAGAACCCCTTGACTCTCTGGGTGGTAGGTGCTAGACTTTACATGCTCGATACCCAACTCCTTCAGGGACTGCTGGAAAATGTTAGAGGTAAAATTAGTTCCTTGATCACTTTGCACCTCATGGGGGAAACCCATTCTGGTGAAAAATTTGGGCAGTTCCTTGATTACAGTTGGAGCAGAGGTAGTCCTTAAGGGTATAGCCTCTGGGTAGCGAGTTGCCATGTCCATGATAGTTAATAAATAAATGTTACCTTGGGAAGTCTTAGGCAATGGGCCTACAATGTCCACTACCACCCGAGTAAAAGGATTCTCGAAAACGGGCAAGGGCATCAGAGGATGTACAGGCACCTTCTGATTGGGTTTTCCTGTCATCTGGCAAGTGTGACACACTCTACAACACTCCACTACATCTGCACGCATTCCTGGCCAGTAAAAGTGGGATCTGATTCTGTCTAGAGTTTTTCTCACACCTAGGTGTCCTGCCAATGGTATACAATGTGCCATTTCCATGATATCTTTACGACAAGGTTTGGGGACTACTACTTGATGGACGTCCCAAGCCCCGTCATCGATTGGTCTGTGTGGCGGTCTCCATCTTCGCCACAATACTCCTCCTTTGAGGTAGAAACATTCACCACCCTCCTTCTCACATTCATCTTCACTCACGGACCTGGCAGCTAACTCCTTGCATTCACTATCATCTCTCTGTAGCTCTACCAGGCCGCTAGGACAATTTGGAGGGGTTTCATGGTCATCTTTAGGGTCAAGATGAGCCATAAAGGTGTCAGATAAATCCACCTCAGTCACATCATCAGGCACAGTTGGAGCATCATTCACACTCTCATCATCCCTTTCATCAACTCTTACATTCGGTACATTTCTGTCTGAGGGAACTGCTACTGGAGACATTGAACGTTTGTCAGCACACACAGGGAAAACAGTTGGCAACTCCTTGTCGAGCTCACCGGTTAGTGGCTCGTTAACAGGGGAAAGTGACAAAATGGGGTCGGGTCGGACCTTCTCACCTGCTACATCATTCCCCAAAAGGAGTGTTACCCCAGGCACAGGGATATCTTGAGACCTACACAAAGCTATGGTGGCCTCACCCTGTAGTAACTCACATTCAATTTCGCCTTTTACCAAGTATGCATAAAACTGGCCTCCAGCACCTCTCATTACAACTGGTTCGCCAGGTGGGCACTCAGTGTAAGGATTCACCATGAGGGTGCTAGTAGAACCTGTGTCTCTCAGAATTTTTACCTCATGCATGCAACCATTTAATCTCACGTTGCCAGATGAAATAAAGGGACGGTAACTGTCCTGCACTGATGGTGAAATTATTATTGGCTTAACCCTAGTGGAACACATGCTACTACACCCCTGTCTAGATGATTTACGTTAGCTGCTAGGTACTCCTTCTGTCGAGAGTCCTGCATTAAAGGAACTTTTGGTGAGCCCTGCATTAAAGGCACACATGGAATTTGAGATACGGCGGCAACTGTCTGCCCCGATAAGCACTGATAAGCTAGGTGGCCTCTCATGCCACAAAAAGTACATACTTTAGGGGATACGGGAACGTTCCCTCTTTGAGCATTACTATTAGTTTGGGGCCCACCTCTGTTACCATTGCCCTGAGTCGCATTTTTAGTTGGGGGAACATTTCTATTTTGGCTAGCTGGGGAAGACGTTATAGGCTTGTGACTGGGTCCGTCAGATTTGTGATTGGGATACTTAAAATTAGAACTAGAATTATCGTAGGGCTTCTTCCCACGAAATTTGTTGTTGAGCACGTATGTGTCAGCCATGTCAGCGGCGTCGGCAAGACAATCTACCTTTTTCCCCTTTAAGTGATAGGATACAGAAGAATCAATTTTCCATAGGAAATTTTCTAACAGGACCAACTCCTTCAGATCGTTGTAGCTTGTGACTTTCTTACTCTTGACCCAATGATTGAAAGTTTTAGTCATGGTCCTGGCAAATACCTTATGGGTTTCTTCTACTTTCTTCTGGTTTTTACGGAAAGATTGCCTGTAAGCCTCAGGCTGCAATTGATAGGTTTTTAGGATAGCTTCTTTGAGATTGTCATAATCCTGCCTAACTTCTGCTACTTCTGACAAATACGTGGCTCGAGCCTGCCCTGTCAACATACAGGGCTCCGTATGTCAGAACAGTATGTAAGCTTAATAAGTTAGATATAGCCTATTATACGAAAGTATAGTATTTAAGTGTCTTTAGGAATGCATATATGATTTATCATATAAACCATGCTGTAATATTATGTAAGCGGTACGATATTTACCGCTAGATATCCGCTACTAACTTAGCAGTAGCCGCTAGATTCGTAGCGTAAGACGATGACGTCTTGGATTGTGGCGCACCGCGTCAGAGCACTTTTATACTTCATCCAAGCAACACCTCCACTCTTTAGTTCGCCGCGATCCTGGTTCCGGTTTCATCTAGCTCTCATCATAAACTTAAACTCAACTACATCCTACAAACAGACCGACTGACAGCTAAGCCTTATTATCATGATTTAACTTTCTTTAACCTCATTCATTCTTTAATAGTTCAGGTGCATCCATGCGGTCACCTTAATGTAAATATCCAATGGTGTTTGAATAACAGCCATTTGCCTACCATCTATCAGCACCTCCATCAGCATTTCCACCTTGCCTAGCTGTATTTTATGGTGATTTAATAAGTGAGTTACACTCCCGGCATTATTATTTATTTACATTATATGAGCGGACCTTTTCAGTTTTGGTAGCCTAGAGTAAACTTATCTTCCTTAAATCCGCCATAACCCGGTCAGAGGTAAAAAGAAGAAGAAGAAGAGTCCTGCAGTAGTCTCCTTGAATGCTACCGTTCTTCCCAGTAGTGGGATAATTATCATGACCTTGTCTGTGTGCTCTGTTCTGTGGGTGTGAGCGTCCAGTAGGGGCACACACTCATCGTAGTATGGTGGAGGATCCATAACAATAGTCATGTGTGGTGTTTCTGTGATTGTGGTAGTAGTTCTGATGATGATGATAGTATTAGTGATGGTGGTGGTAGTAGTAGCGTTCTGTGGGTGTGAGCGTCCAGTAGGGCCACACACTCATCGCAGTGATGGTGGAGGCTCCATAACAATAGTCATGTGTGGTGTTTCTGTGATTGTGGTAGTAGTTCTGATGATGATGATAGTATTAGTGATGGTGGTGGTAGTAGTAGCGTTCTGTGGGTGTGAGCGTCCAGTAGGGCCACACACTCATCGTAGTGATGGTGGAGGCTCCATAACAATAGTCATGTGTGGTGTTTCTGTGATTGTGGTAGTAGTTCTGATGATGATGATAGTATTAGTGATGGTGGTGGTAGTAGTAGCGTTCTGTGGGTGTGAGCGTCCAGTAGGGCCACACACTCATCGTAGTGATGGTGGAGGCTCCATAACAATAGTCATGTGTGGTGTTTCTGTGATTGTGGTAGTAGTTTTGATGATGATGATAGTATTAGTGAAGGTAGTGGTAGTAGTAGCTAAAGAACCCCACGTATAAGTGGTTTAGTATTGCAATGACCGTGGCTGTATGTACCCAGCTCTGTGTGTGTGTGTGACCCTACATTGTGTAAGTTGATACATTATACTGTAAGTAAAACAAATTGTATAATGGCTATACATTTAAAACAGATTACCTTGTGTAGGAATACAATCATTATACATCCCTACAAAGAAGTGGTGTGTGAAATTGCTGTACCATGAAGGCATTAACACACATTTATTTGACTCCGCCACTGCCCACTTTCCAAAGTATAAATTGCAAGGCTGTAGAACGCACATATTTGCATGAATATTGCCAGTATAAATATTCTGTGTTCATATGATACAAATATTATTCTGATAATCCTGCCACACTGATAACATAGATAGCAACCGGGCATCTCGCTCACAAAACATTTCACCAACAAGTCCTTTCATCGATAATATGATTGAAAGGAAGGCCTTTCGTATCATTAACTCCCGTCCACTTACCTACTCTCAGCATTCTTTCTCTTCGCCGCAATGTTGCATCTCTCGCTATTCTATCGCTAATATAATAATCAGTGTTCCTCAAAGCTTTCCCAGTGGATATCACCTCCTCTACGTAGGGCAATTGTTACCCGTCTGGCAACATAATCCCACCCCTACTCTGTGCAACTCCCCAACCCAAGAGTGAAATGTTACTCTCAAACTTTCTTCTATTCAACAGCTGAGCTCTGGAACTCTCTCCCAGGATCAGTCTTTCCCTCTTCCTATGACTTAAATTGCTTCAAACTCTGTGTGATCAGGCATTTTGGCTCGAATGTCCCTTGATTTTGGCCCTGTCACTCTTTCAACTATGGGAGAGGCACTCGCTACAGGCTGTTCTGCCTTTTGCCTCCCTCACTCACATATGAAAAAAAAAAGGAAAAAAGTATTGGATTAGAGATATAGTTAATTGTATGAAGATCATAATTGTATGTAGTTTAAGGGGAGATGTGACGGTTTTCTGGACCAATTTCTACCTCAAGTTTACCCCCATTAGTTTTGAGATTTTAAGATGTTCGGTCCATTAGCTTGATGACTTTAACCCCTTTTGCCCTTTTTCATTGTCAATTTTAAGACCGTTTGTAACATTTAGGTGTTGATTTTTTCCTGGCGATCGATAGCAAGCCTGTAATTTTAAGAGGAACCGGCCTTCAGCAGTGATTTTTCTACCAAAAAATTTACAAATTTATCTTGACGGCAGGTTTAGGGTTTTTTGTTTTAAGCTTAATGGAGATTCCTCCATCAAGCTTAAATAAAAAAGCGAGGAAACTAAAAAAAAAAATATGAATAACTGAATTAATAGACCAAAAAAACAGACACTATCCACTTAACTCCTTCAGACTCATATGCGTCATATGACCGAGTGAACCAAAAACTCATATGACGCTCCCGCGTCATATGGAAAATAAGTTTATGACGCTATTGAGTCGGTCTTTTGGCTGGTAAGTCCCATAAGTTAGATCTACAAATGGAAATATCTAGCAACCCCCTGGCATCCCTGTGAGGGCCCCTCAGGGGTAGAAATGCTCACTGTCTTCCCAGCAGCCAGCCTACTAGGTGGGTGTGCGCGGCCCATTAAACCGAGGGGCCTCCATTTTGCCCAGCCTGGGTGGTATTTCCGCCCTAATATAACCCAAACGAAGTGCTATATCGTTGGGTTATCGATGGATTATTGTGTTAGTCTTGTTTAGGGAATAATAACCATGTTAGTGATGTGTTATGCTAGTCTCTGGTGTACGTGACCAAGGTGGGCTCCACGAGGGGCCATGGTTTTTGCCTATACGTTTCGCTTGTTTGTGTATCACTTTCATATAATATTGAATTAATTATATTGCTATTTATCAGTACAAATAGTGTATCTTACTTGTATTAGTGTTTGTTAGTGAAAAAAAGTTCATAACTGGTGGAGCATTCTCTGGTGTACGTGACCAAGGTGGGCTCCACGAGGGGCCATGGTTTTTGCCTATACGTTTCGCTTGTTTGTGCATCACTTTCATATAATATTGAGTGAATTATATGCTATTTATCAGTTCAAGTAGTGTATCTTACTTGTATTAGTGTTTGTTAATGAAAAAACGTTTATAACTGGTGGAGCATATGTCACAATGCTCCCCCCTGTGCATTTTTGCTCGATAATTTACTGGTGGAAAGTGCTTGGGAGGTAAGTTTTTTATTGGCAAAAGCACTCTACATATACGGCTTGGTGGACACGAGGGAATCTCAGCAGTGTCAGCAGTGTCAGAGTAAGTACAGTCCAAATTTCTGTCGCCACGAGTAGGTGGAGGTGGAGGAAGTGGAGGTGGAGGTGGTGGTGGTGATGGTCGTGGTGGTGGTGGAGGTGGTGGTCGTGGTGGTGGTAGTGGTGGTGGTAGTGGTGGAGCAGCAGTGGTGGTGGAGTGGTGGAGGTGGTGATGGTCGTGGTGGTGGTGGTGGTGATGGTCGTGGTGGTGGTGGTCGTGGTGGTGGTGGTGGTGGTCGTGGTGGTGGTGATGGAGTGGTGGTGGTGGTGGTGGTGGAGGAGCGGTGGTGGTGGTGGTGGTGATGGTCGTGGTGGTGGTGGTGGAGGTGGTGGTGGTGGTGGTGGTAGTGGTGGAGCAGCAGTGGTGGTGGAGGTGGTGGTGGTGGAGGAGTGGTGGTGGTGGTGGTGGTGGTGGAGGAGTGGTGGAGCGGTGGTGGTGGTGGTTGTGGTAGAGCAGTGGTGGAAATTGTGGTGGTGGAGCAGTGGTGGAGATTGTAGTGGTGGAGCAATGGTGGAGATTGTGGTAGTGTTGGACCAGTTGGTATTGACACACCGATAGGGTCGGGTCCCTTTTCTGACCGTGGGTCAGGTCAGAAAATGAACCCATTCGGTAGATGCTAATCGCACCTGGTCCAACACCACCACAATCTCCACCATTGCTCCACCACGACAATCTCCACCACCACAATCTCCACCACTGCTCTACCACAATCACCACCAACACCGCTCCACTACTCCTCCACCACCACTTCCACCACTGCTCCACCACTCCTCCACCACCATTTTATTATTTGTATTATTTTGTGTTTATTTAATTATTTTTATTATTATTATTATTATTATTTATTATTATACCTGTTATTCCTGTTCCCCAGGGTATCTATGGGATCAGCCCCTAGGTCCAGAGCAAGGGCAAGGCCCATAATAGAGTATTTATATTTTTATTTCATTTATATTTTTGTTTTATTATATTGTTACGACCGACCGGCACAACGAAATAAACAAGGGCACTTAATATTGGACTACAAGATAGGCTAGATCTGCAATAACGGTACGCTAATTCCAAACCCTCGAACTATTAAGCCGGTGAACAAAACACTTAAACCCTCCAGAGTTAATCTACTGGATAACGGGGTATCAATTAACTGGGTTAAGTGTACTTCTACAAAGGCTTTCCGGTGCACCGCAAAGCCTACTCACAACAAGAGTAATTACGTTAATAAAAAACTCTCAAGTAATAACAATGCTTAAATAAACTATGACAAGATTTAATAAAAGGTTATATGCTTACGTTATCTTTAGTGTGAGTCTGAACTCAACACTAAACTCTTCAATGCTCTATGAAAACACTTGAAGTCTAGTCCTACAGCAAACAGATATGGAATCTTCTGAAAACGTCTGATGCTCTGAGAGGTAAGGTTGCTAGGTTAGGCTAATGTCCTTTCAAAGGGGTATAGGCTAGTAAACACTAGGATAGCCAATACCTGTATCGTGGATTCACAATAGTCAGTGGTATAACCTACATTTTCTATGTATCATACCCTAGATACAGTTTGTACAGTGTGTAAGCTTAATAAGTTAGATAAAGCCTATTATACGAAAGTATAGTAATTAAGTGTCTTTAGGAATGCATATATGATTTATCATATAAACCATGCTGTAATATTATGTAAGCGGTGCGATATTTACCGCTAGATATCCGCTACTAACTTAGCAGTAGCCGCTAGATTCGTAGCGTAAGACGATGACGTCTTGGATTGTGGCGCACCTCGTCAGAGCACTTTCATGCTTCATCCAAGCAACACCTCCACTCTTTAGTTCTCCGCGATCCTGGTTCCGGTTTCATCTAGCTCTCATCATAAACTTAAACTCAACTACATCCTACAGACAGACCGACTGACAGCTAAGCCTTATTATCATGATTTAACTTTCTTTAATCTCATTCATTCTTTATTAGTTCAGGTGCATCCATGCGGTCACCTTAATGTAAACATCCAATGGTGTTTGAGTAACAGCCATTTGCCTACCATCTATCAGCAGCTCCATCAGCATTTCCACCTTGCCTAGCTGTATTTTATGGTGATTTAATAAGTGAGTTACACTCCCGGCATTATTATTTATTTACATTATATGAGCGGACCTTTTCAGTCTTGGTAGCCTAGAGTAAACTTAACTTCCTTAAATCCGCCATAACCCGGTCAGAGGTAAGAAGAAGAAGAAGAAGAGTCCTGCAGTAGTCTCCTTGAATGCTACCGTTCTTCCCAGTAGTGGGATAATTATCATGACCATGTCTGTGTGCTCTGTTCTGTGGGTGTGAGCGTCCACTAGGGGCACAGACTCATCGTAGTGATGGTGGAGGCTCCATAACAATAGTCATGTGTGGTGTTTCTGTGATTGTGGTAGTAGTTCTGATGATGATGATAGTATTAGTGATGGTGGTGGTAGTAGTAGAGTTCTGTGGGTGTGAGCGTCCAGTAGGGCCACACACTCATCGTAGTGATGGTGGAGGCTCCATAACAATAGTCATGTGTGGTGTTTCTGTGATTGTGGTAGTAGTTCTGATGATGATGATAGTGTTAGTGATGGTTGTGTTAGTAGTAGCGTTCTGTGGGTGTGAGCGTCCAGTAGGGCCACACACTCATCGTAGTGATGGTGGAGGCTCCATAACAATAGTCATGTGTGGTGTTTCTGTGATTGTGGTAGTAGTTCTGATGATGATGATAGTATTAGTGATGGTGGTGGTAGTAGTAGCGTTCTGTGGGTGTGATCGTCCAGTGGGGCCACACACTCATCGTAGTGATGGTGGAGGCTCCATAACAATAGTCATGTGTGGTGTTTCTGTGATTGTGGTAGTAGTTCTGATGATGATGATAGTATTAGTGATGGTGGTGGTAGTAGTAGCGTTCTGTGGGTGTGAGCGTCCAGTAGGGGCACAGACTCATTGTAGTGATGGTGGAGGCTCCATAACAATAGTCATGTGTGGTGTTTCTGTGATTGTGGTAGTAGTTCTGATGATGATGATAGTATTAGTGAAGGTAGTGGTAGTAGTAGCTAAAGAACCCCACGTATAAGTGGTTTAGTACTGCAATGACCGTGGCTGTATGTACCCAGCTCTGTGTGTGTGTGACCCTACATTGTGTAAGTTGATACATTATACTGTAAGTAAAACAAATTGTATAATGGCTATACATTTAAAACAGATTACCATGTGTAGGAATACAATCATTATACATCCCTACAAAGAAGTGGTGTGTGAAATTGCTGTACCATGAAGGCATTAACACAAATGTATTTGACTCCGCCACTGCCCACTTTCCAAAGTATAAATTGCAAGGCTGTAGAACGCACGTATTTGCATGAATATTGCCAGTATAAATATTCTGTGTTCATATGATACAAATATTATTCTGATAATCCTGCCACACTGATAAGATAGATAAGCAACCGGGCATCTCGCTCACAAAACATTTCACCAACAAGTCCTTTCATCGATAATATGATTGAAAGGAAGGCCTTTCGTATCATTAACTCCCGTCCACTTACCAACTCACAGAAATCTCTTTCTCTTCGCCGCAATGTTGCATCTCTCGCTATTCTATCGCTAATATAATAATCAGTGTTCCTCAGAGCTTTCCCAGTGGATATCACCTCTACGTAGGGCAATTGGTACCCGTCTTGCAACATAATCCCACCCCTACTCTGTGCAACTCCCCAACCCAAGAGTGAAATGTTACTCTCAAACTTTCTTCTATTCAACAGCTGAGCTCTGGAACTCTCTCCCAGAATCAGCCTTTCCCTCTTCCTATGACTTAAATTGCTTCAAACTCCGTGTGATCAGGCATTTTGGCTCGAACGTCCCTTGATTTGGCCCTGTCACTCTTTCAACTATGGGAGAGGCACTCGCTACAGGCTGTTCTGCCTTTTGCCTCCCTCACTCACATATACAAAAAAAAAAGGAAAAAAGTATTGGATTAGAGATATAGTTAATTGTACTGTATGTAGATCATAATTGTATGTAGTTTAAGGGGAGATGTGACGGTTTTCTGGACCAATTTCTACCTCATGTTTACCCCCATTAGTTTTGAGATATTAAGACGTTCGGTCCATTAGCTTGATGACTTTAACCCCTTTTGCCCCATTTCATTGTCAATTTTAAGACCGTTTGTGACATTTAGGAGTTGATTTTTTCCTGGCGATCGATAGCAAGCCAGTAATTTTAAGAGGAACAGGCCTTCACCAGTGATTTTTCTACCAAAATATTTACAAATTTATCTTGACGGGAGGTTTAGGGTTTTTTGTTTTAAGCTTGATGGAGATACCTCCATCAAGCTTAAATCAAAAAGCGAGGAAACTAAAAAAAAAAATATGAATAACTGAATTAATAGACCAAAAAAACAGACACTATCCACTTAACTCCTTCAGACTCATATGACGCTCGAGCGTCATATGACCGAGTGAACCAAAAACTCATATGACGCTCCCGCGTCATATGGAAAATAAGTTTATGACGCTATTGAGTCGGTCTTTTGGCTGGTAAGTCCCATAAGTTAGATCTACAAATGGAAATATCTAGCAACCCCCTGGCGTCCCTGTGAGGGCCCCGCGGGGGTAGAAACTCTCAGTGTCTTCCCAGCAGCCAGCCTACTAGGTGGGTGTGCTCGGCCCTTTAAACCGAGGGGCCTCCATTTTGCCAAGCCTGGGTGGTATTTCCGCCCTAATATAACTCAAACGAAGTGCTATATCAGTGTGTTATCGATGGATTATTGTGTTAGTCTTGTTTAGGGAATAATATCCATGTTAGTGATGTGTTATGCTAGTCTCCGGTGTACGTGACCAAGGTGGGCTCCACGAGGGGCCATGGTTTTTGCCTATACGTTTCGCTTGTTTGTGTATCACTTTCATATAATATTGAGTGAATTATATTGCTATTTATCAGTTCAAGTAGTGTATCTTACTTGTATTAGTGTTTGTTAGTGAAAACAAAATCATAACTGGTGGAGCATTCTCTGGTGTACGTGACCAAGGTGGGCTCCACGAGGGGCCATGGTTTTTGCCTATACGTTTCGCTTGTTTGTGTATCACTTTCATATAATATTGAGTGAATTATATTGCTAGTTATCAGTTCAAGTAGTGTATCTTACTTGTATTAGTGTTTATTAGTGAAAAAACGTTCATAACTGGTGGAGCATATGTCGCAATGCTCCCCCCTGTGCATTTGTGCTCGATAATTTACTGGTGGAAAGTGCTTGGGAGGTAAGTTTTTTATTGGCAAAAGCACTCTACATATACGGCTTGGTGGCCACGAGGGAATCTCAGCAGTGTCAGCAGTGTCAGAGTAAGTACAGTCAAAATTTCTGTTGCCACGAGTAGGTGGAGGTGGAGGAGGTGGAGGTGGAGGTGGTGGTGGTGATGGTCGTGGTGGTGATGGTCGTGGTGGTGGTGGAGGTGGTGGTGGTGGTGGTGGTGGTGGTAGTGGTGGAACAGCAGTGGTGGTGGAGTGGTGGAGGTGGTGGTGGTGGTGATGGTCGTGGTGGTGGTGGTGGTGGTGGTCGTGGTGGTGGTTGTGGAGTGGTGGAGGTGGTGGTGGTGGTGGTGGAGGAGCGGTGGTGGTGATGGTCGTGGTGGTGGTGGTGGTGGTGGAGCAGCAGTGGTGGAGGTGGTGGTGGTGGAGGAGTGGTGGTGATTATTATTATTATTTATTATTATACCTGTTATTCCTGTTCCCCAGGGAACAGCCCCTAGGTCCAGAGCAAGGGCAAGGCCCATAATAGAGTATTTATATTTGTATTTCATTTATATTTTTGTTTTATTATATTGTTACGACCGACCGGCACAACGAAATAAACATGGACACTTAATATTGGACTACAAGATAGGCTAGATCTGCAACAATGGTACGCTAATTCCAAACCCTCGAACTATTAAGCCGGTGAACAAAACACTTAAACCCTCCAGAGTTAATCTACTGGATAATGGGGTATCAATTAACTGGGTTAAGTGTACTTCTACAAAGACTTTCTGGTGACGGCAAAGCCTACTCACAACAAGAGTAATTACGTTAATAAAAAGCTCTCAAGTAATAACAATGCTTACGTAAACTATGACAAGATTTAATAAAAGGTTATATGCTTACGTTATCTTTAGTGTGATTCTGAACTCAACAGTAAACTCTTCAATGCTCTATGAAAACACTTGAAGTCTAGTCCTACAGCAAACAGATATGGAATCTTCTGAAAACGTCTGATGCTCTAAGAGGTAAGGTTGCTAGGTTAGGCTAATGTCCTTTCAAAGGGGTATAGGCTAGTAAACACTAGGATAGCCTATACCTGTATCGTGGATTCACGATAGTCAGTGGTATAACCTACATTTTCTATGTATCATACCCTAGATAGAGTTTGTACAGTATGTAAGCTTAATAAGTTAGATAAGGCCAATTATACGAAAGTATAGTATTTAAGTGTCTTTAGGAATGCATATATGACCGCATAGGCCGCTCGTAAGGTGTTAATCATATAAACCATGCTGTAATATTATGTAAGTGGTGCGATATTTACCGCTAGATATCCGCTACTAACTTAGCAGTAGCCGCTAGATTCGTAGCGTAAGACGATGACGTCTTGGATTGTGGCGCACCGCGTCAGAGCACTTTTATACTTCATCCAAGCAACACCTCCACTCTTTAGTTCGCCGCGATCCTGGTTCCGGTTTCATCTAGCTCTCATCATAAACTTAAACTCAACTACATCCTACAGACAGACCGACTGACAGCTAAGCCTTATTATCATGATTTAACTTTCTTTAACCTCATTCATTCTTTATTAGTTCAGGTGCATCCATGCGGTCACCTTAATGTAAACATCCAATGGTGTTTGAATAACAGCCATTTGCCTACCATCTATCAGCACCTCTATCAGCATTTCCACTTTGCCTAGCTGTATTTTATGGTGATTTAATAAGTGAGTTACACTCCCGGCATTATTATTTATTTACATTATATGAGCGGACCTTTTCAGTCTTGGTAGCCTAGAGTAAACTTATCTTCCTTAAATCCGCCATAACCCGGTCAGAGGTAAGAAGAAGAAGAAGAAGAGTCCTGCAGTAGTCTCCTTGAATGCTACCGTTCTTCCCAGTAGTGGGATAATTATCATGACCTTGTCTGTGTGCTCTGTTCTGTGGGTGTGAGCGTCCAGTAGGGGCACAGACTCATCGTAGTGATGGTGGAGGCTCCATAACAATAGTCATGTGTGGTGTTTCTGTGATTGTGGTAGTAGTTCTGATGATGGTGATAGTATTAGAGATGGTGGTGGTAGTAGTAGCGTTCTGTGGGTGTGAGCATCCAGTAGGGCCACACACTCATCGTAGTGATGGTGGAGGCTCCATAACTATAGTGATGTGTGGTGTTTCTGTGATTGTGGTAGTAGTTCTGATGATGATGATAGTATTAGTGATGGTGGTGGTAGTAGTAGCTAAAGAACCCCACGTATAGGTGGTTTAGTATTGCAATGACCGTGGCTGTATGTACCCAGCTCTGTGTGTGTGACCCTACATTGTGTAAGTTGATACATTATACTGTAAGTAAAACAAATTGTATAATGGCTATACATTTAAAACAGATTACCATGTGTAGGAATACAATCATTATACATCCCTACAAAGAAGTGGTGTGTGAAATTGCTGTACCATGAAGGCATTAACACAAATTTATTTGACTCCGCCACAGCCCACTTTCCAAAGTATAAATTGCAAGGCTGTAGAACGCACATATTTGCATGAATATTGCCAGTATAAATATTCTGTGTTCATATGATACAAATATTATTCTGATAATCCTGCCACACTGATAACATAGATAAGCAACCGGGCATCTCGCTCACAAAACATTTCACCAACAAGTCCTTTCATCGATAATATGATTGAAAGGAAGGCCTTTCGTATCATTAACTCCCGTCCACTTACCAACTCTCAGCAATCTCTTTCTCTTCGCCGCAATGTTGCATCTCTCGCTATTCTATCGCTAATATAATAATCAGTGTTCCTCAGAGCTTTCCCAGTGGATATCACCTCCTCTACGTAGGGAAATTGGTACCCGTCTTGCAACATAATCCCACCCCTACTCTGTGCAACTCCCCAACCCAAGAGTGAAAATTTACTCTCAAACTTTCTTCTATTCAACAGCTGAGCTCTGGAACTCTCTCCCAGAATCAGCCTTTCCCTCTTCCTATGACTTAAATTGCTTCAAACTCCGTGTGATCAGGCATTTTGGGTCGAACGTCCCTTGATTTTGGCCCTGTCACTCTTTCAACTATGGGAGAGGCACTCGCTACAGGCTGTTCTGCCTTTTGCCTCCCTCACTCACATATACAAAAAAAAAAAAAAGGAAAAAAGTATTGGATTAGAGATAATATAGTTAATTGTACTGTATGTAGATCATAATTGTATGTAGTTTAAGGGGAGATGTGACGGTTTTCTGGACCAATTTCTACCTCATGTTTACCCCCATTAGTTTGGAGATTTTAAGACGTTCGGTCCATTAGCTTGATGACTTTAACCCCTTTTGCCCCATTTCATTGTCAATTTTAAGACCGTTTGTGACATTTAGGAGTTGATTTTTTCCTGGCGATCGATAGCAAGCCTGTAATTTTAAGAGGAACCGGCCTTCACCAGTGATTTTTCTACCAAAATATTTACAAATTTATCTTGATGGGAGGTTTAGAGTTTTTTGTTTTAAGCTTGATGGAGATACCTCCATCAAGCTTAAATCAAAAAGCGAGGAAACTAAACAAAAATATATGAATAACTGAATTAATAGACCAAAAAAACAGACACTATCCACTTAACTCCTTCAGACTCATATGACGCTCGAGCGTCATATGACCGAGTGAACCCAAAACTCATATGATGCTCCCGCGTCATATGGAAAATAAGTTTATGACGCTATTGAGTCGGTCTTTTGGCTGGTAAGTCCCATAAGTTAGATCTACACATGGAAATATCTAGCAACCCCCTGGCGTCCCTGTGAGGGCCCCGCGGGGGTAGAAACGCTCAGTGTCTTCCCAGCAGCCAGCCTACTAGGTGGGTGTGCGCGGCCCTTTAAACCGAGGGGCCTCCATTTTGCCAAGCCTGGGTGGTATTTCCGCCCTAATATAAACCAAACGAAGTGTTGTATCATTGGGTTATCGATGGATTATTGTGTTAGTCTTGTTTAGGGAATAATAACCATGTTAGTGATGTGTTATGCTAGTCTCTGGTGTACGTGACCAAGGTGGGCTCCACGAGGGGCCATGGTTTTTGCCTATACGTTTTGCTTGTTTGTGTATCACTTTCATATAATATTGAGTAAATTATATTGCTATTTATCAGTTCAAGGAGTGTATCTTACTTGTATTAGTGTTTGTTAGTGAAAAAAAGTTCATAACTGGTGGAGCATTCTCGGGTGTAGGTGACCAAGGTGGGCTCCACGAGGGGCCATGGTTTTTGCCTATACGTTTCGCTTGTTTGTGTATCACTTTCATATAATATTGAGTGAATTATATTGCTAGTTATCAGTTCAAGTAGTGTATCTTACTTGTATTAGTGTTTGTTAGTGAAACAACGTTCATAACTGGTGGAGCATATGTCGCAATGCTCCCCCCTGTGCATTTGTGCTCGATAATTTACTGGTGGAAAGTGCTTGGGAGGTAAGTTTTTTATTGGCAAAAGCACTCTACATATACGGCTTGGTGGCCACGAGGGAATCTCAGCAGTGTCAGCAGTGTCAGAGTAAGTACAGTCAAAATTTCTGTTGCCACGAGTAGGTGGAGGTGGAGGAGGTGGAGGTGGAGGTGGTGGTGGTGATGGTCGTGGTGGTGGTGGTGGTGATGGTCGTGGTGGTGGTGGAGGTGGTGGTCGTGGTGGTGGTGGTGGTGGTGGTAGTGGTGGTAGTGATGGAGCAGCATTGGTGGAGGAGTGGTGGAGTGGTGGAGGTGGTGGTGGCGGAGCGGTGGTGGTGATGGTCGTGGTGGTGATGGTCGTGGTGGTGGTGGTGGTCGTGGTGGCGGCGCGGTCAAGGTGGTGGTGGTGGAGGAGCGGTGGTGGTGGTGATGGTTGTGGTGGTGGTAGTGGTGGAGCAGCAGCGGTGGAGGTGGTGGTGGTGGAGGAGTGGTGGTGGTGGAGGAGTGGTGGAGCGGTGGTGGTGGTGGTTGTGGTAGAGCAGTGGTGGAAATTGTGGTGGAGATTGTAGTGGTGGAGCAATGGTGGAGATTGTGGTGGTGTTGGACCAGTTGGTATTGACACACCGATACGGTCGGGTCCCTTTTCTGACCGTGGGTCAGGTCAGAAAATGAACCCTTTCGGTAGATGCTAATCGCACCTGGTCCAACACCACCACAATCTCCACCATTGCTCCACCACCACAATCTCCACCACTGCTCCACCACCACAATCTCCACCACTGCTCTACCACCACCACCACCGCTCCACCACTCCTCCACCACCACCTCCACCACTATTTTATTATTTGTATTATTTTGTGTTTATTTTATTATTTATATTATTATTATTATTATTATTATTATTATTTATTATTACACCTGTTATTCCTGTTCCCCAGGGTATCTATGGGATCAGCCCCTAGGTCCAGAGCAAGGGCAAGGCCCATAATAGAGTATTTATATTTTTATTTCATTTATATTTTTGTTTTATTATATTGTTACAACCGACCGGCACAACGAAATAAACAAGGGCACTTAATATTGGACTACAAGATAGGCTAGATCTGCAACAACGGTACGCTAATTCCAAACCCTCGAACTATTAAGCCGGTGAACAAAACACTTAAACCCTCCAGAGTTAATCTACTGGATGACGGGGTATCAATTAACTGGGTTAAGTATACTTCTACAAAGGTTTTCCGGTGACAGCAAAGCCTACTCACAACAAGAGTAATTACGTTAATAAAAAGCTCTCAAGTAATAACAATGCTTAAATTAACTATGACAAGATTTAATAAAAGGTTATATGCTTACGTTATCTTTAGTGTGAGTTTGAACTCCACACTAAACTCTTCAATGCTCTATGAAAACACTTGAAGTCTAGTCCTACAGCAAACAGATATGGAATCTTCTGAAAACGTCTGATGCTCTAAGATGCTCGTCGAATATAGAACAGAAGTAATGCAGGGGCAGGACACCAAAGCGTTTATCTTAAATACACCTAAAAGTAGGATACATATATATGGAAACAAGAGAGTGCGACAACTCTGTGACAGCACTAACAACAGCAACTCAAAAACAGTACTTCCTTAGCCAAAGTAACAGCCATACTGGGTTGTGCACTATGTATCAACCTAGGCAAAAACAATACGTGAATAATTGCTAAAACATATGCAGTTAAAGTTAATAAACAACATGCTGTCTTCCTTACTAATAAATTCTAGCAGCGGTATAAAGGTACAGGGAGCCTAGGCAGAGCTCAAGCATGCTCGCAGCCTACTGTCTCCCCTGAACAGATTTCCCTTATCTTACGTTAAGTGACTAGGAGGCTCTCTTAGTAAGTCCAAATCTCAAGTATCTGGTCTTACCCTGGCGCTCCTCAAAGTTCAACAAAATGAGTTAGCAAGCATACAAGCAAGAGTAGGCAAAAGCCCTTCGCTTGTATACTGCTAAGCTCGCAAAGGAAAATATGCACAAGGGTGTACTACAGGCTACCTAGCTCCGTCGAAGTTTTGCAGGCTCTGACTTGCCACATACATAACACAGACAATGACCAGAGATACCCTCCACTGTCTAGCTTTAAATAGTAATAAAGAACAACCAAATAATTAGAAGCACCCAACAATATGAATCCATGTGACTATGATTCTAATAACCTCTAAAGCTAGTGCAAAACATATATGTGAGAACAGGCGCTGGTAATACGACTGGCCGACTATGGAAGTCGTATGCGAGAACCAGAAGGGATGGGTAATTGAATAAAGATAGGAAGTATTGGAAAGGAGTTCAGCAAGAGGCAAAGCAGTAAAGGGGGTTAGATGTGAGACAGAATGCGAGGGACTTGTAGGACCGAGCATGCAATGCCATGTTCTAAGGAGAGGAGAGGGTAGGAGCCCCACCACTGGGCAAAGGAGGGTGGCGACCAACCACAGGCCACTACGTCACCAGAAAAGCAGACGTCATAGACCACGCCAGGCACGCCGACCAATAGCGAGCGGGCGGGCCCACCGATCGAGGAATGCACACGTACATACGCACACACACTGCCTCCTCACTCTCATACTCTGTCTCTCACGCGCTGCATGTTATAATCACTACTATGGATATAAAATACTTCTAAGTGTCACAGACAAGAATAAAGGCAAACACTGATCTGTCTGTGACAACACGAATACTAAGAAAGAAAGAATATCGTTCTACAATTATTATAGCCCCTTTCACTGCCGTGGCGAGTGCTAGCGAGTCACAAGTACATTCTGGCAAGCTGGCCAGCGTAAAACCCAGCCCAAGATGTGGGACGTTTTAACCTCAGGTAAACGCCACATCTGACCAGACAGAATGCCCACAAACCCCGCATCACCCAGCTACTCCCCAAGTTGTAAAAAATAGGACAGAATCACAAACGTAAAAACACTTCATTATATATAAAACAAAATCTACACAACACTTCCCCAAAATAATAGTATCACTTAACAATGTTACGCTCAACGAGCAAGCTTCACCAAGCCTAGCCTACTAGGAACAAAACTCAGAATGTCTTAAATTCTTGCTGTAACATTCTGCACTTATATACTATCAAAAGAATGAGTTTTTATGTGAGGTTTTTGTAATATTTTAATAGTGTTTTTGGCGGCTTTGCACTACAGGGGCAAGCCTAATTTTTCTCCAAACTCAAACCAACACTGACTGAACGGCGAGGGTTCTCCTTAAAACATACCCTCCCGTGACAAACAATCAGCCAGAACATTATCAGTGCCCTTAACATGCCACACATCCAAACTGTGTTCCGGCAGCAAAACAACACCTGACACTGATAAACGGCCCAGTCAATCACAAGACTGGCACTTCTCTTCGCTCTCTCCGGCAACGGGGCCTGCCAATATCCTTTCACTATTTCCACCCTAGTGATAAACGAGGCAGCTCCGATGCGGTTTATGGGGTCGTCAACTCTGGGTAATGGATGGGCGTCTGTCAGGGATAATGCACCAACACTCTTGCAATCAACACAAACACGGATCTTGCCACTCAACTCAGGTTGCAAAGTCACTGGCAACGACCACTCACGATATCCTTTATCCCTCAGACCCTTCTCCAACATGAAGTCTAGCTCTGCTTTCACGACAGGCTGTTGAGCAGGATTTATACGGTAGGGAGCCAATTTGAGCTTTGCACTGTCTCCAGCCTCTATGCCAGGTGCCCCCCCGGACATCAGGCCTGGAGAATCAACAACCATGCGGACGTACTGCCACAGCCTAGTAAACAACTTCTCTTAGCGCTTAAGAACAAGAGGATGCAACTTATCTCGAAGAACAACATGCTCATTGCCCTCCCACAACCCAGCCGGGACCGCAGTTTCTAAACTATAGTCTCCCTTCTTCTCCACCTCTGTCCCTAAAACAGCCAGGTCACGAGAGGGACAATCTGTACCACCTGTGCAGTCACTCCCATAGTTCATAAGTGCTAAGGCTTCCCCACCGATACCGTACATGCGCACCCAGCATTCCTTGCGGCTACACCTGCCTGCACAGCATCACCGCCTTCAGCGCCACGGCCAGATACAGTCGGTCTATGGTAGGGCTGTTGCATTTTACTAGGGCAGCATTGGGAGGTTATACGAAGGTCGGGCGCATCTATTCTATAGTTAACCTCACCAATCTGCTTAATGTCCTGATACTGACCACCACCCTTAGCAGCCATGGGTCGACCCAGAACTGACAACCATGCCAAAGCCTCGTCGCCCACCTTGAACAACCTAGACAACGAGGCTAACGTTTTACTCACACCCAAGTGACCTGCCAGCGGAACATCGTGCACCGCATGAGTTGTGAGGCCTGGGTGCTCGGCAAAAACAGTGAGGTATAAACCGGACAGGTGCTGGATCGCTGCACGCTGTTGCTCAGGCAGGTTCTCAAGCGCTTCCACAGCCACCTGACTCGTGTTCCCCGCCCACTGATCCGCCGAGACATGACAATCCCAACTTTCTTCCACCTGTGCCTCACTGCCCCCCTCTCCTTCTCCACCTTGGCTGCTGCAGACCAACACAGGGACAGTAGGCTGTTCAGGTGGGCGCCTTACAAACTCCTTCAACAGGTTCACATGACATGCTTCCCCGTCCTCATCTAGTTCAATAGCCCCGTTCCCACAACTCTCAAGACTAGGATCTTCTAGTTGCATCCGTCGTATATCAGAGGGTGCCAACCTTTCCACGGGCTCCTGGAGCAACTTGTGGTCACCCCCGATACTGGGTTGCTCAGGCCTAGTCTATTTCACCTGGGAACATTTCTGTCGCGGAGTGCTATCACGCCCTACCATGTCACGAGGGGGGACAGGTTCTGGGGCCACTCCGGACCTCAAAAGTTGTGCAAATACCGAATCACCAAGGAGTGTCGCTGGGTCCAAACTCTTAACCCGACCACCAGCCTCGACCTTCTCCTTCCGACCCTTCCTCCGCTGGTCTGAAACCTTGGTACTAGGCTGTGACACCTGAGCGGACTGAGATCTGGTGTCAGCACACGCCATCTGCTGCGTCTGGCATCTCTCGAGCCCCTCTTACCCCTCCCTACTCGTGTCGGCCGCCCTCTCGGCAACTATTAAGGGTGGAACCTCGGAAGTAGGCACCGCAAAGTCGTTACCGAGGAGGTCGACCCCCTCAACTGGCAATATCTCTACAATTCCCACATCCAACTCCCGTGTCACACCATCCACCACAAGCTCCACTCTCACAAGCGGATAAGACCGCACAGCATTGATGCCTTGAACCACTACAACCCGAGCTGCGATAATAGGCTGACCAGTGAAGTTCTTAAGTAACGTCTGGGAGGCACCCGTATCACGCAACAACTCAAGCCTATGTTCCACACCAGCCCACCTCACAGTGCCATGTCCCCTATGACCACAAAAAGCATCTCGGACGGGTAGCGAGCCCTCCTTATGCTTCTTCACCGACTGTGACTCCGCAACCGACGATTTACCCCTGGCAAACGCGGAAGACCTCAAAGACACCCCGATGTTGCTCACTAGAGACACCACCGCTATATACTGTGTGCTCAGACAAGAGCGCGCAATATGCCCCTTCTTATGGCACTTAAAACACTCCACCTCACTCCTTGACCTCCCCTGGGGTGGGGGAGGGCCCTGGGCTTTCTTTAACGAGAAGGATTTCGACTTGGGTTCAAAATTGGCAACAGTGCTCTTAGTAGGATAATTTGTTGTATCATTAGTTCGGGGGGGTGGGGTGGTACGCCCCTTGTTACCTGCCTCAGATCTCTGGGCAGACCCGCACCCACGAATTAACGACAACCTGAGGTCAGCCAACTCAGCGCCTCCTGCAGAGTTTTAGGTTGCTTTTCTTTCAGGTTAAGAGTCAAGTCCCCACCAGTACATTTAAAGAATAGTTCTAACAACACTAATTGCTTCACCGCCTCAAAAGTAGTTGCTGTCTCCGACCTCAACCAATTCTCAAACGCATATGATAGTTCTCTAGCGTGTTCCTGGAAAGTACTCTCCTTTCTCTTAGGAACAGCCCTAAACTTCAGCCTATAGGTCTCTGGCTGCAACTCATACGCCCTCAGGACAGCCTTTTTCAACGCCTCATAATTCACACAGGAATATAGGGGCAAATCATCGTACGCCTTGAGTGCTTTCCTCGTCAACCTTGAAGAAACAAGGGCTGCCCACTTCTCCTCGGGCCAATGGTGCTCCCGGCACTTTTTCTCAAAACGGAGAAAACATTCTGTAACTCCTGACTCATCAATCACTGGAACCAACTTTAGTAGATGCGACAGAGACTGGTCATGGGGTCGACCCCCCTGGACGAAACGGTTCCCCGTCACCTCTATACGAGTTTTCTCTAGGTCAACGTCGGCACAATACTTTGCAGACTCAGCCTGATACCTATATTAATTTTGAGCTCAGCCTCTCGCTGTCGCTGTTCGAGCTAGGCCTGTCGCTCCTGCTGCTTAAGTTTGGCGAGCTCGAGCTGAAACAACATCTCGGAAGACAAACCCTGAGGAGGGGGTGCTACTACCGGGGACCCACCCAGTGAGTCACCTAGAGGCTTACCCAACCGCCAGCTGATATCGGCCTGCGGGAACGTACTCGGCTCCGGAACCCGAGGGGGCGCCATGATAGGAGTTGAGTGGAATGGGGGCTGGGACGAAGGTGCCCCAGCTCCCGCTCCACCCGAAGCCTCACGTACCCCACCCAGCACACAGGCAACCAGCTTACTTCTTGACAAACCGCTAGTGAAAGAAAACCATAAGACCATGGCTATACACTGCAGTCCGTACCGGTCCAGCCCCGACACCCGGTCTGCCGACACAGGCTCCTCCAAAAACTTCCGAGCATCCTCCTCACCGTTCACCACCCGAACGCCGTCAGACAACTCCACCTTCTCGCCTGTCTCTCGCACTGTGCCCTCACTATCCTCAAACCCGTCCAGTGACGACATGATGGAGTCAAAACAAAAAAATCCCAAGTCAAGACAAAAGTAGCCAAACTCTCGCGTAGCTTTATTCACAAAAAATATTTGAAGATGTTTTTTAAGTGCAATACTAGGTCACCAATAAACTCCAACAAGTTCCAAATATCGTCAAAACAATGTCCACTGCCAACACTGCGAGAAATAAATTCAACCCCAAATGGCAATAAGATTTCTCCAAAAAACCTGCAAAATTCAGTTCACTATATACTGGACTAAGGTCGCGATTTGTTACGACCGGCACAACGAAATAAACAAGGGCACTTAATATTGGACTACATGATAGGCTAGATCTGCAACAACGGTACGCTAATTCCAAACCCTCGAACTATTAAGCCGGTAAACAAAACACTTAAACCCTCCAGAGTTAATCTACTGGATAACGGGGTATCAATTAACTGGGTTAAGTGTACTTCTACAAAGGCTTTCCGGTGACGGCAAAGCCTACTCACAACAAGAGTAATTACGTTAATAAAAAGCTCTCGAGTAATAACAATGCCTAAATAAACTATGACAAGATTTAATAAAAGGTTATATGCTTACGTTATCTTTAGTGTGAGTCTGAACTCAACACTAAACTCTTCAATGCTCTATGAAAACACTTGAAGTCTAGTCCTACAGCAAACAGATATGGAATCTTCTGAAAACGTCTGATGCTCTAAGATGCTCGTCGAATATAGAACAGAAGTAATGCAGGGGCAGGACACCAAAGCATGTATCTTAAATACACCTAAAAGTAGGATACATATACAGTATATGGAAACAAGAGAGTGCGACAACTCTGTGACAGCACTAACAACAGCAACTCAAAAACAGTACTTCCTTAGCCAAAGTAACCGCCTTACTGGGTTGTGCACTATGCATCAACCTAGGCAAAAACAATACGTGAATAATTGCTAAAGCATACGCAGTTAAAGTTAATAAACAATATGCTCTCTTCATTACTAATAAAGTCTAACAGCGGTATAAAGGTACAGGGAGCCTAGGCAGAGCTCAAGCATGCTCACAGCCTACTGTCTCCCCTGAACAGATTTCCCTTATCTTACGTTAAGTGACTAGGAGGCTCTCTTAGTTAGTCCAGATCTCAAGTATCTGGTCTTACCCTGGCGCTCCTCAAAGTTCAACAAAATGAGTTAGCAAGCATACAAGCAAGAGTAGGCAAAAGCCCTTCGCTTGTATACTGCTAAGCTCGCAAAGGAAAATATGCACAAGGGTATACTGTAGGCTACCTAGCTCCGTCGAAGTCGTACAGGCTCTGACTTGCCACATACATAACACAGACAACGACCAAAGATACCCTCCACTGTCTAGCATTAAATAGTAATAAAGAACAACCAAATAATTAGAAGCACCCAACAATATGAATCCATATGACTATGATTTTAATAACCTCTAAAGCTAGTGCAAAACATATATGTGAGAACAGGCGCTGGTAATACGACTGGCCGACTATGGAAGTCGTATGTGAGAACCACAAGGGATGGGTAATTGAATAAAGATAGGAAGTATTGGAAAGAAGGAGTTCAGCGAGAGGCAAAGCAGTAAAGGGGGTTAGATGTGAGACAGAATGCGAGGGACTTGTAGGACCGAGCGCGCAATGCCATGTTCTGAGGAGAAGAGAGGGTAGGAGTCCCACCACTGGGCAAAGGAGGGCGGCAACCAACCACAGGCCACTACGGCACCAGAAAAGCAGAAGTCATAGACCACGCCAGGCACGCCGACCAATAGCGAGCGGGTGGGCCCACCGAGCGAGGAATGCACACGTACATACGCACACACACTGCCTGCTCGCTCTCAAACTCTGTCTCTCACGTGCTGCATGTTATAATCACTACTATGGATATAAAATACTTCTAAGTGTCACAGACAAGAATATAGGCAAACACTGATCTGTCTGTGACAACACGAATACTAAGAAAGAAAGAATATCGTTCTACGATTATTATAGCCCATTTCACTGCCGTGGCGAGTGCTAGCGAGTCACAAGTACATTCTGGCAAGCTGGCCAGCGAAACAATATTATTATAATATTAATAATAATAATTATTATTATTGTTATTATTATTATTATTATTATACCCCACATTATTATTATAATGTCCCCCACCCCAAACTCTATAAAACTCTAGTTCAGTCAGTGACAGGAGAAGGTTGTGTTAATCTGAGCTCCTGCCCGGACCACTTACCAGTGACCTTTAGTGACCATTACACCTACCTGTGTTTGGGGGCAGTGCACTTGTGTTATATAAAAGTGTTATAGCTCAGTTTTTAGCTGTTAGTTTACTTGTTTTTGTTTTTCTGTACTTAGTTTCTTGCTCCTCGCTAAGCTTATTTGGATCATGGCAGGTATGGAGTGTGAGTCTCTAACTGATCTGCATCATCTTATTCTCCAGGTAAGAGAGGAGATGGTTGTGGTGAAGGAAGAGGTCTTGGCTCTAAGGGAGGTTAATGTTAAAATTCAGAGGGAAGTGGATTTGATTAAAGACGAAAATCTAGCTTTCAAGCTTAGCCAAGAGGAAATAAAGTCAAGTAAGGGGAAAAGGGAGGAAGTTGATGACAAATTGTATTCATGGCAGGTTGTTAAAAATACGGGTGGAAAAGTCACACTCAAGAAGCAGGATAATAGAATAGGTATGAGTGTGACAAATACATTCTCTCCTTTGCGAGACGAATGTGAGGGAAAAGATAGTCAGTATAAGGGAGGGATAACCGAAGTGCCTGCCGCCGACTCAGCTCCAACCTCTGACGCTGTGCTACCTACCACCACCACTACCCCCACCACCACCACCACCAAGGGAGCTTCTGCCACCACCGGGGGTTCTCCAACTGCAGCTGCTGGATCTCCCGACCTCCCGAGGGAAAGGTAAGTCTGTGTCCCGAGAAGGTAAGTCTGTGTCGATTGTGGGCGACTCCATGGTAAGACATTTAGTTAGGGCTACCCGCACTAAACTTAGGAAGGTTGTGTGTCTGCCTGGCCATGGAGTTGGGAGGGTTTTAGAGAAGATGGACCACATCTTGGAAGATAGTGGAGATAACCCCATTACGATGGGGTCTGTCTCAGTGCCGGGAGTAACGATGTTGGTAAGGGTAGAAGTGAGGAACTGCTGCAGCAGTATCGGGATGTGTTAGATAAAGTTAGGATGAAGGGAGGGATCCCTGTAGTACATTGTATCCTACCCAGAAGAGGAGTTCCGAAGGAATGGACATCCAGGGCGATTGGTGTCAATTGCCGTTTGGAGAAATATTGCAAAGAAAACGCAATACCATTCATTGATAACTGGGATATTTTCTATGGGAGAGATGGGATGTACGCAAGGGATGGGGTTCATCTTTCACGGTTAGGGGTTTCTACATTAGCTAGTTCTTTAGATAGGGTGGTTGTGGGGTTTTGAACAGAAATATTGAGAGTGTAAATGAGAGGTTAAATGGAACAATTTTAGCGTCAGGCGAAAGCGATAAGGATATTCAGTCTCATGCTAAAAATGATGACTATAATGCAAATGATAGTAGTGATGGTGCAACGGAAGATGGAAATGTCGTTAGAAACAAAGGTAAATTAGGTATAAAGAAAATAAGTAAATTGAGAGTATATTACACAAACTGTAGGAGTCTATGTAACAAAATGAACGAACTTAGAGCCCTTGTTAGCAAAGAAAATATAGACATAATAGCGCTAACTGAAACGTGGATTAATACAGAAACCAGGCATTTTTTAGCAGAATTTGATATACCAGGATATAGTTTGTTTAACCCTTAATTAGCGGCGAGCAACATAAGTCGAGTTAAAAAAAGCTGGACTATGTGGCGGCGCTCGACATAGGTCGAGTGGCAATTTCAGCACGTAATGTGGCTGAGAGAGAGAGACAAGTGGTGGCAGGAGACTAGCGAGCGTATGACTGCTCCAGACCACCGCGGCGAACCTACTGACACAAATCTCAGCTCCCCCCTCCCTCTCTCACTCGCTACATACTCAATTATGTACCGAAAGTACCGAATTACCTGCTTTTTGCACTCGCGTTGCACGGTTATTGCAAGAAAACTATCCATCATACAAGGATCGTTATGGTGTCATTCGAAAGCTCTGTTTATGCCCTTTCAGGGATAGGTACTTGTTTTACGTTCTGGGTCTTATTTAGGCATGAAAATGATCACGTAAACAGCCCTATTTTGGCTAAAAACACCCCGCTGTGCGGTACATATAAATAAACCGCATAGGCCGCTCGTAAGGTGTTAAATATGACCGAACAAGTAAGAGGGGTGGCGGTATAGCAGTGTTTGTCAGGAGTACATTAAAAAGCTGTATTAAATCAGGTATTAGACTAAATAACGATAATGAAAGTGTTTGGGTAGAGGTTAACGAAGGTAGTGAGACCATAGTTATTGGAGTTATGTATAGACCGCCAAATATGAGTAGAAATGACGGAACGTCATTATGGGAGGAAATTAAAATGGCATCAAGGTTTAGCAATGTGTGCATTATGGGGGATTTTAATTTTCCGAATATAGATTGGCAGCATCAAATAGGAGACTCTGATTCTGAGTAGTTTATAGAGGTAGTACAAGATAGTGTTTTATTTCAATTCATAGATACGCCGACTAGAGGTAATAATATTCTCGATTTAGTTTTCAGTAACAATGAACATATGGTAAATAATGTAGAGATAGGGGACCACCTAGGAAATAGTGACCACAATTCTGTGTATTTTAATATACAATGGAAAGGTAATACCAGAGAGAATACAACATTAATACCTGACTTTAGAAAAGCCAATTATGGAGGGTTAAGAAGAGCCCTATTAGCTGACCCTACGGTCAAAAAATTAAGTCGATCCAGGTGTCCAAATGAGTGTACCCCTTCTCAGGCACCTGTCATCTTAAGTCAGGAAGAGACGTCAACCTTGGTAGATACATACGATAATTTTATCAAGTCAGTATTCAATGCACAAAATAAATACAACCCCAAAAGAAAATTTAGATCAACACAGAACCAACCCAAATGGATGAATAATAGACTATTAGATCTTCTAGGACAAAAGAGGAATATATAGACAAATTAGAAAAGGCGAAATTCACCTACTTGCTTACTATCAGAATCTATCAAGACAGGTAAAAAAGGATATTAGGAAAGAAAAAAGAAATTATGAAATTAAGGTTGCCAATGACTCAAAAAATAATCCTAAAGCTTTTTACCAACTATATAAATCCAAGGTTAGAGATGTAATTGGTCCCCTTAAAACTTCGATAGGAGAAATGACAGAAAATGATTTAGAAATGTGCAGTACATTAAATAGTCAATTTCTTTCCGTTTTCACTAATGAAAATTTGGCACAGTTTCCAGAAGTCCGTAAGGTATATAGCGATAATATAGAAAATAGGTTAAGTACGGTTACTATAAGTAGAAATTATGTGCTTAAGGAAATTGACAGACTGAAACCTCATAAATCGCCTGGTCCTGATGAGGTATATGCTAGAGTATTAAAAGAATGTAGGGATGAGTTAAGTTACCCATTAACATTTTTATTTAACAAGTCATTGGAGACAGGTATAGTTCCAGAAGCTTAGAAGCTTGCAAACGTAGTTCCGATCTTCAAAAAAGGTGACAAATCAATAGCATCCAATTACCGTCCCATTAGTCTTACATCAATCATAGGAAAGCTACTAGAGTCAATTATTGCTAGTAAAATTAGAAACCACTTAGATACATTTAATTTAATAAATTCTTCTCAGCATGGATTCACTCAGGGACGTTCTTGCCTTACTAATTTGCTTAGTTTTTTCTCAGAGGTATATGAAGCAGTAGATAATGACAAGTCATATGATATAATATATTTAGATTTCAGTAAAGCTTTCGACAGAGACCCCCATGAGAGATTGATGAGAAAGGTTGAGGCGCATGGAATAGGTGGGGCGTTGTTGGGATGGATTAGGTCATGGCTAATTGGTAGGAAGCAGAGAGTCAGCATAAATGGTACGAAGTCAGAATGGGGAGCAGTCAAAAGTGGTGTCCCCCTGGGATCTGTATTAGGTCCTCTGTTGTTTGTTATATACATAAATGACCTTGATTTAGGTATAACTAGTAGGATAAGTAAATTTGCAGACGATACCAAAATGGGGAGAACAATTGATTCAGATAGAGATATAGAGTGCCTCCAAAGGGATCTAGATACCTTACACGAATGGTCAGTAAATTGGCAGATGAAGTTTAACATTGACAAATGCAAGGTATTAAAGATAGGGAAGATGCATACAAATGTTAAATATAAACTAGCTAATGTGGAATTAGAAAACTCGAATTGTGAGAAAGATTTAGGTGTGTTTGTTAGCAATGATTTGAAGCCTAGACAACAGTGTATAAGCGTTCGAAACAAGGCAAACAGGATTCTCGGGTTCATCTCAAGGAGTGTGAGTAACAGAACTGCTGATGTTATCTTAAAACTTTACTTGGCATTAGTGAGACCCCATATGGATTATGCTGTTCAATTTTGGTGTCCTTATTACAGAATGGACATAGATTCATTGGAGAGAGTACAACGTAGAATGACAAAAATGATCCATAATATTAGAAATCTTCCGTATAAAGAAAGGTTGAAGAAATTAGGCTTACATTCGTTAGAAAGACGCAGAGTTAGAGGGGATATGATAGAGGTGTTCAAGTGGGTTAGTGGGATTAACAAAGGGGACATGACAAATGTATTAAAGCTCAGTGATAGCGAAAGAACTCGTACCAATGGTTTCAAATTAGATAAATTTCGTTTCAGAAAAGATATAGGCAAATATTGGTTTGGTAACAGAGTTGTGGATGGGTGGAATGGACTACCAAGTGCTATAGTGGGATTAAAAACGATAGGGAGCTTTAAGATAAAATTGGATAAGCATATGGACGAGAAAGGGTTGGGTGTGAAGGGGGATCAGCAGGGTTGGGCCAAGTAGCGCTCTGCAGACCCCCGTAATCCTGCGTTAATCTCTAACCGTTTTGGTAAGATGATCCTCAGGGTATTAGAGTGTTGAGCCTATAATTGGGCTTTGTAATTGGGGTTGTGTGGGACAGGGATCTGCCTTGCTTAGGCCAATCGGCTTTCTGCAGACTCCCATTTTCTTATGTTCTTATGTTCTTATATATATATATATATATATATATATATATATATATATATATATATACCATATATATAATATATATATATATATATCCCGGTATATATATATATAAATATATATATATATATATATATATATATATATATATATATATAATTATATAATTATATATAATTCGATAAATATATTTATATATATATATATATATATATATATATATTTTTATTTTTTGCCTATACCCCACCTCCCCCCGCCTCCCCCCTATTCTTATATATATATATGCTTACATGTATATATATATTATATATATATATATATATATATATATATATATATATATATATATATATATAAAAAAAATATATATCATATATATATATATATATATACAGTATATGCCTCCAAATTTCTGTCAACACGGTGGTGGTAGTTGTGGTGGTGGTGTTAGTTGTGGTGGTGATGGTAGTTGTGGTGGTGGTGTTAGTTGTGGTGGTGGTGTTAGTTGTGGTGGTGGTGTTAGTTGTGGTGGTGATGGTAGTTGTGGTGGTGGTGTTAGTTGTGGTGGTGGTGTTAGTTGTGGTGGTGGTGGTGGTGGTGGTGATGGTGATGGTAGTTGTGGTGGTTTTCACACCTTCGAATACCACTCCCTTGGCTTCACACCTCCAGATAGGATACCTGGACCTGACTGACCCTTCCCAGCAACCATTGATCCTTCCCCAGACAGTCACTTGATCTCTTGTATATATATATGTTTGGTATTTTTATTATTATGCCACCTCCCCCTCTTACCCCTGCCCCTCATATGTATATATTATTATTATTACTAGGCTAGTATCTATTTATTATATATTATTATTATTACTAGGCTAGTATCTATTTATTATATATTATAATTATTACTAGGCTAGTATCTATTTATTATATATTATTATTATTACTAGGCTAGTATCTATTTATTATATATTATTATTATTATTTTCCCCTCCTCTTCCCCCTCCCCCTCCCCCGCCCCCCATATATATAATATAATTCTTATTTACGTATTTATGTATGTTATGCCCCCTCCCCCTCCCCCCATATATATATATATATATATATATATATATATATATATATATATATATATATATATATGTATAATATCATTCTTATTTATGTATTCATGTTTGTTATGCCCCCCCCCCCCCTTTCCCCCCCCCCCCCTATAAAAATATTATTATTATTACTAGGCTAGTAATTATTTATTAATTATTTATTAATTATTTATTATTTATTAATCTATTTATTATATATTATTTGTATACACACACACACACACACACACACACACACACCAACAAATATTTATTTATTTTTTATTTTTTATTTATTTACACACAAACACACACATCAAAGTGGATAATAGGCCTCCTGGGGAAACCACTCTAAACAAATAACGAGTCCAGTGCAGTACCTCTTTGGGTGGCTTGGAAATTTGCACATATTTCTCTGGTTTGACACCTTGTATATATATATATATATATATATATATATATATATATATATATATATATATATATATATATATATGTAGGCTATATATAAATACACACATTCACACATTGTTTTTACCATTATTTTGTTTTGACACCTTTTATATATATATATGTATATATATATATATATATAAATATATAATATATATATACAGTATATATAAATATATCCACACACATACATTACCATTACCATTTACCATTCTTTATATTTTGTTTGACACCTTGTATATATATATATATATATATATATATATATATATATATATATATATATTCATTACTTTATTTTGTATACGTGTACAATAGAATTATTTCAGAATTTATTACCTGAAGATAACCTGGCTTTCTTGTTTTGTTTTTTTTCACTGTCAACCCAGGAGCCATTTCCCTTCTACTTGGAAAGGGTTGTGGCCCTACCAGGTAAGTAAAATTGACAACCTTCATGACTGACATGTCTTATATGAACATTATACAATTATTGGCAAGGAAAATTATATAAAAATGTTGAATATTGTGGCAAAGATATACAACTGTATACACATTCTCATATATTTTCATAACAATAACAATGCAGGGAAACAGTTGCGCATAGCTCACGAACCAATTACTCTATATTATTTTGGTTTTCACCATTAGAAAGAGCACAATTTTCCGATTCCGGTGATATATAAAGTTATATACGTATCCGAGCAAATAACGCAACGACGAGGTGTGGAACAGCTCGGAACCCGGCTAGCGTCAGCGGAACAGAGACGGGTGAAGCGTAAATATTCGCATTTTGGCTCTTCATTTCAAATATTCATAGCGCAAAAAGTATTTGTCGTAGGAACTTCTAGTTTTTTTTAATACTCATCAGCATTATTTGCCGTATTCATACAGCCTAAATTTAAAACCATACACTTCGTGAACACAAACTATGACTGTTTAATCCTTTCAGTACGGGTGACGCCATTATTTGTTCTATTCTGGCTATTACTGGACTATTTTATGCAGCTTAGGAAGGACGTCTAGTTATCAAAGAGGTGTATTAGTTCGGTGACTATCATAAATTCTTCCTAGACAGAGTAAAATCATCTAATGGTAGCAAGAACAAAGATAAAAATAACTTCACCCTTACTGAATGGGTTGAGGAGCTATATGAATTATTATGTTCCTTCCAACAACCAACCATACTCCTAAAATAGATTAATGAAATTTACAAACACATGTGGCAGTCCGTGGACTCGAACCCAGGATGCTCACACCGAAAATCAACACCTTATACATCGCACCACGAAGACAGTTAAAGGTTGGTGGACACAGCCTACGATTTATTATGCAACTTCGAATCCTGCATATCAATCTAAGCATGTACACACATCCCAACTGCAACTCACGTAGGCTATGCATATGTGAATGGAAAGAGCAATTAATGGGGCCTTAACCACTTCGGGAAGTCCTCTCGATAAATTACTCCTGAACCAATATCAATTATTATGTTCCTTCCAACAATCAACCATACTCCTAAAATCGATTAATGAAATTTACAAACACATGTGGCAGTCCGTGGACTCGAACCCAGGATGCTCACACCGAAAATCAACACCTTATACATCGCACCACGAAGACAGTTACAGGTTGGTGGACACTGCCTACGATTTATTATGCAACTTCGAATCCTGCATATCAATCTAAGCATGTACACACATCCCAACTGCAACTCACGTAGGCTATGCATATGTGAATGGAAAGAGCAATTAATGGGGCCTTAACCACTTCGGGAAGTCCTCTCGATAAATTACTCCTGAACCAATATCAATTATTATGTTCCTTCCAACAACCAACCATACTCCTAAAATCGATTAATGAAATTTACAAACACATGTGGCAGTCCGTGGACTCGAACCCAGGAAGCTCACACCGAAAATCAACACCTTATACATCGCACCACGAAGACAGTTAAAGGTTGGTGGACACTGCCTACGATTTATTATGCAACTTCGAATCCTGCATATCAATCTAAGCATGTACACACATCCCAACTGCAACTCACGTAGGCTATGCATATGTGAATGGAAAGAGCAATTAATGGGGCCTTAGCCACTTCGGGAAGTCCTCTCGATAAATTACTCCTGAACCAATATCAATTATTATGTTCCTTCCAACAACCAACCATACTCCTAAAATCGATTAATGATATTTACAAACACATGTGGCAGTCCGTGGACTCGAACCCAGGATGCTCACACCGAAAATCAACACCTTATACATCGCACCACGAAGACAGTTAAAGGTTGGTGGACACTGCCTACGATTTATTATGCAACTTCGAATCCTGCATATCAATCTAAGCATGTACACACATCCCAACTGCAACTCACGTAGGCTATGCATATGTGAATGGAAAGAGCAATTAATGGGGCCTTAACCAATTCGGGAAGTCCTCTCGATAAATTACTCCTGAACCAATATCAATTATTATGTTCCTTCCAACAACCAACCATACTCCTAAAATCGATTAATTAAATTTACAAACACATGTGGCAGTCCGTGGACTCGAACCCAGGATGCTCACACCGAATATCAACACCTTATACATCGCACCACGAAGACAGTTAAAGGTTGGTGGACACTGCCTACGATTTATTATGTAACTTCGAATCCTGCATATCAATCTAAGCATGTACACACATCCCAACTGCAACTCACGTAGGCTATGCATATGTGAATGGAAAGAGCAATTAATGGGGCCTTAACCACTTCGGGAAGTCCTCTCGATAAATTACTCCTGAACCAATATCAATTATTATGTTCCTTCCAACAACCAACCATACTCCTAAAATCGATTAATTAAATTTACAAACACATGTGGCAGTCCGTGGACTCGAACCCAGGATGCTCACACCGAAAATCAACACCTTATACATCGCACCACGAAGACAGTTAAAGGTTGATGGACACTGCCTACGATTTATTATGCAACTTCGAATCCTGCATATCAATCTAAGCATGTACACACATCCCAACTGCAACTCACGTAGGCTATGCATATGTGAATGGAAAGAGCAATTAATGGGGCCTTAACCACTTCGGGAAGTCCTCTCGATAAATTACTCCTGAACCAATATCAATTATTATGTTCCTTCCAACAACCAACCATACTCCTAAAATCGATTAATGAAATTTACAAACACATGTGGCAGTCCGTGGACTCGAACCCAGGATGCTCACACCGAAAATCAACACCTTATACATCGCACCACGAAGACAGTTAAAGGTTGGTGGACACTGCCTACGATTTATTATGCAACTTCGAATCCTGCATATCAATCTAAGCATGTACACACATCCCAACTGCAACTCACGTAGGCTATGCATATGTGAATGGAAAGAGCAATTCATGGGGCCTTAACCACTTCGGGAAGTCCTCTCGATAAATTACTCCTGAACCAATATCAATTATTATGTTCCTTCCAACAACCAACCATACTCCTAAAATCGATTAATGAAATTTACAAACACATGTGGCAGTCCGTGGACTCGAACCCAGGATGCTCACACCGAAAATCAACACCTTATACATCGCACCACGAAGACAGTTAAAGGTTGGTGGACACTGCCTACGATTTATAATGCAACTTCGAATCCTGCATATCAATCTAAGCATGTACACACATCCCAACTGCAACTCACGTAGGCTATGCATATGTGAATGGAAAGAGCAATTAATGGGGCCTTAACCACTTCGGGAAGTCCTCTCGATAAATTACTCCTGAACCAATATCAATCATTATGTTCCTTCCAACAACCAACCATACTCCTAAAATCGATTAATGAAATTTACAAACACATGTGGCAGTCCGTGGACTCGAACCCAGGATGCTCACACCGAAAATCAACACCTTATACATCGCACCACGAAGACAGTTAAAGCTTGGTGGACACTGCCTACGATTTATTATGCAACTTCGAATCCTGCATATCAATCTAAGCATGTACACACATCCCAACTGCAACTCACGTAGGCTATGCATATGTGAATGGAAAGAGCAATTAATGGGGCCCTAACCACTTCGGGAAATCCTCTGGATAAATTACTCCTGAACCAATATCAATTATTATGTTCCTTCCAACAACCAACCATACTCCTAAAATCGATTAATGAAATTTACAAACACATGTGGCAGTCCGTGGACTCGAACCCAAGATGCTCACACCGAAAATCAACACCTTATATATCGCACCACGAAGACAGTTAAAGGTTGGTGGACACTGCCTACGATTTATTATGCAACTTCGAATCCTGCATATCAATCTAAGCATGTACACACATCCCAACTGCAACTCACGTAGGCTATGCATATGTGAATGGAAAGAGCAATTAATGGGGCCTTAACCACTTCGGGAAGTCCTCTCGATAAATTACTCCTGAACCAATATCAATTATTATGTTCCTTCCAACAACCAACCATACTCCTAAAATCGATTAATGAAATTTACAAACACATGTGGCAGTCCGTGGACTCGAACCCAGGATGCTCACACCGAAAATCAACACCTTATACATCGCACCACGAAGACAGTTAAAGGTTGGTGGACACTGCCTACGATTTATTATGCAACTTCGAATCCTGCATATCAATCTAAGCATGTACACACATCCCAACTGCAACTCACGTAGGCTATGCATATGTGAATGGAAAGAGCAATTAATGGGGCCTTAACCACTTCGGAAGTCCTCTCGATAAATTACTCCTGAACCAATATCAATTATTATGTTCCTTCCAACAACCAACCATACTCCTAAAATCGATTAATTAAATTTACAAACACATGTGGCAGTCCGTGGACTCGAACCCAGGATGCTCACACCGAAAATCAACACCTTATACATCGCACCACGAAGACAGTTAAAGGTTGGTGGACACTGCCTACGATTTATTATACAACTTCGAATCCTGCATATCAATCTAAGCATGTACACACATCCCAACTGCAACTCACGTAGGCTATGCATATGTGAATGGAAAGAGCAATTAATGGGCCTTAACCACTTCGGGAAGTCCTCTCGATAAATTACTCCTGAACCAATATCAATTATTATGTTCCTTCCAACAACCAACCATACTCCTAAAATCGATTAATGAAATTTACAAACTCATGTGGCAGTCCGTGGACTCGAACCCAGGATGCTCACACCGAAAATCAACACCTTATACATCGCACCACGAAGACAGTTAAAGGTTGGTGGACACTGCCTACGATTTATTATGCAACTTCGAATCCTGCATATCAATCTAAGCATGTACACACATCCCAACTGCAACTCACGTAGGCTATGCATATGTGAATGGAAAGAGCAATTAATGGGGCCTTAACCACTTCGGGAAGTCCTCTCGATAAATTACTCCAGAACCAATATCAATTATTATGTTCCTTCCAACAACCAACCATACTCCTAAAATCGATTAATGAAATTTACAAACACATGTGGCAGTCCGTGGACTCGAACCCAGGATGCTCACACCGAAAATCACAACCTTATACATCGCACCACGAAGACAGTTAAAGGTTGGTGGACACTGCCTACGATTTATTATGCAACTTCGAATCCTGCATATCAATCTAAGCATGTACACACATCCCAACTGCAACTCACGTAGGCTATGCATATGTGAATGGAAAGAGCAATTAATGGGGCCTTAACCACTTCGGGAAGTCCTCTCGATAAATTACTCCTGAACCAATATCAATTATTATGTTCCTTCCAACAACCAACCATACTCCTAAAATCGATTAATGAAATTTACAAACACATGTGGCAGTCCGTGCTGATAAATATGAACTAATATTACATGTTATATTCAGTAATTATTATATGAATCATTATTACAAGTCTCATATAATTTTAAGGTGATCGACTTGCAGTGTACTATGTACTTCTTGCAGAAGAGGGTACAATTTGAAGTTTAAATCATTGTAACTTCCTGTTTCTAGTTTTACCATGTCAGAACCTTACTCTCGCACTTTTGAGCTCACCAAGCACTGTCCACGTGACTCGAAGGTGCCCGTCACATGTGAAGGGTGTGTATGGGTAGGTAAGGAGAGAGGTTTTAGAGAGACTTAGGCACGAGACATGGGCACGATCACGGCCCGGAGATTTCCTCCATACATAGGGAAATTCTACTGGTAATATTTAAATCTACATTTGTTTGAATAAATAAGATGGCTGGAACTACAAGTTTTCCTTTACCCTAAGTCAATGTGGTAAAGGTGGTGGCGGCATTCATATCTATCTTATATCTACCAATCTACGAGAGAAGCAGGAGAAAATCACGACACAGAGAATCTACCCAGTAACTTCAATCAACTTACCAAACCACAATAAACCAGATCTATAACTCCATAAGGAAACCTCTCAAACGGTTTACCTTACATTACCTTTGCATTACCTAAAATGGTTATCAACATAACCTAACACTAATTTGACGTGAATAATAGTCACCTACGACCTACGCCATTGAAACCAATTGCACTAAGTACAAGTTGATATAGTCTCAAGACCAATACTCAATAATCATAATAATAATAATCTTCTGGTTACTTATATAGCGCCCGTCTCTCCTCCTTCGAGGATTCGCAAGCGCTTGGCTTTCTTTAGTCTACCAGAGACCATTACCCATCCCCATTGCTCATGGGGAGATGGTAACCGCCGGCTGTATCCCAGAAAAACTTTTCAATCTGAGCGGGGATTGAACGCGAGACCTTTAAGGTGGGAATCAGGCACGCTATCAACTGAGCCAGCCGGACGGCTGGCAAAAATGTGGTATAATATCAGTGGAAGTTAAATATCTCTAAGCTATAATTATTCAAACTAAATCAATCTAAATTAAATTACTCCAAATCTAAATTGAATTCAATCTGAAACAAGCTAATTTATATCCAAAGGTCTCACACAATTATATATATATATATGTAAGGTAAGGTTATAAGGGTTGATAATATTCCAGGAATTAACTCACCAATAGTTCCACGTGGCAATGAGACAAAGGAAAACGTTTACCCAATATGGCGGACGACAGGAAACCATAGACCGGCTCGAAAGCACAAATCAGGGAAATAAATGAATGGTTATATGAGAATGGACATGAATAATATGCTTAGCTGTCTGTCATGGCGTCGATGAGAGCGTTGTGAATGTGTAGATGTGTGTATTGCTGGCAGTTTAATGTGATTAGAGGCACAAAAGCACGATCAACTGAAGGCGGAAATTAGATGTTAACTGGGTGGTGTTCGTGAACGCTCTGAGCTTATTCCTGAACCCTAAATGGCACAGAAGGACTTAAAAACGCCAAACTAATGAAGCGAACATCTTAAAATACCAAAATTGATTAGACTAAACAGTACGGAGAAGGTGGTCCAGAAAAAACAAACAAAACTCCTTAAGGGGGTAGTTCTTGTTTTGTGGACTATATATTTGATTATTTGTTTATTTTTTAGTTTTCTCACTAGACCTCCATATAGCTAAAAAAAAAATAAAAAAAAATAAACCCCCTATCAAGACAAATTTGTAAATTTGTCGGTAGAAAAATGTCCTAGCTTTCCTAGCGAGTTCTCTGTGATTTGATTTGTTTGTTCCAAATCTGATATTCATATAATTTCCGGCTATTCTCTAGTATCCCCCATTACCTCTACATATTTGTTTACAGTTTGTATATGAAACACAAAATATGTATGGCGTCTATAGTCCATTCATTATAGGTACGCCAAACATCTTGACCAATATCCTCTATAACACATAAACGACTAGAGTAATCTAGCTAATATTGCTACCATTTAGGAAGAGTCAGCCGGGGAATAGCTGTGGAAATTTACAGCCCGTTTGCTTTAGTCCATGTTAAGTTACAGAGATTAGTGATCACAATTTCTGGGCTACCTATAATGAATGGACTAGTAAGTAATACACTAGTCATATTCCTCTATAGCGGAACATGTTACTGAAATACTAGAAATTATCAGGTATTTATGATGGGTTCAGACTAACTGGAGGAATCGTAGTCAATACACTTATCTAACGTGCGAGTATCGAGAAACACACAAGTTATAAGGTTCCCAATATGTATTCCCTATCCAGTACAATACTAATTAATACTAGTAATAGACACGCTGGCTGAATTGGCATGTAATGAGTTAGAATAAAAATAATAAATGTGCTTGCTTCTAATGAGGCAAGTTAGATGCGCTTGGGTAACAATATAGCGGCGCTCAATACTTAAAATGGTCACACGTGTTACGCAAAAGGACAGTCTCAAATCATAACACAAAGTTCATGTATCATTGATCGGGAACGAATGAATATATAAATACACAGAAAACTAAAATAGTTTACTGGAGTGTGGTGGACAAAGATGCAGGAAGCAGGCTTCATTGGTTTAACGGTAGTATGGATTAGCTGGTTCGACTCGACTTGGTATACAGGTGAGCACAAGTGTATGGAGGATCAAGTTACTGGGAAGTCACACGAGTCTCGAGGATATAGATAAATTCCTAGTTAGCTCTCATGAAAATTAGATATTTGCATTCATCGTATGATAGGAGACTGAATAGCATAGATGTACGTGGACAATATAATTAAAAATATATAACATACTACAGTATAAGATTTCTTAATGGCTCACACATGGTCACTATTTCTATAACTCGTGGGGCGCCGAAGAATAAGTTCAAGCAGGGCGATATGCTAATTGTCTTATATCACTTTAATCTAATCACTTTCGGATCATCAGTGGGTTATTTTCAACCACAGGAATTATATATACACACCGGCACTATAATCAATAAGGCAGGACAGGAATAGAACACGTTGGCATGGACAGCATATTATATATGGATATCACAATGATAATTATTATGATGGCCCTTAACGTTACTCACGGGCAGATTGACTTTACGTATTCAGGAGCTGTATAAAGTAGGGTGATAAATATATACGAACGTATATTATATATCAGCAAGATAGAATCTTAGCATAAAACGTTAAGGAGGCAATCGAACATATATATTCCGAAAAGGGGAATAGAGAGAATGTGTATTGTTTCTTTTTAAATAAGAAAGTAGAGAACAAAGAGTATGGATAGTGTTTTATACAGTAATTAAATGAATAATACTCTTGCCTGGAGTACGGAGTACTTCACCCGAATACTTCTGCGTAATCTGTGTCCCGGTTGGTCCTAGGGGCTCGGTGGGCGTGGCGAAGAGCGTCCCTACTGGCTGAGGGCACACCGTTCTGTTCGAGGGAGAAAGAGACCGCGTCTCGGTTTCCTCGCCCTATATATGGGGGGCGTGTGACCTGACGCTCTGGGGCGGCTTGGGTTTTGCACTGTTCGCTTTTCATATCATATGCCTGGGTCGGTGCAGCCTCTTTAAGACAAAGGCTGCTACGTCATATTTTGCTGTTGTGTGGCGTCGATTTGTCAGAAGCGCTTCTCATCTCATCTGTTTGGTGGGCCAACCGTAAAGAATGAACTTTCTCGAACACCGGCCGCGGCGTCGCCATTTTGTGTATTTTACTACATGCGTTGTGGGAAAAGGAAGGTCTGGAGGTCGTAAACAGCCCGACATGGGGAGTCCATGACAACGGGTAGGGAGTCAAGCATTGGGAACCAGGATTGAGACAGGGAATTAGGGAAGGGCTGTAGGTCTTCCCCCACTTGCAATGAACAAGCATCTGTTTGGGTCTCCTCTACATAAGGACTGGCGTCGGCCATACTCGGGTCCCGGAACTTGGGTCCATTGTCAGGCCCACAAACTGAGGTCTTATTTTAGTTTTATTGGATATGGGACTTTGTGTTTTTACTCTACAACATCTTATTAACTAGAGCAACCAAGTAAAGGAAAATAAAACATTTGTTTTGGGTTGATTGACTCATAAGTCTCTTTCGTGATTGAACATAATAGCAAAATATACAGTTATAATGAGATAGTTTATAAGAACATGTATTATACAAGCAAAGCATCATACCATGACTTACATTAATTAAATATTAGAAGAAATTAAAGTAAAACCTTTACAAAATATTACTTTACACATAATTTTACATATATCAAAAGTCACATAACACAATAATTAACTTAAACATTAGAAAGTTTCTCTTGTCGCCTTAAGCAGCCTAGTGTACACTCCCGATCGCTTGTATTAAATACAAAGGCCTTAAACAACACATTACACAATGTCTGGCATGCTCCTGAATGGCTAGCTAAAGGAGCATCTACATAAGACAAGCATTGTTTCAAGTAATTGCGACAACACTGTTTCGAGTCTTGAAGAGACATTTGAAGGGTGATGCCACTATGTACAAAGAAGACAGTAGCCAGTGTAGGCATACTCAGCCCACCTCGATTGAGCGCAGTCAAAAACTCTGATGACAAGCATTCCCCAGAATCTACTTCCTGTTGTCCATGTTTATGAGCTAAAAATCCCCCAATGTAGACAATTTTATGTTTTAAAGTATCATCTGAATCTAGAAGTAGTTGAGTGTCTTGTAATGTCAGCTCTTCCAGAAGTTGTAAATCACCATCATCTATTGCTGCTGTACAAAATTCACAGCTTACTTCTTTGGCTCGGTCAGGAACGATGTCACGTTTCAACAGCTGATGCAACTACTGTACTTTGGATGCTGCTTGAACATCCCCAATGTCAATGTAAACATTTCCTCCACTACGTTGTCTTGCTTGACCAAAACACTTTTCTAGGGGATCTTGTGAAAAAACAGCAGGTAGGATGTAAGCAAAATCATGGGTTTCAAAAAGATATTGTGCTGCTTCTATATTATACCTTGTTGTGATGAAAAAGACATCTGCTGTTGACTGTGTTAGTTTCTTCTCTCTGTCATGCCCACCAGTCCACCGACAGCTGGATACAACTGTACACATTTCCTGCAGAGCTTTGAAGTTTGTACAGTTTAATGTCCAAGGTTCACGATATTGGTTTGGTCTCGTAAATGAACTGCGCTGTACTTGCTTTTAACATTCATCATTTTAAACCAATTGGTTACCAGTGTTATGTATATCACTGTTCCATCCTGAAATTTAACAGTTCCTTTAAGACCTTCAAATGCAGCAATCGTTTTCTCATTGAACACTTGGCAAACTAAGGGCACACTCTGACGTTGCAATGGTTTAGGAAATACTGATGAGCGTGTGAGTTTTGTCTGACGAAGTGGTGTCTTCTGATCTTCATTGTAAAGAGCTTTAACATCACTCTAACACGCCAAATATTCTGTACTGTCCTTGCTAAAATGTAATTCTTGACATTTCTCTGTGATCCAGTTGTTTCTCATATTCTTGAGGATGTGAACATAATCATAGACAAGGAAAACATTTATGCCATCTGGTGCTAGTGTTACTTTTCCAGGACCCCCAAGCATTCTGTAAACAGCTTGATTCAGTGGACAGTTGTCACAGACGAACGATACTGGATGGCCACCACTAGCTTTAACAACATATACAGCCTCAAGTAATATTTCCTTCAGTTGAATAGAATTCAGTTTTGATACAGGATGAATTCGTATGATGTACCGTGGTCCTCCATAGTGACAAACAACTTCAATAGCAAGAGCAGATGTTGCTAGATTTTCTGGTCCGTTTGTTGCATAGCCTACTATATGCTCTCCTGTAAATCTAAGGGCCTGCTTAAGCTTGACTTCATCAAACAAAATGTTAACTAACCGCTGTTGTGGCTTCAACTGATCAAAAAGGATTGGAAGACACTTGTCAGCATAAGTGCGATAACAATTGGCGAATCTGTTTCTCACAAGGAAGACTAATTGCTTTGGAGTTTCTAAGCATTCTATATGCTGCGGGTGATATACAAAACAGTTCTGCTGCAAGAATTAACATATGCTTTGTATATCGGCGATTTTTAGGAGGAATAAGAAGGAGTTGTAACTGTGCTTGAATGAACTGAAAACCTTCAATTTCATGAAATTCTGTGATAGAGTCAAGTTCTGAAATTATTCTTTTTAAGCGGTCAGTATTAGTCGCTTCATGAGTGTTCATAATTTTCACTATTTCTTCAATTTGAGACCACTTACTTACCAAGCTATTTTTTTGAAGATTCAGTTTACTTTTTGGTATCTCCAAGCCACTTTTCTCTGCTACTACCAGCTGCAGAAAACCAAAAGGAGACTGTACCTCTTTAAAATGAAGAAACTTATCAACTGCTCTACCATTACCATCTGTCTTAAACATTGTTAGTTCTCTACCATTTTGCATTATATAAAACTCAGGGAAGTGTTTTCCAATCTCTCCTGCAAATTTGTCATAACTATGCATTTTGTCTTGTTCATTTTCAAATTCAGTTTGTTTTTTAAGTCTTGCTTCACTTGTCACTGTTTTAGTTAACCTAGGAGCTGACGTAAGTTGTTTGAGGCAAGACTTGGGTACACCTTTAAAAACTGTAGGAGGCCCAGCTGGTCGTTTTCCTCCCCGAACTGTGACCCAATCGCAGTCGAAGTGTGATGCACAAATCCATAGTTTCGACCTGTCTCTCAAACTTTCTGGGCTATTTGGCATAGCACTAATCCATGCATGTCGTTCTTGTTCTTCATTCGGGAAACACACCATAGGACTGTATGGCTCTCCCCTGTAGTTTCCACGACAATTGAATGCAGCACATCTTTTCGGCATTGTTCCTGTAAAGCAAAACAAAAACAAGAATAGTTGTAAAATGGTTATCAGTACATATCAAACCAACCCGTTGACATCAGCTCAATTCTAATATTTATCAACTAAATAAGTTGTTAACACAGATCCTTTTGTGACTGGTAAGTATTTATAAGAAAATTACTTACAATAAGCTGAGAGATAACGAACAACAGAACAAAAATGTGTTGCCTCTAACGTGTCTCGTGGGTGACTGGCGTCTGGCATCATCCTGGGCTGTTCGTTTTCTGGCAAGACATTATGTCGCCAATATGGCGGGGATATGGACGATTGCGTGTGAAATTACATGCATTTATATGTAAAGTTGTGTTTGTGTACATATTTTTGTGTTTAAGAAAGTCGGAGAGACCACTGCTTTCATGATACTGCTTTTAAGCAATGGACCCAGGTTTCAAACTCCGAGAGTGCTCGTTTCCAGTCCTTATGTAAAAGGGTCTATGGCTTGGGTGAACAATAGGTGAACGAGTTGTCCGGGAAATCATCACCTTTTTCTGGCTCCCGATGAGTTGAAATATTTGAGGAATACATTAATTCAATCATTCATTCATTCATTTCCATTCTCAATTCTCCTTCAATCACACACCACCATTCACCCACCTTCATTCATCCACCTTCATTCTCCCACCTTCATTCATTCACCTTCATTCATCACTTCATCATCAAAGTGGATATAGGCCTCCTGGGGAAACCACTATAATAAAATAACGAGTCAAGTGCAGTACCTCATTGAGTGACGGGGAAAACTGCTCGTATTTATCGGGTTTTACACCTTGTATATAATATACACACATATATATATATACCGGTATATATATATATATATATATATATATATATATATATATATATATATATATATATATATATATCTCTCAATGAATTTTGTGAAGTTCACATGAAGTCAATAAATTTACATATTGACCTTATATTTGACCTCGACCTCTGACCTTGACCTATCAAAGGAAATTATGTATAATTGTGTATGACCTTGGCCTAGGCATTCCGATTATGCATGATATGCTTAGTAAGAATCTTACATTAAATAAGAAATACTAGTAAAATCATATTTTGACCTTTAACTTGACCTTTCTCCTTGACCTTAGAAATTCTTATCGAGAAATTAGCTTAACACCAATATTTGTATTTACTAGCATTATGAATATGGTGTAATTTGTATAAACACTTATAGATTACAAATAGTGATCATATACTGTGACCTTGACCTTTGACCATTGAATACAAATAAAATAATATATTTGAATGGTCGTCGCATTGACCAACTCAATTTGTCTGTACAATTTGGTGACAATACATTAAACAGTCTAGGAGGAGTTTTGGGAAAATGACAAACACTTGTTTTTTTTTTACCTTGACATTTGACCTTTACTATTACTATATGTGAAATTTGATGCAGGGTGTTCAGAAAACATGTGTACAAAATGAAATGGGTGATAGGGAACACAGAATTAAACATTTTGTACTCCATGGAGGTATGTCCATAAATGCTTCCTTGCGGTGCTACAGGGTAGACAGTCTCAACGTAATTTCCCTAAATTTGTACCCTAACATCTCTGTGAGCAATCCGTTTACATACAAACATGGTAATTTAATGCACACAACAGTATGAACATTACTTTATTAATGTCAGTACACTGCACAAACAAAAGAACATTAAATTGAAGAGAAGATTTACAATCATTAATCATCAGTCAGAACTGTTTACTGAATTAAATGTAAAACTTGCAAACTAAACAAACCAAAATTGGGACAAGGACAATATAAAGTCAAATTAAATTATCAAAATCGCTATGTGGAAACAACGCTTACTAAAATGAAAATTATTTAATAAAAGAACACAATCCACCACATAGGGTGTACATTACTACATGAGCAAGTTAATCTGTTTCCCAAGCAAACTAATCGCACATATAACAACGCACTATAGTCACGTTCAAGGAAGTAGTCAAGTTTGGGAAGTCCGGGACGTTCTGGCAAATTTTACTAAACTCTGCATGAATAAAGAAACTAAATGTTAAATGTCAAAATATTATTTAAAATCAAATTTGCAACATGACAAGACATTAACAATAGTACAAAATACAAATATTGATAAGATATCTATACTATTACAAAATAATATATAAAATACAGTACAGCACTCACTAACGATAGTGCTATCGGGTAGGTACCTGTAAGCATAGCATGCCTCAAGTGACCCCTATCAATAACTACCCTACAAATAACCTACATTTATAGCACAAATAAACTAAGGAAATCGCAAAAGTAAGCAATTGATACTATCGACAATGAATACATATAATATAAAGACAAATAATTGCAAAATATGAAGTAACAACAGATTTAAACAAAGAGTACTCTTTTAACAAGAACAATACATTTAAAAAATCATCAATATTAATATTAATAATAGAAAAAGAAAAAGATAAACAATAATTACAGACAAAAAACAATAAATACAGACAAAAAGTAAGCAGAGGTTATACAAGAAACTTCAAGTTAAAAATGCTTGATTAAAATTATTGATGTCAAATTTTAGAATACAGTCACAATAATTGACCCTAAAAAGATTAAATTTATGGAACAATTTACTTGCCTCAAAACCTCTGTCCACTAAGAGTCTGTATAGTAACCTAGCTCTAGCCCAAAAGTCATCTACTTTAGTGCAGATTTTACAAAATCTTATTAATTGGGAATAAAAACAATTATAAGTTATTTTACTATCGATATTACTACTAGGGAAAGGAAAGTTTATTACGTTAAAATTAAAATCATCAACTTTGTGATATACTTTAAGTATACACTGTTCATTAACAATCTCTATATTTATATCAAGAAATTTTTCAACTTTATAATTTACGTTACATTGTGTGAGGGGAATAGAATTAGGGTAAATAAGTTTAGCAACTTGATTAAATTTTAACAAATTGCAAACAAGAATATCATCAATATATCTACTATTATTACTTAACAGTTTAGCAAGTGCTAATTTTTCTGGGATTTTATTTGTCTTGCTACTGTCAACTAAGTCTTTTATATATTTAAATTCTAAAGCAAGCAAGAATAAGTCTGCAATTAAAGGGCTAGCATTTCCACCCATAGGAATTCCTAATATTTGTTTGAAAATGTACGGCCCGAATCTAACAAAAGTATTGAAAAGGAGGAATTTAAGGGCATCCTTAAGTTTAGTTCTATCAACATATACAGAACTAGTGGGAGTAGAGCTAAGTGATGCATTATTAAAATATGTATAAACATTTATGAAATAATTACCATTCCTAACGAACCTGTCAAAGTGCAAATCTATAATAAAGCAAAGCTCTGAATATACTAAATCTAAAGGCAAATTGGTATACAAAGTTGAAAAGTCGAAGCTATGTACCGAGGTAACTTTCGGCATGGTATTTATTTTATCAATAACTTCTAACGAATTGTCAACACTCCAATAATAGTTAATGCCAGTTCTTCTCATGATGGTATTACAATATCTTTTATGAGTACTTTTAATGTATTTTAAGCAATTTACGACTTGTTCTGATAGAGTTTTAGTGGTAGCAAATTTTGCTCCGGCAATAAAGCGATATTTATAAGGTCTTTTATGAAATTTAGGTAACATGTATAATTTTGCAATGCACTTGTTCTTATCAGAAAGTTTAATATCAAATGTTATATTTTTCTTGGTATGTTCATCGATTAAGTTATCAATATTCAGATTATTTTGAATTTCATAAACAGAATTACCGCAAATATTTTTACGTAATATGTTACCCTTAATACAGTTACCCTTAGAACGAAGATGTCTTATGTCAGTACCAAGAAGTGATCCATTAGTAGTAGGCAACGAAATAATACTGTATGGTGGGCTTCATCGTAATTCATTTATTACAGTAATAACTTTGATAAGCCAACATGGTAATTTAAAGGTAGTGTACAGTAATTGTTCATGAATAAGCAGTATCTTTGCAAACACAGTACAAAACTTTAAATTGAAAAGAACAAGCACAAAATACTCCAAACTGTTTAAGAGCTGCAAAACAATGCAACATGACATTTCAATTTACAGAAACTGCTCAAAGGTACGACCACCAGCGCGTATGCATGCATGGCAGCGCCGTAGCATTGATTCACGTACATGTTCAAAGATTGCTGGCTCCTCTGCAATTCTTCCAGCGGCGTCAACAACTCTTGCAACGAGGTCTTGTTCTGATTCAACGGGTGTCTCATACACAAGGCTCTTCATGTGTCCCCATAGGAAGAAATCAATGGGTGTCAAATCAGGGGATCTTGGTGGCCAGGCAACATGACCACCACGGCCAATCCATCGGTTCGGAAATGTGGCATTTAAATACTCCCGCACCACGTTGCCAAAATGTGGTGGAGCTCCATCGTGTTGAAACCACATTCGTCTGCGGATGGCCAAAGGAACATCTTCCAGCAGTTAGGGCAGCATTTCCTCAAGGAAAATCCGATAAATGTTCCCGTTGAGACGTGGAGGCAGAATGTACGGACCAATCAGCTTATCATGAATGATGCCCACCCAAACATTAACGCTGAACCGCACCTGATGCCCATGCTCGTGTGAAGCATGTGGATTTGCTGCTGCCCAGACAAGAGCATTGTGCATATTGAACACACCATCACGGGCGAAGGAGGCTTCATCAGACATCAGCACACTCGAGGGAAAATCAGGTTGGAGCGCTGTCTGCTGCAAGTACCACTGTACGAATTCTACACGTACGGGATAATCTCGAGGGAGCAATGCGTGAACTCTTTGTAGATGATATGGATGTAGCTGTTCGTCACGTAACACCTCCCAAACCAGAGTATGAGATACTCCGAGAGCATGTCCAACACCTTGCGTACTTGCATGTGGCCGAATTGTGAACATCCTTATTACCTCTTCTTCCAATTCTGGTGTTCGCACACGCCTAGGGCGACCATTGTCATGTGCGTTGGCAGTGAATGTTCCCCTTTCACGCAGTCGCCTGTGCAATGAGGAAAATGTCTGATGGTTTGGTAAGCGTCTGTTTGGGAAACGCCTCTGGTACATCCTCACAGCATTTCTGGCATTTCCTCCAGCAGCACCATACACAAGGTGCACATCAGCCAATTCAGCAAACGTGAAGCCCTCCATTTTACACGTATGGAGTTTACCTCAAGACTAAGAGGAGAGTGTAGGTGAAGACCAGCACATTACCTTGTCGACTACTAAACAACCACTTCATGGTGCCGAAATGAAACTGCTTCGTTTACTAAACGATTCTGAATGATTGTTAATGATTGTTAATCTTCACTTCAGTTTCAAATGTACTTTTGTTTTTGCAGTGTACTGACATTAATTAAGTAATATTCATAATGTTGTGTACATTAAATTACCATGTTTGTATGTAAACGGATTACTCACGAAGAAGTTAGGGTACAAATTTAGGGAAATTACGTTGAAGCTATCTTCCCTGTAGCACCGCAAGGAAGCATTTATGGACATACCTCCATGGATTACAAAATGTTTAATTCTGTGTTCCCTATCACCCATTTCATTTTGTACATATGTTTTCTGAACACCCTGTATATGTTATTTAAGTAATAATCAACTAAACAGCCAGTTTTCCATTCATTCAGTTTTCATTTTTGAATTAATAATAAAAGTTGACCTTTGAACTTGACCTTTATGTAAGAGTAAATTTTAGTTTGCATGAAAAGTAACGAAAATAACATATTGACCTTTTATTTCACCTTGACCTTTGACCTTGACCTTTCATATGGAATTGTATAGTTTCTTGTATGACCTTGGCCTAGGTATTCCGAACATACCATGGTATACCTATGATAATCAAACAGTTAGTATAAAAAATACTAGTGAAAACACTTATTTTGACCTTTGACCTTACCCTTTATAATATTTACCTAACATTTGGTCAATATGATATCAAGGTTAGCAGTAACTTGTATTGTGAACATGAAGACATCTGAGTAAAAACTATAATATATGAAATATTTACCTTTTTTTTAACCTTGACCTTTGACCTTAACCTTTAAGTTAAATGGAAGATATATGTTTGACTGACCATCGCATTGAGCAAATTGACATACCTGTGAAATTTGGTGACAATCCATCAAACGGTCTAGGAGGAGTTTCCGGACAGACAGACGGACAACGACGATGACGACGACGACAGATGACGGATGACGGATGACAAGCTGACTGGTGGTGCACAGTATATGGGCGGGATCTGTGTGCGCGATACCACTCAGCTTCGCAGAGTTGATAAATAAATAAATAAAACAACTCCATTACCAACACCCAAAAAAAAACCACCAACACATACCCACGCTCAAACTCACCCACACCTACACCCACCAGTGATAAACAACAAATTACAAATTAGTTCAGGTTCCAATTGCGGCCAAATATCGCACCAGGTCAGGAGCCAACAGTTTATAGGAATGTTGCGTAATTAATTGCACTGGTTGAAACATTGCAGTGCTGGAAACATAGTATTGTGAGTGTAATTGAATGGTGACAAAAATGGTTAACTTAGCTGAGTGGACTGCGTGAAAAGAGTATTTGATGTATATATTGCCAATGATACAGTTTGTGAACGTGTAACTAAAAGAAATCAATAATGAACATGTTTAATTTGGTAGGTGTGAGTCTAATTGAATGAGAATTATTGGGATATATTCATATAAGGATCTACATTTGGGGAAAATCCTAAGCGCTTTGTTACATTGGCTTATTAAAAATAGTATAGCTATATTTAGACAATTTTGTGCAGTTTACGAAGGATATATGGTAGCTAAAAAGATTAATTGAGATAGTATGTAGCCTTTTATTTGGTAGACGTCCTCCCTACTAACCTGAATAAAATCGTCTAACAGTGTCCAGATTATGATGACAAATATGTCACCGGTACTGATTGGGTTAATATCTTTCCCAATTACTCTTATTCTATGCAATATTAAATCGCGATCGGTATCAGTCATTCGTTGTACCCGAAACTGCTGTACCATAATAATGTATGTATGTATATATCCCATAGCTGGGGGTGGCCGAAACTGCTGTACCATAATAATGTATGTATGTATATATCCCATAGCTGGGGGTGGCCGAAACTGCTGTACCATAATAATGTATGTATGTATATATCCCATAGCTGGGGGTGGCCGAATCTGCTGTACCATAATAATGTATGTATGTATATATCCCATAGCTGGGGGTGGCCGAATCTGCTGTACCATAATAATGTATGTATGTATATACTCAGGCTTTATATCCCATAGCTGGGGGTGGCCGAGATGTATATACTCAGGCTTTATATCCCATAGCTGGGGTGGCTGTATGTATGTATATATCCCATAGCTGGGGGTGGCCTAGCTGGGTGGCCGAATCTGCTGTACCATAATAATGTATGTATGTATATACTCAGGCTAATAATGTATGTATGTATATATCCCATAGCTGGGGGTGGCCGAAACTGCTGTACCATAATAATGTATGTATGTATATATCCCATAGCTGGGGGTGGCCGAAACTGCTGTACCATAATAATGTATGTATGTATAATAACTCAGGCATATATCCCATAGCTGGGGGTGGCCGAAACTGCTGTACCATAATAATGTATGTATGTATAATTATATCCCATAGCTGGGGGTGGCCGAATCGAGACAGAACTCGAACAGTGATAACATAACACAACACAATACCACCATAAGTGATAACAGTATTTACAAAATATTTATATAAGGTCTTGTTAGGTATATTATTTGGTGTTACCTTAACCCCTTCTATACCAGTGATGTAATTTTCTTTATATCTTGGCAACTATTAGACGATTTTATTGAGCTTGGGAAGGATGTCTACCAATCAAATGGCTAAAAACAATCTCAATGAATCCTTTTACCTGCCACATATCCTTCCTAAGCCTCATAAAATCATCTAAAAGTAGCTGAAATCATATGAATAAGACGTCGCCGGTGCTGAAGGGGTTAAGGGGTTATGATTTGTTTTAGTGTAGTTGGTTGATTGAAGACTGGGTCGATATTCTTGTAGATTCTCTAATTGAATGTAGACTCTGGTTTACCTTCCTATATTTATATTATTTAAGTAGTAATAATGCTGCCACCGTATCTCTATCACCATATATATAATGTTAATACTTATAGGTAAATGGGTAATTCATTACTTGTATCCAGCCACTAATTTATTCAGTTTAAATGATGAGGATTTCGACTTTTGAAAACAGGAACAAACTTAATGATGCAGGAACGATGGTGTACAAATAAATATAAGAGAGAGTATTCCCCAAATAGGGAGAATCTCCACACGTCTTATAAGTAAAAACTTTTCTTACACCTACCTCTTCCTTCCCTACACACCCCACAGAGGTGATGGAAAATCCCATGAACACTTCCGCCCAACGTGGGCATGACCTGTTGACCTCATGAGTGCTTGACATGGGAAAACAAGACCAGGAAGTCAGATTGATATAACCTCTAAATGTACAGTCACCTGCTTAAATATACAAATTCACTGCAAGTAAATTACCTTAAAATTATATGAGAGTTGAAAACTCCTAAGCTGCGCAGCTATGGTATTTGAAAGTGCCCGCCATGCGAAGGTATTTGGTACATTTCCTACAAACAAATTCAATTTACCATACTGTATATGGCCTATAATTAATACTTATCCATATGCGCCTATTTTACTTTTAATATGAACATATAAACATTGGAAAGCAATAAAACATGTGGTAACAGTAATTGGCTTGTGAATTTTTTTTATTTTAGCCCAACGGTCGTAATCTGACCTTGACTGGCTAGAGAGAAACACCCTTCCTCTCTTGTGTCTAGCATTGTACTGAGACTCAAGGGGAGCTCTCAGACTGGCTTAGAGGGTCGGAGATTCACTCCTCCATCTTCCGCCCTCTCCCCCATCTGTCCTCGCACAAAAATATTTGATAAATATCGGGAGTAATAGGGAAAACACCGGATAATTAAGGAGGGGGGAAGGGGGGGGGACAAATGTGTAGGATTGGTAGAAAGTAATGGAGGGGAATTATCTCACATAATCACAAATTGCTTTGATTTGAGTGCCACTGTGGTGTTTTAACCCGGGAACGGCAAGAACACTCATAAGAGGTTTTGGTGGTGAAATGCGACGAACCTCTTAAGATCCAAGGCTTAAAAAAAGCCTTTTAAAAGTCCTCAGTAGCACTGAAAACATGGGAATATGTGATTAAGTTAATTAATTCCCCTCCATTCCATCTATCACTCCTCCACATGTGTCAAAACTCCATCCTTCCCCCCCTTCAATTATCACATATTTTACCTCTTATTCCCTTGTTTATCGGTGTATTTACTGCGCCAATATCTCCAAACTGGTCTCAAGGTGTGGTTTTGTGTGTGTCTAGTCCGTGGGGAAAGAGAGAGTGAGAGAGACAGGCTTCAGTCTCCCTCTAGGCATCGAGAGAGGAGGGTGTAGGGCTCGCGAGTCTCTCACCTCATGACTGAACGGTCGGCAATAATTAGCGACTTTCACCCCTGAAATACTATTCCCACTTGTTTTATTGCTGTTACATGTTAATATCTTCATATTAATCGTAAAGTAGGCGCATATGAATAAGTAATAACGATATTTATCATAAAATTACAATTTTAGGCAGGAATGAAGCCTAATATAGTCGCCTAGTGGTAGGGTTTTCACTACATACAGCTCGCGCTTACTGGGTTAAATGTTATTTTTTAGGCCTTGGATCTTACGAGTCTGGCCGCATTCGCCCAGTAGAACCTCTTAAGAGTCTGACCGTAGTTTCTGGGTTAAGTGGCATGTCTCCTTACCATCACCTCCTGTCTTCCCCTTACATGTATCCTACACCCCCCCCCCCCTTCACTCTCCTCCCCAATTTCTCTCTCAAGTTTCACCCTCACCCTTTATTCTAATTATTCCTCTGCTTTCCCTCCATACTTCCTCCCTCCGGCCTCAAATACTTCTTAAAGCTACCAGTGTACGTCACCAACCGTGTCGACGAAATTCGTACCCTGCTCCCAACCGCACAGTTCCGGTATGTGTCTACCAAAGAGAATCCAAGTGACTGCATTCTTCTGCGTTGTGGTGTCATGGCCAGAGAATATAGATTTGAGCGAGCAACACACTGCTATTGTGGCACCGGTAATTGACTCGGTGCCTGACGAAGACACATGGTTATGGGACTGGGATAGATTCAGCAGCTATGAGAAGTTACAACGTGTTACAGCATGGGTGATACAATTTGTAGAAAATGTAAAAGCAAAAATTAAAGGCACACCGCCCACAGGTAGTGCTTACCTCAATGTGAAGGAGATCAGAATTGCAGATAAATGATTACATAAGCTCTGTCAACAAGAAATATATACGCAGGAATATAAATTACTGGTTAAGGGAACAAAGTCTAGGAATAACCTGATCAACCAGTTGGGCTTACACTTGAAGGGGGACTTGATACATTGCGGAGGCAGATTACGATTGGCAGCCGTCTCTGAGGCAAGTAAGTATCCAATACTACTGCCCCCCAATCATCCCTTCACCCATCTTATCATCGATAGGTGTCAACGACTCTGTTGTCATTATGGGGTTGGTCATATAGTCACCTATGTAAGACAACGATGGTGGGTGCCTAGAATCAGGCAGGTGGTCAAGAAAGTCCTTCGCAAATGCTTAAAGTGTAGAAGAGTACAGGGAACACATTATGATCCCGTCGGGATTCCTCCCTTACCAAACCTGCGAGCCACCCCAGGGGTTGACTACAGTGGAGCAATCCCTGTGAAAGTTTCACCCAATCTTAAGGTGTATATGATACTTTTCACCTGTGCTGTTACCAGGTCAATTCACCTGGAATTGGTCACCAACCTCACTTGTGATAGCTTCCTACATGTCTTCCGAAGATTCTGCAGTCGACAGGGATATCCGCGTATCATGCTGAGTGACAATGCGAAGACTTTCATAGGGGCATCTACATATCTCAAAGAAGTGAGTAACAATCCTAAGATTCAGACCTGCCTAGCGGATGTAAAATGCGAATGGCGTTTCATTCCCGCCAGAGCGCCTTGGTTTGGCGCCATATGGGAGAGAGCCATAGGCATCGTGAAGGCGGGTCTGAAGAAGGTGTTGGGTAGAGCTCTCATCTCGATTGAGGAACTCAACACCATACTCTTGGAGATTGAAGCCACCATAAATGATCGCCCTCTATACTATGCTTCTGGTGATTTGGAAGACCTTACCCCAATCACACCCTCAGTACTGGTATGTGGATACAGACTGCGGGATCTTCCTGAAGAGCATGACGAGGATACTATGGAAGATCCAGACTACATAAGTAAGGACGTGATATCGGCCCGCTACAAATATATTCGTAAATAATCGCGAGATATTTGGCATCGCTGGTCAACAGAATATCTGGTGACTTTAAGGGAAGCGCAAAAGAAAAAACTAACACCATTAAAAGGTCATTGGCCTAGGGTAGGGGACGTGGTAACCATCCATGAGGAGGGCCCGCGCGCATTTTGGAAATTGGGTCAGATAGAGTTGTTACCAGGTCGTGATGGTGAGGTTCGGGTAGCAAAGGTTCGCACCAGGACTGGAGTAATCACACGGCCAACAGTCCGACTATATCCTCTTGAGGGTGACCTCGATCGCAAGGACACCCCCTCGGATCAGTTATCCATTGATGTCCCCTCTCTGGCTTCTACTTCGGCGCAGTCTGTTGACGCATCCGGCGGACGCCCACGTCGACAGGCAGCCCAGATATCCTCCCAAGTTTGGTGGGATAAGATTGCCTCCGGGCAAATCTAATCATGTAAGTTTTGTATATTTTCTGTTGGTGGGAATATGTCCATACTTAGTGTACTCAAACTAGTATAAACAGTCTCGATGTTACGTAATCTGGGTTGATGTAGCATTACGTATCGTTCCGTAGTCTTAAGTTGAACGCTTCCATAACATTGGTCGAACGTTCCATGATTGGGTAGAATATATTATTCTATAGTTGTATATGGGAAAGTATTGTAGGATTATAATTCCCATATATATATATATATTTGTATTATTTTAGATTGTTCATAAGTATCTCATTGTAAAAAAGGTGGGCTACATTTTTCATATGTTATGCGCGTGCGCGGTATGTCACGACAGAGACAAACATAATGCGCTCGCTGACTCTCCAACCAACCTCCGTCCCAGCTACACACGCTAAGCCTTCTTCCTATAGTTACTTCACCAGGTGTTATCGCTTCACTTTCAACTCAAATTCCATGTAGTCACTACATCATCATCTTTGTTAATTAGCACAAACTTAACGTAAATATCTATCCTATCCTAGCCTATTGTAGCCTCTTTTCATACGCTGTTTACCTTACTAACCACTTCAAGTCATCTAGCCTATTTTCCGCCATCCTCCAATCACCAGCTGAGTTCATCTAAGGGTAAATATTCTATATGGTTAATACTTCTTCAATATCAATAATATACAGTCCACTTATCTAAATTAACCATACTTCTAGTCACTCTCCTCTACACTCCCCCTACCACCTTCCTCCCTCATACATGCGTGAGAGATAACCAAAGCAATCAGCGTGGCTCAAGCCTCCAGAGAGAGCAGAATTTAATCACTCTCCATCGTATGCATTCGTCACCCCCTCCCGTCACAATAATGCGTGTTTTCACTAGATATTTGCTCTTTGCACCTATTTTCTGGTTCTTTAATGTTCACATGTTCATTATACAAGTCGAAACTCAACAGTATTTAAGTATCCAATTATTACAACTTAGTTACTATTAATATATACTTTTTTGTGTTACATCAGGTTATTTCATATTATACATTTTCTTTTGTGTATCCTTCCATTTTATGCATAATATATACATACACCATGTATTATATAAGTTTGTGTATGAATAATTATATTATAAGATAGCAGGATATTTGCTTAGACGTATGATACTGTACTTACAAAACCGTAATATATAGCAGATGCTCTTATCAGGTTAAAATATAAATATGGTTAATTTATTCAATGTTTAAACAATAAGCTCTAAATTGGTTAGTTGTAATACATCTGGTCAATGTATACCAATACCACTGTGTGCCACTTGGGTGTTTTAAAAGGTGTTGTTTAGGCCTTGGATCTTAAGAGTCTGGCTGCATTCGCTCAGTAGAACCTCTTAATTAAGAGTCTGGCCACAGTCCAGAGGTTAATGACTCCCATATCAAATACCAATTATAACATGTAATAGTCACTATTGTAGATGTATTCAGTGATTTTTAAGACTTAGATATTATATATGCATGTTTACCTTTCTAAAGTACTTAATTAACGTCAGAATGCTTTAACATCTATGACAACCTTAACAATCTGTAATTTTGTCATACACTCAAAATGTACAGTACCTTTCCGGTTTTAATTCCTTAGTACGGATCACGTAATGAGATTCTGTAATATACAGTATAATGATACATTATTAGCGATGATGCACTCCCTTCTCTTTGACATCTATATACAGTATTTATCACAACATTGACATTATCAACATTTCTAGTTGACATGATTTCAAGCATAACCTCTCTCTCTCTCACATACACACACAAGGCTACACCAAAGTAAACCACTGAACTATGACACTCATTGCCAAACTTTGCCTCTCACACGACAAGCTGAAGTCACACTTGTCGACAATATTGGGGCACACACAAATTAAATGTGTCTTACATATTGCCAACTTTACCCGTTTCTGGGAACTTCTGATGCGAGACACACTTACTAAACTTATGCATTGTTTTATGCTTTGCACGATACATCGGTATTTAATGATCATGTTTGTATTTTCTCTGAACCACATTCTGTATTATCGATTCTAAAGTGGCATTGTTTCTTCATAAATATATTTATCTCTATTTTCAATTTCCTACATAAATTGGTGGAATGGCCAAATATCGTTCAACAAAACATTTACATGTTTTAATGCAATAATGATTTTTGCGCTGTTTATCTCTCCCCTAATCCTACTGACTATCCAAGAGATTTAAGTGTTCACCATCGCCAATGGCTCGAGAGCCCTTTTGACCGTTCTATTGTTTCTCTTATCCGTATCTTCAGCATGTATTTAGTCCTCCTATTCCTTCCTTCCTTGCTTTTACCTCGTCTAATGAGTTATTGCACACAGTATCTTTTCTGACACCGACCTGTTTCTGTCTTTTATCCTTAAGGGGATATGGGTTTTTTTCTGGTCCCCCTTCTCCCTAATATTTTTCAGATTATAAGACGTTCAGGCCATTAGGTTTGGTCATTTGTATATCTTTCGTCCCATTTCTTTTCAATATTAAGGCCTTTCATGCCATTCAAGTGTCAAGTTTTTCCTGGCGAGCAATAATATTGCGATCCTGAAAATTAGAAGAAACCGGCCTTTGGTCAGAACACTTTTTTTACCGAAAAATGTACAAATGTATCTGTCTTGGGGATGTTATTTTAAGCTTGATTGAGGTCTAGGGGGTAAACTAAACAATAATAATTTAATAATCATATTGACCATCGCTTTCTATCCCTCTACCTGTGCCTTTGTCTCTAATTCTCAATTTCACTCAATAAATGCTGGTGTTCCCCAGGGATCAGTTTTGGCCCCAACTCTGTTCCTCACTCATATCAATGATCTCATATCTACCACTCATAATCCAATACATTCCTACGCAGATGACTCAACACTCCACAGTTCCTTCACATTTACCAATTCTTTCAGCCAACCCGATCTTATAAATTCAAAAATAAACACTGCAATTTCTCTGAACCAGGACCTTTCTAGAATTAATGAATGGGGACAAAATAATCTAGTTTCCTTTAATGCACAGAAAACTAAGTACATTCAATTTTCTAACCGACAGAATCTCACTGACTCCCATATATTTTTTAATGATGACAATATTCCCACTTCCCCTAGTATTGACATTTTCGGTGTAACATTAACTACTAACTTGAGCTGGACACATTATGTTAGAAGCATTGCTAAGAATGCCTCTAAAAAACTGGGACTCCTGTACAGAGTTCGAGAATTCTTCACTGACGAGCAGTTGGCCGTAATATATAAAAGTCATGTGCGTTCTCAGATGGATTACTGTTCACCTCTGTGGAGTGGAAGTGGAGTGGTTGCATTGAGGCAGTTGGACAAAATTCAAAATAAAGCTATTAGATTAATCAATAACCCTGCAATCACACAGGACCTTCCTACATGATCCATACGAAGAAACGTTGCATCCCTTGCATTATTCTACAGATATTTTCACAGCAATTGTTCCGAGGAACTTGCTTCAATTGTGCCGCCTTTCCACATCTTTCCCCGTAGAACTAGGGCAGCTGAGAGCGCCCATGAATTTACACATTCTCCTACACAATGCAGAACTTCTGCTTATCAATATTCATTTATCCCTAGAACTACTACTCTTTGGAATTCACTTCTCTCGAGTTGCTTTCCACAAACTTATAATCTACAAAAGTTGAAATCCAGTTGATACAAACATTTTATGAATGGAGGATGCCTTTAGGCACATGGACCTTCTTGTTTTATCTGTGTTTTTCCTTCCTCCGTTCATTGTCTCTTAACAAAAAAAAAAAGAAAACAAAAAATCGTTCTGACCGTTCCATAGCTGCAGTTGTGTAATACCTTTGATCACTGCCCTAACTTCTCAATTATTATGTTCCTTCCAACAACCAACTATACTCCTAAAATCGATTAATGAAATTTACAAACACATGTGGCAGTCCGTGGATTCGAATCCAGGATGCTCACACCGAAAATCAACACCTTATGCATCGCACCACGAAGACAGTTAAAGAATGGTGGACACTGCCTACGATTTATTATGCAACTTCGAATCCTGCATATCAATCTAAGCATGTACACACATCCCAACTGCAACTCACGTAGGCTATGCATATGTGAATGGAAAGAGCAATTAATGGGGCCTTAACCACTAGGGAAGTCCTCTCGATAAATTACCCCTGAACCAATATCAATTATTATGTTCCTTCCAACAACCAACTATACTCCTAAAATCGATTAATGAAATTTACAAACACATGTGGCAGTCCGTGGATTCGAATCCAGGATGCTTACACCGAAAATCAACACCTTATGCATCGCACCACGAAGACAGTTAAAGAATGGTGGACACTGCGTACGATTTATTATGCAACTTCGAATCCTGCATATCAATCTCAGCATGTACACACATCCCAACTGCAACTCACGTAGGCTATGCATATGTGAATGGAAAGAGCAATTAATGGGGCCTTAACCACTAGGGAAGTCCTCTCGATAAATTACCCCTGAACCAATATCAATTATTATGTTCCTTCCAACAACCAACTATACTCCTAAAATCGATTAATGAAATTTACAAACACATGTGGCAGTCCGTGGATTCGAATCCAGGATGCTCACACCGAAAATCAACACCTTATGCATCGCACCACGAAGACAGTTAAAGAATGGTGGACACTGCCTACAATTTATTATGCAACTTCGAATCCTGCATATCAATCTAAGCATGTACACACATCCCAACTGCAACTCACGTAGGCTATGCATATGTGCATACTCAGGTGTTCCTAAGGGTTCTGTCCTGTCTCCAGTTATATTACTAATAGACATAAGTGATCTCCTCAACTATACCTCTATTCCCATCCACTCATATGCTGATGACCTTACACTATTCAACTAGTTTTCCGCAGTAACCCAGCATGGAATCACTCCAAAAGTCAAGGCAATAGAACACCTATCTACTGATCTATCAATTATTTCAGATTAGGGAATATATTATTTTCAATTTCTCAAAGACCAAATGTCTCCCTTTATATACCCATCGCAATCTCCCACAAAACTATCAATTACTCGTCAACAATACACACATCAATTGTTCATAATTTCTCAATATTTTTGGTGTATCTTTTTCATTCAACCTTTGTTGGAAATATCATATTAACTTAATACTCTTGCTAAACCAGCTTCCCAAAAGTTAGGTGTGTTCAACCGTCTCCGTCTCTGCCCATGTATCAAGTATTGTTCGCATAGGTGGGGAGGTTCCTCCCATACCACACTTTTCAAAAGAGTAGAGTCAAAAGCATTTCGCCTCATGAACTCATTTCCTCTTACTACCTCCCTACAATCTCTTTCTACACACCGCAATGTTGCATCTCTCTCATTCTTTCATTGATATTATAACAATCAGTGTTCTTCAGTGCTCTCTTAGTACATACCCTCTCCCTCTCCCTTTCCCCACCGCCAACAGCCCCGCATCGCCACTGAGAAAACTCGATCATAATTTGAGTATTTCATAACCCTATTCCCTTTATTCATTGCATGAACAGTAGTTAAGTGCTTGTTTAACCTCCACATAGTTCTGTAGTTGCTGTGCATGTTATTTTAGTGCTTTTCTGACTGATAAACATTGTTGTTTACATTTGTTATCCTAGCTTGTAGCAGACGACGCGCACCTCTAATCGACCAAGTTTTGTATTTTCTTATTAACTCTAGTAGTTATTGTATTCAGTATCCTACTGTAGCTATATATATCTGTAATTTTAGTTGTTGCTTGCATGATCTTGTAGTAACCTTTGACTGATAAATTTGTTTATCGAAATATAATCGTGCTTGACTAGCCTACAGTGACACCAGAGCTATTTGTTCTATCTATCTATCTATTGCCTGACGCCGTGATCCCCGAAGGGGTGGCCACGAACGAACTGCCCCCATGCACCTCTGTCCCCAGTCAGTCGACGCCCCTCCCCCCATCCAGCACTACCTTCGTTCATGTACTTCCTCACTCCATCCTTCCACCTCTCATTCGGTCTACCTCTCCCTCTCTGTCCCTCCACCTCGCTCTCGTACACCCTCTTAGTCATTCTCTCGCTTTCCACACGTTCCAAAATATTATGGCCGAACCATCTCAAGTTGTTCCTTTTCACACTTTCCAGCACATCTACCTCCACACCAAACCTCCTTCTTACTTCCTCATTAGTCTGTCTATCCCTCCATGTAACTCCGCACGCACCCCTTAAGTAATTAATTTCCACTGCTCTCACTCTTGGTCTGAGTCTCTCAACCAACGTCCATGCTTCCCTTCCGTAAGTCAGTGTCGGGATTAACACACTGTCATGCAAGGACTTCTTCACTTCCATACTGACCACCCTATTTCTTGTTACTGCTTTTACCGTTCCTACAACCCTCTTCCCCTGTTGTACCTTCTCCCGCACTTCTTCATCCATAGTCCCATCTTTACTCAACACACTGCCCAGATACTTAAACGAGTTGACGATCTCCATAGCCTGACCGTTCAGCTTCACCTCACACTCTGTGACTTCACCCCTTTCGAAGACCATAACCTTGCTCTTCCCCGCATTTACCTTCAAATTCCGTTTTTTGCACACTGTTCCAAACTCATTTACCAGACCCTGCAACTCCCATTCATTATCACTCATCAGAACTGTATCATCCGCAAACAGCAGTATAGGTAGCTTCCACTCAATTCCCTCCCTTTTCAGCGATACACCAACATCCACTGCTCTTGATAGTATTTCTTTCATGACTCCATCCATTATACAGTAAACAACCACGGGGACATCACACACCCCTGTTTCAAACCAACATTCAAGTCAAAGAACTCGCTCTGCTCACTCTCCACACGTACTGCCGCCTTTGCACCCTCATACATGCTCTTCACTGTTTTCAGCAACTTGCCCTCTACTCCGTATATTCTAAGTACTTTCCACAAACCTTCTCTATCCACTCTGTCATAGGCCTTCTCCAAGTCCATAAAGGCAACATACACCTTTTGTTTCTTCTCCAGATACTTCTCCACAACACAATTCAGGGTAAAAATCTGATCTACACATCCTCTTCCCTTCCTAAAACCTCCCTGCTCGTCGCCTATCCATTTCTCCGTTCTCACTCTCACTCTCTCAATCACTACCCTACTGTATACCTTCCCTACTACGCTTAGAAGACATATTCCTCGGTGGTTACCACACACTCCTCTTTCCCCTTTGCCCTTATATGGGGGGACTATTATGGCAGTCTTCCAGTCATCGGGTGCACTCCCCTTCTCCCATGCTAGTTTGCACATTTTCCATACCCATTCTATCACTATCTCACCACCATACCTCAACATTTCCCCACACACTCCATCTGTTCCTGGTGCTTTCCCCAACTTCACTCTTTTCATGGCTTCCCACACTTCTGACCTCCTGATCCCCACCTCCTCCTCCACTACTTCTCTTCTTCTCCCTCCCATACCATATCCAGCTATGTTTGCTGGCTCTACATTCCTTACATTTAGCAACTCACTGAAGTACTCCCTCCATTTTTCGACTCTCTCTTGCTTCTCGGCTAGCATTCTCCCATTGTTATCTTTCACACCCTTACTGTTTCCTTTGCTACCTTCCCTAACTTTCTTGACTTCTTTCCAGAACAGTTTCTTACTCTCCCTCCATTTTACACTCAGATTCCTTCCAAATTCCTCATCTACTCTTCTCTTACTTTCCTTCACTACTCTCTTCACCACCCTCTTACTCTCCACATACCTCGCTCGTTTCTGTCTCTCGAAATCTTCATTCCCTCTGCTACCCAACCACTCTCTATATGCTTTCTTCTTTTCTTCCACAGCTATTCTTACCTCTTCTGTCCACCATGCTGTACCTTTCACTCCCCTCCCTCTTCTCCTCACTCCACACACCTCCTCACATGCTGCACATATCTCATCCTTAAACACCTTGCTCATCTCCTCCACCTCCTCCATAACTTCCAGGTCGAACCCCTTGTGTGCAGTTACACTTTATTTGTATACATAATCTGTATTCGGTGAATTGTATATTTAGTTACATATTCTATTATATATATATATTGTTTTTATTTTTTAGGTAGGTTATCACCCCTGGTTGCCTATTTCTGCATTATATATAATTTTTATTTTCGGTTATTTCTGTTTTCGGTTAGGCTAGGCTATCACCCCTGGTGGCTTATTTCTGCATATTTAAATTTTTAAATTTTCGGTTAGGCTATCAGCGCTGGTGGCCTATTTCTGCATACCGGTATTTCATAATTTTTGTTTTCGGTTATTTTTGTTTTCTGTTAGGCTAGGTAGGCTATCGCCCCTGGTGGCCTATTTCTGTTTAAATAAAAACAAAGTTCTTTTCGGTTCGGCTATCACTGCGTATTTAACCCTTATTTAGCGGGCTAGGTGGTCTATTTGACCGTAGCGCCCAGCGTTTTTTTTTTTACCCTAAATAGGGTTGTTTACGTGATAATTTTCATGCCTAAATAAGACCCAGAGCGTAAAACAAGTATCTATACCTGAAAGGGCGTAAAAAGAGTTTTCCAATGACACCCGAACCATCCTTGTACGACCACTGGTTCTCTTGCAACGATCGTGCAACAAGAGTGCAAAACCCTGTAATTAGGTAATTTCCCTACATAATTCCCTGTGTAGCGAGTGTGAGGGGGGAGGGAAGGGTGGGATTCATATCAGTAGGTCCACCACGGTGGTGTGGAGCGGTTATAAGGTTACTACGCTCGTCCCACCGCTCAGCTCTCTCTCTCAGCAACATTACGTGCTGAAAATGGCACACAAGATAAGTTGTGAACCGCCATTTAGTCCAAATTTATTTCACACGACATAAGTTGCGCGCCGCCAATTAAGGGTATATTAATTTGTTTTTGTTTTTAAATTCTTGGTTAGGCTATCACCGCTGATAACCTATTTGTGCGTATTTCAACATTTTTGTTTTCGGTTAGGCCTATTTGAGTAAGTGAAACAACCTGAAGTGAGTGAAGTGTTTTTAAAGTGAGATAAATGTTTTTAAAGTGTATTATTGATTTGATGTAAAAGTAAAATTTTCAGGATAAATTGTATTAAAAGTGATGTGAAGTGATTTAAAGTGAGTGAAATCATTTACAGTGAGTAAAGTGATCTGAAATGTGTGAAGTGAATAAAGTGTTCTGAAGTGAGACAAGTGATTAGAAGTGACTTAGAGTGAAATGATTTGAAGTTATGTTATTGGCACCATGTCTCGCGCCTGCACAAACTGTTCCGGTAGGTTTGGCCCTACCATGTTTGCCTGCCCCGATGTTCATGTCTGCCGAATCTGCCAGCTCCGAGAAGATTTGGCAGCTAAACTGGATAAAGCTAACGTCAAGATTAACGCCCTCACCAAGAAGCTGGAAACACTCCAAGAATTTGCGACGCTCAACGTAGGAGTATCATTAAATGAAGCAATTACTACCGCTGCGGCATCTTCCAACAGCCCAACGCCTGATATAGCAGTACCTGCTTCAGTACATGCACCACGTCAGGAAAATAATGACTCCGCTCCATCTCAGGACAACTTCCACCTCGTGAGAAACAACATTCGCCCCATCACAAGGAGGATTATCACCGAAACCATGTGCCAGAACCGTTACCAGATTCATGCGGACTTAGACGACGAAGAAGAAATAGATGAAATTCGGCTCATGGGAGATTCCATGGTTCGTGGACAACTTATGGAGTTCTGCGCCAGGGCACCCAGGACCAGGAAGCGCTTTTGTATCCCGGGTGGCGGTGTGAACGACGTTGCAGCTGCAATCAACAAAGTTTCAAAGTTAGCCACCTCACGCACAATGTATGTCATTCATGTCGGATCTAATGACGTGCAGCGGACCCGATCGGAGGACCTCATGCTGAAGTACCGGAAGCTGATTCAGAAGTATAAGGAAGAGTCAGGCAGAATCATCATATCAGGGATCGTCCCCAGGATCGGTGTGGAGACCCGATTCTTCAATATAGCCACTAGCGTAAATCGTCGTCTGGCTCAGGCTGAGAAATTAGTGTTGAGGATCTACTTGTCCCGGGCTAGTGAATTCTGAAACTTACTTGCACTGACAGTTTTTTACTTGCCCTGATATATTTTAAAGAATTTCACTCGTTAAGTACCACATACTGTACATTCACAAACATGCCACCAGCTTCTATACATTGCCTATTTTATCTCCACAGTACTTATTAAGTTTTGCATCACTAATGTTTTGGAAATAACACTAGTATTTTCTATGGCACGTTGATGGTAAAAACATTGAATATAAAAGGAGGACATTACAGGTTTCCATTTAATAACCTAATTAAACCTCTCCCATTCCGGGATGTGCAGGTCTTTTCAATTCAAACATTTGTTCTCCACCCTTCCTCCCCTTCTCTTCCTTGGAATACGGCAATACCACTTTATCCCCTCACTCCAATATAAAGTAGGTTATATTTAATTTAAATTATCTTATGAATATTCCTTATACAGTTCCTTTGGTATGGCTTTGTTTTGTCAACACGTTCCGTAACTCATTATCATATGGCTATGTGGCCTCCTCTGGGTACTGCCCTGCTCGACACCTGGTGCCTACACTCTCTCCAATAATAGACTTCACGTCTATAGCCGTATTTAAATATATAAATTGGATAAGGCGAAAAACATTTCTAGTAACAGGCTGCCTTAATCTGTCCCATATTTGTATTGAATCACTTTACAAATTCATAGTTCATTATTGATGTATATTGGATAAGGCGAAAAACATTTCTAGGAACAGGTAGCCTTAGTCTATGTCATATTTTAATTGAATCACATTACAAATTCATACTTCATCATTGATGTATTACGGTTTACGGCTATACTGAATATGAAAGCACACCACTGACTTAACCCTTGTCTATCGGGGCCCGACTTAAGTCTGTATCGAAAAATTTGGACTATGTGGCGGGGCCCGACTTAAGTCTGTGTGCAATTTTGGCGCAATATTGGCTCTGAGAGAGAGACGAGCTACGGGAGGAGCCTGGGTTACCTCATGACCGCTCGCCACGGCTGCCGTGGACCAACTGAGATGTACTCCACTTACATCCACCCACACTCCCTCGCTACATACATAATTATATAAAGAAATTACCGTATTTTAGCGATTTTGCCCTTCGGTTGCACGATCGTTGCAAGACAACCAGTGATCGTAGAAGGATTGTTCGGATGTCATTGGAAAGCTCAATTTACGCCCTTTTAGGGGTACATACTTGTATTACGCTCTGGGTCTTGTTTATGCATGAAAAAGAGCATGGAAACAACCCCATTTATGGTAAAAACCCCCCACTGGGCGGCACAGTGAAATATACTCCACCACCCGCTCTTAAAGTGTTAAGGAAGATTTGTTTGTCTGTTACAAAAAATCTGATAATTCGAACACGGATAATCCAAAAATCCCCATAGCCCGATTTTTTGAAGATAATAATTAATTACAATAAACTTTGGAAAAATAGAACAAATTATCAAAATGCACGCCAATATCGACGAAGTGGAAACATGCTTAGGTGCAGACGATGCCAATATGCTACCCCCAACCATCATTTATCGATTTACATTAATTATCGTATAACATATTGACCACAGACCAACAACTATGCCACCAACACCATCTACAAGCTTAACAAGTATCCCCAATTCAATTCAAGTTAGTAACATTACAAAATTCACGGCAAAGCAATAACAACACATCTTAGGCCATGTAATCATAGGATTTACACGGCAAAAATTTAGCCTAACTTGTTTCAATTTTCCTGTTTTTGTTATATTTATCTGTTTATTGAACTTGTTTATGTTATTGTATCCGATACAAATCAATATTAACAGTATAGTATTCAACAACCGATCAGCTGTTTACTGTTTAATTAAGGGTCACCGCACACCGAGTAACGTTGGTTGGTTGCCGTAGCCATGATTTCGTACATACATTATATACCGGTATTTGAATAATTTGATATTATATGTTTACTATTATTTATTTTATTGAAGCGTTATGTAAGGAAGTATTACAAACAATTCACTTGTCTCCCGGGCAATTGCCGGGCAGACTTACGTTGAAAATCACTAGCCCGGCTAAATGTCCAGGCCTGTCCGGGCTGCCGGGCTATACCTAATTTCCCAGCCTGGTCTGGCTAACCTCTGCAGGGAAGAAAAAGTTGGATTCATCAATACCTGGAATAACTTCTACCGTGAAGATCATCTGTTTGTAGCAAATGGAGTCCATCTGAACCAGGTGGGAGCAGCAAGATTTGGACGCCTGCTTCACGACGCAGTAAAGGATTTTCGGAGAAAAAGAAGATCCAACCAACGACCATCAGGGATGAGGTTCGAGGCCCGAGGACCACCAGGGACAAGGATCGAGGACCATGGACGATAAGGGGCGACGATCGAGGACTGAGAACTACCTGGGACGACGATCGAGGACAGCGAGAATGGAGGAACACCAGAGACAATGATCGAGGACCGAGGACCACTAGGAACAATGATCGAGGACACCGAGGACCGAGGACAACCAGGGATGAGGATCGAGGACTGAGGGCAGACAGCTACATAAATGTAAATCCGACCAGAACCAATAATTTGAATAAAAAGCGTTCCGTGAATTCCAAATCCAAAACTTTGAATGTTTTCTATGAAAACGCTCGTAGCATACGCAATAAATTTTCAGATTTAGAGGAACTAGTGTTTACGGAAACTTACGATGTTATTGGCATAACAGAACCTTGGCTCAATACAGAAGACAGAGACTTTTTAGCAGAGTATTCACTTCCCGGTTATGTAATGTTTGAGAAAAGCTGAATTAATAGAAATGGAGGTGGAGTTTTATATTTTATCATAGAAAGTTTCAATCCGACCCTCTTGTCAAAACCTCAAAATGTGAACGTCGACACATCCTTTGTGCTAATAAAGAATAATAAAGGTACACAAAAATACTTGCACTAATATTCAGACCTAAAGCTCAATCAGTGCAAACTGACCGAGAAATTTATGAGCGAATTGCAGACTAAAGTAACTAGCAAGATACCGTAATTTTTGGCGACATCAATTTATCTGTGATCAAGTGGGGAGATAGTATTACTTCACACTCTGGACAAGACCTGTATGCAAACTTGCAAGAGAGTTCACTATATCAATTTGTTAGATCTCCAACATGTGGAAATAATGTCCTTGACCTTGTACTTTCAACAAAAGAAGAATTGATAGAGAATTTGAATGTCGGTGATGAATTCAGTAACAGCGACCATGGTACGATAATTTTCAGTTTAAAGTTTAGTAACAAACCAAATAGCAGCATCGAGCAAGTCCCTAATTTCAAGCAAGCAAACTTTCGTAAACTTGGAGCAATGTTTAACACCCGTCGGACGGGGACATTTGAAACTTTTACTACCTGGTAGGCGGGCAGATTTACCCTAAACGAGCATCATTCCATGCTGTTTTTCATGCATAAACAAGAGCCAGAGCGTAATACAATTATGTATCCGTGAAAGGGCGATAATAGAGCTTTCCAATGACACCTGAATCATCATTGTACGACAACGGGTTTGCTTGCAACGATGTTGCAACGCGAGTACAAAAACCCTAAAATACGGTAATTTCCCGAGATTTGACCCTGTCTAGCGAGGCGAGGTATGTGTAGACGTGTGGTGGTGATGTCAGTGGCAGAACTAGGTCCACGCTGAACACTCAGAGCCCGCCTGCGTTCCTCCCACCCCGTGGTCTCTCTCTCAGAGCCGATAATGTGCTCAAAATCCCTTGCGACTTAAGTCGGGACCCGCGGGATAGGCCACTTTTCTCTCACTCGACTTAAGTCGAGCCCCGCGAATTAGGGGTTAAAGAAACTGACTGGAGCTTTTTAATTAACAATAACGACATAAATACATCTTGGGAATTATTCGCAAATACCTACCTAAAGCAGTGCATGACTGCATACCATTGAAAATACGGCGTACAGGCCATAATGATAAGCCCAAATCGTGGAATAAAGATATTTCAAACTGCTTGCTAAAAAGTTTGATAATGATAGATTAAAATCCTCACAAAATGACGAAGAACGGGTGAAATTTGTAGAACTACGACGCAACGCCAAAAGGTTAATTAAGCAAAGTAAAAAGTCCTGGAGTTACATGTTGCGAATCAAAGTAAAACAATCCCAAAAGACTTCTATAGTTATATCAGAAAGAAGAGAGTAGTTACTTCAACTGTAAGACCGTTAGTCGATGAAAATGGAGAATATACCAAAAACGAAGTACAAATGAATAATGCCCTCTATAATTTCTTTGCATCAGTTTTTACAACAGAAGACCTCATTGATATCCATATAGCATCGCCGATTCAGATATATAAATCTGATGTTCTAAGCAAAATCACCATTACAGAGAAAGAAGTATTGAAATGTTTAGATAAACTCAAGGTAAACAAAACGCCCGAACCTGATACAATCTCACCTAGAGTTCTAAAGGAAGCTAAAGCTCGGTTCACACATACACGAATTAACGTCCCGTCCGGCCCCGACCTCTTAATTCGCCTGCAAACGGGCAAGGACGCCGGCAAAATCGCCTATGGTCGGTACAGGGACATGTGGTGCCGCCAGCACACGCGACAGAAAGCAAAGAGTAGTCATAAATGGTAAGGCATCTAAATGGACCAATGTAAGTAGCGGGGTACCCCTGGGATCGGTACTAGGACCAATTATCTTTCTAATTTACATCAACGACATAGATGAGGCAGGTCTCACCTGTACAATCTCAAAATTTGCTGACGAAACAAAAATTGCAAATAGCGTACTCTCAAAAGAACAAGTTGACGATATGCAACACAATCTAGATAAGTTGTCACGTTGGGCACAAATTTGGCAAATGAGTTTCAATGCAGATAAATGTAAAGTACTACATATCGGATACCAAAATGAGAAAGCAAACTATTCGATGAATGGCACTCAGTTTAAGAATGTAAACAGAGAAACCGATCTGGGAGTAACAATATCGAGTAACCTAAAACCGAGTCAACAATGTTCAGAAGTTGTTAAGAAAGCAAAGAAAATAATTGGCTTTATAGGCAGGTCACTTGAGCATAAATCCAAAGAAGTTATCCTAACCCTTTACAATTCCTTAGTCCGCCATCTTCTGGAATACTACGTTCAATCCTGGTGCCCTCATTACTAAAAAGATATAGACAAGCTAGAAATGTTCAACGTAGAGTTACCAAAATGATACCTAGCTTAAAGAACAAACCATACGAGGAGCGTCTTAGATAATTAAATCGATTTCCTTTAACCCAGTGCAGATTAAGAGGGGATTTAATTCAAGTGTTCAAAATCATCAAAGGCATCGACAATATGAACTGTAAAATGTACTTCACTATCGACCAATCTAATTACACGCGGGCAAACTGTTGGAAAATTATCGGTTAATCTTTTAACTCGCACGAATCTAAGAATTTCTTCTTCAATCGAGTTGTCAACTTGTGGAATGGGCTTCCCCCGAGACGTTATAGACTGCAGCACCGTTGATTCATTTAAACTTCGCTTAGACAAATATCTTGCATCAAACCCGCGACTGACTGCGTTTGTAAATGAATAACTTTATTTTATCCCCCCCTCAGTTACTAACCCATCTCTCCCCTACTAAATTCCTAATCCTGCCACGGACATTAGTTCCAGGACAGTAATTCCCTTTCTAATGTTCCCTTACCCACTCTAAACCACTGTTTGGACAATTGATCCTCAGTGTTTTGGATGACAAGCAGCCTAGAAGGGTCACCAGACCCGATGTCGCTTGATTTCCTTTGTACTCCTTTGTACTCCTTGAGGCAAATGCGAGGCACCCACCTTTCAACACAGTCCCATTCCTATTCTGTACAACTCTCCAGCCCAAGAAACAGTAAATTTATTCTTTCTTTCTTCAATTCAACTAGTAAACTCTGAAACTCACTCCCTTAATCAACATGTCCTTCATCCTACAACTTAAACTGCTTTAAAATTCATGTGTCCAGGTATTTTGACCACAGCGTAGCTTGAATTTGGCTCTCTAGCACTCTTTTGGCTTTGGGGGAGACACTCGTTTTATTTTTATTTTTGTTTCTATATTATATCGTTACAGGCAACCTGCCTTTTGTCTCCTTCATACACATAAATTAATATTTTTGTGCTATGTTCCAGCCAGGGTTCGAACCCAGGCCAATAGTGCAGCACTCCAGCTCCTAAACCAGTAGACCACCGAGGAGCATGAAAGGAGTGGCTTCATTTGTAATTATATCCCATCCACCAACATCCGCTCCGACTCGTGATCACGTACAGTACATAGATACCATACACACATACACCTCACACACAAATGCTAGCAACTAAGTACTAGAGAAGGATACTTGTAAACTGGGGCACGTTGAAGGTCTCACTGAATAAACAAGTAGAACCCTTAATTAATACATTAATATTTTTGTGTTATGCCCCAGCCAGGGTTCGAACCCAGGCCAGTAGTGTAGCACTCCACCACCTAATCCACTAGACCACCGAGGAGCTTAAAAGTAGTGGCTTAATTTGGAATTATATCCCATCCACCTCCACCCGCTCCGACTCGTGATCACGTAGCTAGATACCATACCCACAAACACCTCACACACAAACGCTATGAACCTTTCCCCCTTAATCCCAGCTCCCCTTCTTTCTCCTTATCTCCCTCATCTTCCTTTTAATCTAAGGAAGAGTTATTTGTGTATAAGTTAGGGAACATGAACCACCAGACCCTCTAATTACTCCGTGGAAATGACTGGGCCAAAGAGTGTGGTCCAGCAGGATATATGACCAGTAAAGCTGTGACATGTTTATATTTACACGGGTCACCCACAATTTGGCCACACGGGAAGGAAGAGAACGAACATGGAGGAAAAGTCTACATGAAATAACAGAAAGTGGAGAAACCATCAATAAACTACAGGCGGCTTATAAAATATGCTGGCATTTGCGTGTAACAAACGTTAGGCAATGTCTTTGTGTTGGTAATTATCATATCGTTTTCTTACTAAGCGAAACGAATGTAGCCTACTGCTGTTTGCTGACTATACAGTTCTGATGAGTGATAATGAGTGGGAGTTACAGGGCATGGTAAACATGTTTGGAACCGTGTGTGAGAAAAGGAACCTGAAGGTATGTTCAGGGAAGAATAAGGTTATGGTCTTTGAAATGGGTGCAGTCAAAGAGTGTGTGGTGAGGTTGAATGGTCAGGTTATGGAGAATTTAAGCTCATTTAAGTATTTGGGCAGTGTGTTGAGTAAAGATGGGGGGATGGAGGATGAAGTGCGGAAGAGGATGCAACAGGTGGAGAAAGATGTAGACACGCTGAAAGCAATGACAAAGAATAGGGTGGTAAGTAAGAAAGCAAAAATGTAATTCCTTAATAGTGTGGGAATCCCAACATTGACTTACGTTAGTGAAGCATGGACATTGTTGGAGAGACACAAATCAAGATTGAAATGGGGAAATGAGTTACTTGGGAAGAGCATGTGGAGTTACATGTGGGAACAGACAGGCAAATTAAAAAGTAAGAGAGCAGTGTGGTGTGGATGTGGATGTGATGGAAAGTGTGAAAAGGAACACCTTGAGATGGTTCGGCCATGTGGAACATATAAGAAGCAAAAGAATTAGTAAGAGAGTGTACAAGAGTGAGGTGGAGGGACAGCAAGGGAGATGCAGACTGACAGTGAGGTGGATGGATGGAGTTGAGAGGTATATAAGAGAAAGTGGTGTTGGTTGGGAGGAGGGGCGTTGGCTGACAGGAGACAAAGGTACTTGGGGTGATTAATTCGTGGCCACCCCTTCTGGGATCATGGCATCTGGCAATAGAATAGATAGAAACAATTGTTATGTACGTTCGATTTTGAACATTACATATGAGATTTACTTTAATAAAGTCTATTACTGAGTGCTTAATATATAGGCTAAGGTGCTAAAATAATTCAGACATAGGCTCTGAAGGCAAGTGGGGCAGCAGGAACCTTTGCGGCCAGAGTGGACAGAAGGGTGCTGTGTTTTATGGACATGTTTAAGCGAATGAAAGATGAAAGGCTTACAAAGAGATTATGTAAGTCAGATAGAAGGGGAGGTAGAGTGGTAGGAAGACCTCCATTGATATGGAGAGATTGTGTAGTACATGCGTTGGATGATAGATAAATGACTATAGATCAGGCAAGAGAAGTGGCAATACATACAAATGAATGGAGAATGCTTGTGAATAGATGAGTGATAACGTGTTGTTTGGGAGAGGGGGTCGGGCGCCAGTTGGACTGGATAATAGTCCGTCAGGCGCCTGGCTCGGGGAGCCAGTATATATGAAAGGTCATGCCTGGATGTGTGGTGGGCGGGCATTGTGGTGGTGGGGCTTTGCTTTGTTTCTGCCTGCTGATACCGGAACCTCTCCTGGAGGTGTGGGCTCTGGGAATCTTTTGCTGGAAAACCCCAAATGAGCCTGGGTCTCCGGGTCTTCTCCTGGGCGACCTAGATGTGTGTGAATATTTTGTTTGGCCACCCCCAGCTATGGGGCATGTCCCGGCCTTCGGCTGCAACATTTTTCTATCGAAAAATTTAAACATTCATCTTGAAGGATGGTCTTGGGGGGTGTTCTCTTGAGATTAGAGATCTAGGGAGGAAACTAAGAAAATATTAAGAATACGGCTGTGTTCCGTTGCTTCACCTGGTTCAGTTTTAACTCAAAAGCAGACATAGTGTTTTTCATCACTTCCGTTTCTTCCTTAGTTTCGTTCATTTTTTTGTTTGTTTTTTTAATTTCGTTATTCGAGCTCTCATTGCTTCAAATACGTCCGACTCATCAACTTCCGAAGCTTGGACTCCTTCCTGGCCTTGGGTCTGTCTCTGCCGCCATGTTTACTTCCTTCACTTTCAATAACTGACTATTTGCCCCCAAAATCCGCGGTGTGGCAAAAACTACAAAATAGGATCACATACCTTTATCATCCAGATATAATAATCTCGGCAGTTACGACAGTATAGTTTGGGAAGCACTATTTATCTCAATCCTGAATAAAACACCACAATTATAATTAATAATAATAATAATAATAATAATAATAGGTTTATTTAATGTAATTTATACAATTGTAACCATAGAGTTGAAAATAATATATACAGTAAGTAAAACATACATACAAAGCGTCAATACACATAAAATACATATCAAATACACATACAAATATTAAGAACATTTGCCGGAATAGTGATCATGTATTGGCAAAATATATTTTGTCATTCAAATCTCTGACTACCTACTTCCCCAAATAATTGTTTATATGCCCGGTCATCTGTAGAATGGCACTGTTATAGTATCTCTTAGTGTTACATTTTGCTTCAACTAGAAAGTTTCTTGCTCGTAATTTATGTGTGTAAGTGTTGGCGTTGTACGGTGGAAGTATATGTCTGTGCTGTTTATCGTGCAACAACTTAAGACTGTCTTCTTCAAACTGCTTTCTAGGTTTCTTTTCTAATGATTCCAAGTTTAATGACTCGAACGCAGACTCGTAATTTAAATAACAAGGTCCTAATGAAATTCTACAGATTCATTTTTGTATTCTCTCAATATAATTGACTTCAGCGTGTGTGAGTGACGAACACCAAACTGTCGATGCATATTCAAGTACAGGCCTAATATAACAACAATAATAATTCTTTAAATCAGACAAATTAGCCTTAAAAAGTTTCAGTTTACTAACTGCAAAATGTTGCTTACTTGCAAGCGAGATAATGTACAGTCTACGACAGAACTTGTTGTCATGGCCTAAGGCAATGTGTTAGTTCACTTATCTTTTAATAGATGGCCCTTTAATCGCTTCTAATATAAGGGGGCGGGGTTAGTATAGAGGTTGGAAGGAGGAGGAGTCAAACGTGTGTGTGTGTGTGTGTGTGTTGTAGAACAGCACTCAGAATAACTTTATTTTAACATAACACACAGGCTATATTATTAGACTAGCCCATGCCGGATCACAAATAAGTAACACACATCAGGTGTTGCGTTATTTATGGAATTTAATATACAGACAATCAAGTTTCTATCCTTCGAACTTCCCATTCCCCCCTCCTCCCCTTCTCTCTGCTGCCTTCCCCTATCTCCCCCCTTCTCTCTTTTTCTCTCCCCCTTCTCTCTCCTAACCGAATATATAATTTTCCTCATCGTCGTGTTCAAAGCTGTCCATAAAAAAATCTTTGGTGTTTTAATAATACTGTTCTTTTTACCTTTACTGATTCTCAATTATTAACTCGTATTCTATTATTTACCTTATACAATGTGTTATAGCAAATAAATATATATAGCATGCTCCGTTGCAAAACACTCAAAGTTGCCAACCTTGGCGTCCAGGTTAGTGTAAACAATCGTATAAATATATAAGTAATTGAAACGGGATGTTACAATCCACGCATCAAGACAAGTTGGATCACATTGTAATCTAGCTTTGACCAAATTATAACCAAATATATATATCATAAAGACAAGATAATATCGGCCCAGTTAGAGAAAACACTTTAGATGAGCCGAAACGCGTTTTTTTTTTTTTTTTGTAATAAAAAAAAAAATCATATTAGAGTAAAACAAAATTTCTTTCATACCACTATTCACAGCACTGTGGTTGACCAATTCATAATCTACCTTAACATATTGTTGTTGTTGGTGTTGTTCCCCAAGCTGCCTGGCCGAACAGCCCCAAGGCAAAGGCCATAACCGAGCGCCCCCACAGAACCCTCCCTGCCGACCACAATAAAGCCTGGGTGACCGAAGCCACTCCATGGCGGGGAGCTAAGGAGGGTGCGGAAACGCCCGGGAAACCAAAGACCCACCCAGTGCCCTGTGCCCCTCAGCAATTATGAAGAGAAAGTTGAGGGGCAAAGGAAAAATGTGACGCTTTGGCTTCCAATCTTGGTAGATTGGGAGGTCAATCCACGGAAGAAGCCCCGTCACTTGAGATCTAGAAAATATATAAGTAAAAGGAACAGTCAGAGTAAGCTATGGGTGTGGCAGAGATCGCTCAGTTCTCCCTCTGATAGACCAGCCCATCACCACATGACTAGAACCCAATCCTCTCAGCATCAGCTAGGAAAGGCCCTAGAAAGCCGCCTTTGGCGGGGGGATAGCTCCCCTAGTTCAACCCCTTTCGGGGTTGGGCATCCGTCTACCTTAACATGTCATATTACATATTACCTTAACATGTAATATGACACGCTATGATTATTGCATTATACTTTTCTCAGTGGATTCTTAATTACTAGCTTAATTACTGTGGCTTCCCATTATCAGTAAACAGTTCGGCGTTACCCATTGTAATGATTTACTATAAAGTAAGTCATCAAATTGAACAATTACCGATAATCCAAGCAATCTTGTTATGTTGTTTTAAAGTTCATATACTTTAAATTGTTTAGGCTTTTATATTTTTACTTCGGATTGTTTAAATTATCGTCCAAACATAATTAAAAGTATACTATAGCTCTGTGCATGTTACCTTGAATTTAATTTAATATGTATTATTTCACCATCATTATGTTACGGTGAACATTGGAAACACATACACATTATATAATACATATAAAGGTATCTTAAATGTAAACATTTACAATTTATATTTATGAAATCAATATGATCTCCACCCACAAGCTACATCAACTACCTCCTGTATTCTCGTTAGAGCTGATTTAAACATTTTCCAACTTATATTAGGGCGGCGACGGATCCCCCCACCCTCCCCCCTGCCCCACGATCCCACTCCTCCCGCCCTTTCCAATCCTAACCTGGACCACATTCCACTCCTTGACATGATGGCCCACAAATTCTCTATTGGGTTCATGTCACACACCCTTGTGGACCAGCTAAACCCCGGATGGGGTCAGGTCAGGTGAAGGTATTGAAGGATAAGCCTTCACAACGGCACCTCGTAGCTACTTTCTACTTTTCCTATTTTCTGAAGAGTGTAGAGAGGGGAGAAGGGGTGTTGGAGAGAGACGAAGTTGTTATAGTGGCTTTGTTATGTGTGTTATTAGTCTGTATACGTCGTAAGGCTCAGGATGGTGTGGTGAAATTAATACAAAATAGATTATGTATATGTACATTCAAAACAATCGCATAGTATTATTCTGCGTATTTTAGAAGGTATCTTTCATGTCCTTGAGAGAGAGAGAGAGAGAGAGAGAGAATGAGAGAGAGAGAGAGAGAGAGAGAGAGGTGGGAGGGAGGAAGGGGAGAGGAAGCGGGTGAAGAAGGAGAGTTGGGGTGAAAGGGAGAGGGGGAGGAGGGGGGAATGGAAAGCATAAAACTTTCCACAATAGTTCACAAAGACCTATTTTACAATTTCAGGGCAGGAGCCACCGAGATTTCAGTGTTGCATAGCAATGGTTGCTAGGCAAATCATTTTCCTTAGCAACCGGCAGCAACAATGCAGTTTCTGGAAAACTGTGAGGCGCTATGGTTTTTTCTCAACTCCTTGTTCTAAAAAACATGTAGCATTGCATTTGGAGATCATATACAAGAATTATGTGGCATAAAATCCAATTTAGGGCAAGTCAGGCTATAAAAATGCCACTCCTAAAGCTTCAGACACTGTTGTCACAGTCACTTTTGCATTTGCAGTAGGCTGTGCATTTTAGATGCGCATCAACACATTTGCAGTCTGTGCATCCTCCTCGGCAAGAACACTTCAGTAGTTCTGGGCAGGTTGCACTGGCTTCGGGCAAGTTAGACCACAGAGGCCTCCACTTTTCTGGGCAAGTCCATCCCCACTCACTTGGAGAGGGCAACTGTCGTTCTGGCACCGTGGTGCAGCCCCAGTGGTGCCCACCTTGTAGTACTGCCCTCTTCATGTGTTGCTGTAGAGCAGCCTTGGTTGGAGGTAGACATGATATCTGACGTCCTTTGTGGATGAACAGATTCTTTCTGACTTCATTGATGGAACGAGAAGTTGCTGTCCTGTCATAGAGTTGAATGGTGAAGTACTCCAGAGAAGCCTCAGTCGCTTCACCAATTTGTTCAGGTGCATTGTGCAGCTCATAGAATGTCGCAGTAAATTCATCATGTGCCTCCCACACTTTCCATGCAGTCTTCTTTCCCACCTGGACCAGATGGGACACGGTATCACAACCTGTATAAGCATGGAACACAGGCAGTGCCAAGGATCTTTCTGTGCCAAGTGAAGCACATATTTCATGAGCTGGGATGTACCTAAAGTCCTTTCCACAACCAAAGGCAATCCAGAGTTCTATCTGCTGTCTCTGAGCCAGCTGCTGTACGACTGCCACTGCCAATACTACCACGTCAGTGTCCACAGTTCGAACAAGGATCTTGTGGAAGCCCTGCATAACAGCATCACTGACATGCACCATGATCCTCGAGTCTGCCTCCTCATGGTTGCAGGGAGCAATGTTGCTGGTGTCTCGTGTAGGTAAGCATAGCACATTGGCACCATCAGTAACAATGAGAGTCTGGTCTCCTGATGCATTTTCCAGCAGTTCCTTGTTCAGGAATGTAAACAGGTCTGTCTTGTTGTTGGCCAAGCGAAGGAACTGCTGCCAGTTCTTTGGTGTTGGGCTAGACGCCCCAACTCGTCTGCGCTGAATAGGACCAGTGACACGTTGTTCTCTTGTCTGTGACTTGAGGCTGTTATCGAAGTACTGGTCCCAGACAACATCCACTCTCAGAGCCTGACTTTTGAGCATTGTTTATGTATGGAAGAAAGACCTTGGCAGCATAGTCTCCAAATGTCTTGCAGCCCTCAGGTCTAAGAAAGTGAACAAGTGCCGCACCATCCATGATTCGCACTTCAGTCTCTGGTGTCACATCATTTGATGACCCTACTTTCTTTTCAAGACATTCTATGAGATCAGACTTCTTCCCTGGACGTAGCTGCCCATAGGCAGACAGAGATGGAGGAAATGGGAGGTTTTCATGATTGAAGAAATTGTTCAAGTCACCTTTCCTTGTCTGACATGCAACATACAGACTTGCAAACAGCGAAGATTCACTTTTGAGGAGACTGACTTTGTCCCCTGATTTGTTTGATCGTTTGCCTTGGACATTGAACAGTACCACCTTGTTCCTGGTAATTGTTGCTGTGATTGGCTTAGTATTTGTTCTGAGCCGCTCTTCCACAAATGTTGCATACTGCTCCTGACCCTTTGATGCGAGAGTGGTTAGACACTCGACTGACTGCTCATCCATGATGTCCTTTGTATGGAGTCTGAGAAGGTCCTGCCCTTCCTCCTCAAATGGGCTCCCCATGTCCTCCATTACACTAACTACCGCCTGAACCTGTCCAGCAAACAACTTCTGGGTTGACCGGGTTTGTTCATGATGGTTTCTTTGCCCAGAACTTTGTTGTTTCCCTACCATGGTCGCTTCAAACTCAGAAATTACTCTGACAAGTTCTGGTCCTGCCACTGCCCATCTCAAGAGGGATTTTTCATGCTGGGTAAGCCCGATGATTCCGCCTTCATCCTTCATTACTCCATTGTTTTGTTCATGGCAGTGATCGACAGCAATGAGGGAGAATTTTCTCTGGGATTTTGCCACAACAAACTTGCCTTGCTGAAATTCTTTGGCAACATCTCGATGAGTGTGAGATAGACTGCTCATGTCACGCACATGTACGGACATCCAACGTGCGTAGTGGGTGTGGTTGAGACTGAAGAACCAAGGTGTCAATTTCTTCAATGTATGACACATACAAATCAAAGTCACCAGTACGTAGTGATCGCACAAACGTGAACAAGAGAAGTTCCAGCTCTAGACTCGTATGCCAGTACATGAACTGAGGACTTTCAGCTTTTCTCAACATGACTCAGCCAGTCATATTCCTTGTCCATGTCCTTGGTCAAAGGGGTGTTGGAAGAAGCCAGGTCTGCAGGGATGGGTGGGACAAAGACGTCATTTTTTGGCAACCGTGTTGGTTTCAGTTCAGTGTACGAAAGGGGCAAGTCGCTCATTTTCCTCAACCCCCTCTCTTGAGTTATTGAATTAGTGAATCCTTGGCCATTGTCTTCATCTTCACAGACATCTCGCGGAGTGAGATTCTGGAACAAGGACAAGCTGGTGCCATGGAATGAACTTGTAGATGTCGCAGAGCTAGAGTTGTGGTCGATGTTGTCTGCAGCACTGGTGATGAAATGCCCTTTGCGAAGTTGAGGAGGACAGACTGTGCCAATCTGATGGTAATAGTCACAGACGTTATTACCCAATGATGTGATCATTGTGCGGTTGTATGATGCCGACATACCAAGAGTATATAGACTCTCAATCAACTTTCTATCTCTGGTTAGTGCATGAGCCTTAAGACCTACATAGACGGGTAGTGGCATTTCACGACCTTTGCTGTGATATACTTGTGGATTTCTCACAGAATCCCTGCGTCTCTTGATGCTGTTGTACACCAACAGCTGAGCAATGGATAGTATTGGTTGGCTGATAGTTGTGTTGGATGTTTGATCTGTGATGTTTGAACCATTGATAAGCATGCTGACCAGTGACAAAAGGGACCGTGGAACAGACTCCACTTGGCTGTTATGGCCAAACGATCCAGAGAATGTTATTTTGTGTGCGAAGATGTCCTATCGGATCATTTCAGCAATTTGGGTCATCATGACACTCTGCTCGTCTCGATCAGTCTGGTATCCTTCTCGGAGAATAGAGCCAACATCTTCTTCACAAGCCATGAACACATCTCGTCCTTCTTTGTAAGCTTTCATCCTTGGGAGATGCATGAGAATGCGGTCTTTCAGATGCTTACTGTTTACTCGTGCAGTAACATCCACTCCAAGTTGATTTAGTCTGTCAGTGTAGAGCTTCACAAGATCTGCAAGTCTGAACACCTTCACATCCTCATCTTGCCTCTTCTCCTCAATGTAGGAAATCAGCTGAGCCAAAGCAATTCCTTTACATGTCTGGTCATCTGAGGCATCCTGATCCTGTGATACCTTTGCACGTGCTCTATTGTACAGGTTTGTAAGGCAGTTTGCATGATACTTTGCCTCCTGGGCAATAAGGTCTCCTGCACTTAATTTTGCAAGAAGATTTTCATCTTGTAGATCATGTGCGCATTTCCTCACACGAAAATCTAGTTGAAATGTATAGACTTCGCGGAGGTTCTCCTTTGTTTGCTGCTGGGAACAAAAGAAGCATTTGGGACAATTGCTGCCAACTGTTCCACTTGAGGCAGTATCACCACCACTGCTAGTGCTACGTGTGAAAATTCGTTTTGAAGCAGTCCCATCTTCCTCAGACTTGTGCTTTCGTTTTGCGCATTCCAGTTTGGTATGTGAAAACTTCTGATAACAAGATTTGTGCCACTTTGCATTCTGTTCTTTCAATGTTAATTGAATACCATTCCATGGTCAAGTCGTGCCAGATTGATTTTGATTGGCATTGAGTCAAGGTTACTAAACTGTGTGATGTTGTCTACTTTGGTTCCATAGCCTCTGTCAGTTGGTGATATGAGAGACTCTTTGGTGTCCAGTTGACAAAAAACACAGATAGTCCAATCAGTTGCTTGAACAGATGAAGATGAGGCACTGGCCATTTCTGTGAATATTCAGTACGTCTTGACTATCACTGTGCGCAGATCAAATATATCAAACTTGCTGAAACTGGAAACAAAATATGATTAAGGCCGAGGGTTTATCCTTTTACCACCTTTATCAAATACATCTGTTGCACACATTCCTTTATGGGATACAAATAGGTTCAGTTTCCCTACACCTAGCCCGATTGTTCATCCAGTGCCATTTAAGTCCTGTGCGATCTGTACACCTTCCGGGTAATTCTTAAGCCCCGTTACCCTTGGCTCGGCTCTCCCGCGCTGGCACATCCTGTCAATTCAGGCGCGGCTATCTAACTACATCTACCAACTACAAACTACAGTTTAGTAGCTAGTGGATTTGGGGCTGTTAGATAGCATTTGGGACACTGATCTAGATATACTAGTACTTATTAAAGTACTAGTATATCTAGATCAGCTGGCACTGAACCCCATGCTGAGTTACACAGCAGTGATGTCACCAGTGTGCCCTGGTTGTGTGCTGACATTCACTCTATTATATAGATATATATGCTTTTATACATCTTTTGAACCATTTTAGGAGTGAATATAGGAAAATAAATAAAAGTACAAAGTCATAACACTTCATAGTAGTTCAGAAACTGCATCGTTGCTGCCGGTTGCTAAGGAAAATGCTTTGCCTAGTAACCGTTGCTATGCAATACAGAAATCTCGGTGCCTCCTGCTCTGAAATTGTAAAGTAGGTCCTTGTGAACATTTCCGGGAAGTTTCATGCTTGTATCACCTTGTGAGCAATTCTTGCTGATATACAGTATATTTATTGTTTTTTTTTTATGATAAACTGGTCTTTCTATTCACCAATGATAGTTTAGGTAAGGTGTTATTGATTAAATTCGCAAACAAGATATATGCCATCACTAAGGTGGGAGTGAAGTAATAGGGAAAGATATATAATGTATTACACAGATAGAGACGGGCGAGGTGGCTAGGATGTGTTACTAAACGGAACGTGGTTGGTTATAAGTATACAACCAATTGTATCGACAGGAGTGGTTAGTATGCATATTATATCAAGTCACGCTAGTTACTAGTATTTGGACAATATATGTAAGGAGTTAATTTGTAAGTTAGGGGTATTAGTGGATGAGTAAAGAAATTCAGATGTTTTATAATGCACGGTTAACATGAAATAGCCAAGAGTGATATAATGGAAAGTATTACCGGTACTCTGGATGATAACTATTCTATTTATATTACGGCACTCACATGCCGTGTTTCTAGGCCTCCACCAGCACAGTCTTCCATGCGTGGCTGAGCTGAAAGCTTTCTTGTCTGATAAATCAACTCTTGGTTGGGAGAGAGGTATCCTGACCAGGATTCGAACCCACTCATTCCGGGCATGTTTGGGAGAGTTTGGCACCGTAACCACTCGGCCATGAGCGGATATAATGAATCCACCTTAGTTCTTATTTGCAGAACCCCCGTCAACTCGGCTAAGTTATACAATTGTATTTGTCCTGGTACTATTATGGAACTTCTCTAACATTATTAAAACAACTCTTGCCCAACAGTCAGTGACCTGGTCAACAAATAGTCTAGCGAAATCAAGCCTCGTCTGTTTGTGCCTCTCGGTTAGCTTTGACTTGACACCTGGTGATCTATGTTCATATCCCATCTTCTTCAATCTCATAAACGGTAAGGCATCTAAATGGACCAATGTAAGCAGCGGGGTACCCCAGGGATCGGTACTAGGACCAATTCTCTTTCTTATTTACATCAACGACATAGATGAGGGTTTCACCTGTACAATCTCAAAATTTACTGACGATACAAAAATTGCAAATAGCGTACTCTCAAAAGAAAAAGTTGACAATATGCAACACAATCTAGATAAGTTGTCACGTTGGGCCCAAATTTGGCAAATGAGTTTCAATGCGGATAAATGTAAAGTACTACATATCGGATACCGAAATGAAAAGGCAAACTATTCGATGAATGGCACTCAGCTTTAGAATGTAAACAGAGAAACCGATCTGGGAGTAACAATATCGAGTAACCTAAAACCGAGTCAACAATGTTCAGATGTTGTTGTGACGTCTACAAGCGTTGGCAGAATCGCCTCTCGGTAGCCACTAGCGCTCGCCAGGGACATTGAAGTGGGCTACAGTTATCAGAGAATGTTGTTCTTTCTTTCCTAGCAATCATATTGTCACAGACAGTCCAATGGCGGTCTTTATTTTCGTTTGTGACAACGGGAAGTGCTTTATATCATTAATAGAATATAACATGCATTGTATATAGTTAAGGAGAGAGAACAATATAGGCAGTGTGGTGGTAGTGTGTGCGTGCATATACATGTGCTGCCTCCCTCGCTCGGAGGCTCGTGCGCGTGCCTTCTCACGCCTCTTGATTGGCTGATGTGGATGGCTGTGTCACGTGACACCTGCTGCCTTGTGACGTCTCGTCCCGTGATTGGTCGACCACTGCGTCTTTGTGGGCTCCTGTGTACATGTGGGTCCACCGGAGCTGCCTTCCTCAGAGCAGGCTATGGGCGCACACGACTAACACCCTTTTTACAACTGTCCCCCATATCCCCACCTTTGTGATACTGTCTCTCTCACTCAACTTCCTTTCTTTCATTCCTCTAATCTTATAACGTCACAGCACTCCCTTTGGGTTCTGTACACGATCTCATATCGGCCCATCGTATTGTGTGCGTCGCTCTCATATATATTTACATGTATTAGAATAGGCTATAAGGGTTCTTAGTCTATGGAGGTTTGATGACTCTGTGTGTCTCTCCCTCAGTGTCCTTAGTTTATGGAGGTTTGATGACTCTTTGTGTGTGTCTCCCTCATTATCAGCAGTGCTCTGCTCGGTTATTTAATGCTAGACTGGGATGAGGTTTCTGTTGTCGTTGTCACCGATGTGTGTACGGTTTGTTTATACCTACACGACTTCGACGGTTTCTGTGGTAGCCTAGGTCGTCCTTTTGGTTGTGTCTTTTGCGAGTGCAGCATCGTGTTGTAAGAGGGCATTAGCCTACTACCTTATAACACAGTGCTGCCTCTTTGCTTGACTTTAGAGGGATCGCCAGGGTAGAGCCAGATACTTGAGATCTGGATCTACCAAGAGAGCATCCCCGTCATTAACGTAACTTTAACCATACCGCTTAAGGACAACGCTAGGCTATGAGCCTGTCTTGCTCAGCCACAGTTTCCTAACCTTGATATCGCAGCTAGACTTTATTCGCCTAGCAGACACTAGTTAGGACCTGAGCTCTTTTGTTATGTATACATTATTATTCACAAGCATTTATTAGTCTAGGTTGTTGTTGAGTTGCACAACCATAGAAGACTGTTTCGTTGATAAGGAAGTACTTCTTTTAGTGTCGAGCATTACTACCGTTGCGCATTTATAGTATCCTCGTGTCAGTTAACATTATATGTCGTATCTTTTTGTGTATTCCATTTACACGTGTGGTGTCCTGCCTCCTGCATTTATATAGTTTAAGAAACGAGCATCTTATGAGCATCAGACTTTCTTCAGAAGTTTCCAGGTCTATGCTGTAGGACTATACTTCACTTTCTTTCAGATAGGAGTGAAGAGTTTATTGTTGTTTAAAGAAACTGTATTGAAGCATCTTTTTATTGTATTAAATCTTGCAGTGATTTAATTGATCTTCCCATAGATTCTTTTGTATGCATTTTAACGTAACTTGCATCCTGTGTGTTATCAGGCTATACCAGTGTAGGTTACCCTGAAGTAGAGTACATTTATGCCCAGTTAAGGATACCCCATTATCGCAGATTAACTCTGGAGGTTATAGGTATTTTGTTCACCGGCATATAAGTTCGAGGGTTTGGATCTAGCGTACCGTTGTTGCATAGTGCCCTATTACTAGTCCAATCTTTAAGTGCCCTTGTTTTATTCGCAGTCCCGGTCGTAACATTGTTAAGAAAGCAAACATAATAATTGGCTTTATATGCAGGTCATTTGAGCATAAATCCAAAGAAGTTATCCTAACTCTTTACAATTCCTTAGTCCGCCCTCTTCTGGAACACTGCGTTCAATCCTGGTGCCATTATTACCAAAAAGATATAGACAAGCTAGAACGAGTTCAACGTAGAGTTACCAAAACGATACCTAGCCTAAAGAACAAACCATATGAGGAGCGTCTTAGAGAATTAAATCTATTTCCTTTAACCAAGCGCAGATTAAGAGGCGACTTAATTCAAGTGTTCAAAATCATCAAAGACATCGAATATATGAACTGTAGTAAGTACTTCACTATCGACCAATCTAATTACACGCGGGGAAACGGTTGCAAAATTATCGGTTAATATTTTAACTCGCACGAATCTAAGAATTTCTTCTTCAATCGAGTTGTCAACTTGTGGAATGGCCTTCCCCGAGACGTTATAGACTGCAGCACCGTTGATTAATTAAATTTCGCCTAGACAAATATCTTGCATCAAACCCGCGACTGACTGCGTTTGTAAATAAATAACTTTATATTATCCCCCCCTCAGTTACTAACCCATCTGTCCCATACTAACTTCCTATTCCTGCCACGGACATTAGTTCCAGGGCAGTAGTTCCCTTTCCAATGTTCCCTTACCCACTCTAAACCACTGTTTGGACAACTGATCCTCAGTGTTTTGGAGAACAAGCAGCCTAGAAGGGTCACCAGACCTGTTGTTGCTTGATTACCTTTGTACTCCTTTGTACTCCTTTGTATATAGTTTCTGTAGAAATTTGAAGCTGCAAATGTTGCTTAGTTTCTTCGACATTGGAGAATGGATGGTTATGCATATACTGTTTAACCCTTGTCTAGTGGGGGGTTTTGGGCTTATTTGGGCATATTCAGGCCCTCCTGAATGATAAATCAAGTATCTGCATGAAGAGAAATGTATTCAGCAAAAAACTAGGCGCTAAAAGCTTCAAAATGAGACCATAACGAGCTACGTAGCACTCGTCGTTCTCATGCAGTGTTACCACTAACATGGGAGTTTTCGTATAGCGGCATATTTGTTCCCACTACGCTCACTACTGGCAACGCTGCCGACCTCTCGAGAACAGAAGGAACATGAGTTAGTGGGCGGCGGTAAGCCCTGGGAGTCGGCTGTCTGGCCCGCTGCGCTCCCGGCCATTTGCACTCGATTATAACCCTTTAAAAGCCTTAACCCTCTCACATCCTTATGATGCAGAGGTTGCCAGATTAACAATAAGAAATAGATTACTCTCACTCTTATAATTACCTCTCCAAAATTAGTTTTCTGCCCACAGCTAACTCAAAGACAACTGCAGAGGTTGAAGTAAATAAACTAAAGGTTTATAAATACCCCTGATGGTAAGAAAGGCTTTAAAGTATCCCTAATAGGCTCAAAAATTGCGTCAGGATGTGAGAGGGTTAATAATGCTCCTAACTTGCTTCAAATTGGAGGCCGACTTAAGGCCGCCCCCGACCTTTAAGGGTTAATTTCTTGGTCGTGTTATGACGTAGTTCTCCGCTTAGCTCCACTTCTATGTCAGTCTGTCAGTTTTTTTTTTTTTTTTTTTTTTCTATATTCCAACTTACTTCCTCTCGGGCATAGGCTGAGAGCCTTAACATTCACCGCTTTACAATGAACAGTGAAGCCCGTGAGGTCTTGTTCCAGTCTAGGGAGTGAGACATGTGAAGCACGTAGAGTACAACGAGCACCTGCCATCTTGCCTTCACATGAGGCACGGTGCTCACTCATGGCCCGAAACGACCCCATCTCTGAAGCCACCTCGTTCCCGTGCTTCACTGTCTCACCACCTACACTCGGACTCTCACACTTACACACACACAACGCCACCTGTTGAGCAGATAACTCACCAGGCATTGCACCCCTATAGCATATTTTGAATATGGGAATATTCATACAGTGCTATTTAATCAGGGAACAATGAGGGTATTGTATTGACGTTTCGGTGGGCTTGTGGTAATGCACTGATACTAGGTACAGCACAAATTCCATCCCAATAATATCTTCCTATTGATACATCGGGATTTGAACCCGGGACCTTTGGATTACCAGGCCAGTGGCAAGACCACTCCACCACACCTCCCCTTGCCTTTCTTACCACCTCTTTAGCCACCGTAAACGTTGCGACACCCCACTCTCGCTCATCCCAACCATACTACCACGTTCAGCAACCTTAGCAGCCTCATCAGCCATGACTTGCTCAATGGATGACTATGTGTGATGTGGGCAAGAGAGTATTGGGGATTTTCTCATCACCTCAGTTTTTTTGACCTGGGAATATATTGCATCAAGTGTTGATGCATGCTTGGAGTGGCTGTAGATATGCATGTAACCTGTAATCAGCCAATTGCCGATATCTGGATTTTGAGGGCTTGGGTTTGTAGGGTACCCATCCAGCTAGTAACAGACATCCAACCCTAAAAAATACGTCATAAGTGGCCTATTATTCCAGAAGCCTATTTATTCTGCTTGGTCAAGAGAGGCGCATTGTGTAAGAAGACTCCGAAATGTTTCTTTCCCGGCATGGACTGGAACCTGTGTCCTTTTGGCTGTGAACCAAACGCGCTAACCAAGATGCTACGGACCACTGTGTGTGTGTGTGTGTGTGAGTGTGAAATTCTGTAATATAGAACTTAAATTATATAAACTAAATAATGTTTAGTTATAATCCCATGTTTTTCCATAGTAGGCAGAATTTCATTGGAGTGATTGTATAATCATGATACGGTAACGATAATTTTCTATATTCAAATAGTTTCTGATAGAAACAGTAACAACTTTAGCTGTATATTAATATACGTTATTTTCATATATAATTATTACCTAATGCAGATGTTGCAAATATAACAACTTGTATAACTCAGCACTGCAAGATGATGCAGATTATAACATATATATATATATTTTTTTTTTTTTTTTTTTAAGAGACAATGAATGGAGGAAGGTAAAACACAGATAAAACAAAAAGGTCCATGTGCCTAAAGGCATCCTCCATTCTTAAAATTTTTGTAAAAACTGGATTTAAACATTTGTAGATTGTAAGTTTGTGGAAAGCAATTCGAGGGAAGTGAATTCCAAAGAGTAGTAGCTCTGGGGATAAATTAATTCTGATAAGCAGAAGTTCTGCATTGTGGAGGAGAAAGTGTATATTCATGGGCGCTCTCAGCTGCCCTAGTTCTACGGGGAAAGATGTGGAGAGGCGGCACAATTGAAGCAAGTTCCTCGGAACAATTGCTGTGAAAATATCTGTAGAATAATGCAAGGGATGCAACGTTTCTTTGTATCGATAATGTAGGAAGGTCCTGTGTGATTGCAGGGTTATTGATTAATCTAATAGCTTTATTTTGAATTTTGTCCAACTGCCTCAATGCAACCACTCCACTTCCATCCCACAGAGGTGAACAGTAATCCATCTGGAATGGAATGGAAGTATATAGGAAAGGTGAAGCAAGTAATAATTTTGATCACTCTTATGCTTCGAATACTAGAGTTGGTACAGAGGAAGTAGTAGGGGGTGAGGAAGTGAATTTTAGTAGGAGATCAAGGCGTCGGGGCTTGACCCAACTTGCGTGAGCTGGTTTTTGTTGGAGAGACAGTTTGAGGATACTTTTCGAGAGGGGACAGGACGGACAACACATAGGGAATGGAAGTATATAGGAAAGGTGAAGCAAGTAATCAAATTTACCCTAGTGATACGACCTACGCCAAGGCCGATTTTACACTCCAGGTACCCAGTTTAACGTATGGGTGGGACGAGGCGAACACGAGAGAAGGCCTGCCCAATGTCCACTGAGCAATCCTGGTGGCTAACCAAGTTCTCAGTCTCGTGTGTTGATTGGTTGTAGGAAGCCACCAATCAGGCCCCTGAATTAATTTTAGCCACCATGAATCCAGGTACTCATTTTCGTCTGAGTGAGACGGAACTGACAGGGAATGGAGTTTGTTCAACACTCCTGGGCTACTTGAACCCTGGTGGCAAGCCAGGGAAATTTCACCCACCCCTAGGGCAACATCTGGTCAATGTCGGTACCGGGTGCAATCACCCAACCAGCTACTGCCTTTGCTGGAGCAGGACATGCCAAACCCACCCAGCAACTGCTGTGCTGGCGCGGTCACCCATCCAACTACTGACCAGACCCTACGTTGCTTAACCTTCTGATCTATTATCAGGGTGAGAACGCACATGACTTTTATATATCACGGCCAACTGCTCGTTAGTGAAGAATTCTCGAACTCTGTACAGGAGTCCCAGTTTTTTAGAGGCATTCTTAGCAATGCTTCTAACATAATGTGTCCAGCGCAAGTTAGTAGTTAATGTTACACCGAGAATGTCAATACTAGGGGAAGTGGGAATATTTACATCATTAAAAAATATATGGGAGTCAGTGAGATTCTGTCGGTTAGAAAATTGAATGTATTTGGTTTTCTGTGCATTAAAGGAAACTAGATTCTTTTGTCCCCATCCATTAATTCTAGAAAGGTCCTGGTTCAGAGAAATTGCAGTGTTTATTTTTGAATTTATAAGATCGGGTTGGGTGAAAGAATTGGTAAATGTGAAGGAACTGTGGAGTGTTGAGTCATCTGCGTAGGAATGTATTGGATTATGAGTGGTAGATATGAGATCATTGATATGAATGAGGAACAGAATTGGGGCCAAAACTGATCCCTGGGGAACACCAGCATTTATTGAGTGAAATTGAGAATAAAGGCCATCTACCATTACACATATTTTTCTGTTATGAAGATAAGAAGAAATTAGTGGAACTAATGATGCAAGGCCGTAGTGTGACATCTTCGACAATAAGGATTGATGCCAGACTCTATCAAATGCCTTTGATATATCCAGTGCTATTGTATGTGTTTCACCATGTTGATCTGTAGCTTGGTTGATTTGATGCATAAGAAGGCAAAGCATGTCTGCAGTTGATCTACATCGTCTAAAACCATATTGCCTATCACTGATTAATTTATTGTTCTCAAGATGCTTAATTATGTGATTATGTGAAAATCACTTGATGTTTACCTCTGAGAGAGAGAGAGAGAGAGAGAGAGAGAACCTTCTATTATGTTGCAAATACATAGTAATAGCATTATTGTCATATGTGGTGCCCAGCATGTGTATCATATCCTCTCTTACTCTACACCTCTAAAAAATGTAAGCCTAATGTTTTCCCAAGTCCCCTTTCTTTTTTATTGACCATATTATCATGTCTGTGTGTCCTGGCTGTGGTAGCGCAGGCGGTGGCGTCTGCCTAGACACCACGTCTCTGCTAGACACGACCACACGGGCTTGGGACGGGAGTGCAAACTAGACAGGTGCCATATACCGAATATTTTGTCGCAAAACTTAGTTGGGCTACTGTACGTTAAGGTGGTGCTACCTCAGAGGAGCGCACCACTACATGTGGTGTTCCGCAGGGTACCGTACTGGGACACCATATTTTTAATAATCATATAAATAGTGCCGGTTTTGATGAAGATGTTCAGTGTAAATTTGTTGATGACATTACTTTTGCTTGTGCATATAATAGTATACTTATACCAACATGTCAGGAACATTCCAATAAGATCGATCATTTGTCTAACGAGAACAACATGAAAATAAATGGAAGTAAGTTGAAATTAATGTTAGTGGACTTTCAGAAAATTAAGACAAATGTAAATGTTGTTAGTTTTGGTAATGACTGTTCCATTTGTTAATGAGATGAAGCTGTTGGGTGTTATTGTTTCAAGTAACCTTCAGTGGAAGGCAACACCAGGTACAGTCTACGACAGAACTGCTGTCTTGGCCTGAGGCAATGTGTTATAGTTCACTCACCTTTTAATAGATGGCACTTTAATCACTTCTAATAAAACGGGGCGGGGTTAATATAGAGGTTCGAAGGAGGAGGAGTCAAACGTGTGTGTGTGTGTGTGTGTGTGTGTTCGAGAACGGCCCGCAGAATAAGTTTATTTTATAGGGTTTATACAACTTAAGGAGGTTCTGTAGGCATAATAGGGACACATACTATGTCATATTTACCCTTTGACTTTCATAATCCCTTTCTACTCTGAAAAAATTAGTCTCCATTTTTACTCTGAATATAATAGTCTAATGCTAATCTGAATAAACTGCCAAAAATACATCCTAATTCCACAATATAAACATAACATAAACACAAATTATTTAAGAAGGATTTTTTCAGAGGGCTGACTGGCCCACTCTCGGCGGATCCCACTGACAATCAGCACACCACACCCACGGTCTCTGCTCGACACGACCACACGGGTTTGGGACGGGAGTGCAAACTAGACAGGTGCTACATACCGAATATTTTGTCGCAAAATTTAGTTGGGCTACTGTACAACCTGACCACGAGATGAAAGGAAAGAAAACATCCAAAGAACTAATTCAGGTATCATGTCATTATGAAGTAAATGTCTAATTGCTATCATGTTGTCTACTCGGTCAAATAATTTTGAAAAATTAATGATAAGCACAGCTGCACATTCTCCCCAGTCGTTTTATAAAGAAAATGCATTAAGTACAATAAATAATGGGTGGTAGAAATGTGTTTATGGTTACCAAACTGATATGGATGAAGGTTTACCTGAGGGTCATCACGCACCCAAGATGGGGAAAAATTCTCGGCAATACGTGCAAACATTTATGTATCAGTCACTGGTCGAAGATCATTACAAGTTTTGGGTTAGGGAATCTTGCGCAAGGAAGTGATGAAGCTACGTTTCCAAATGGGAGGCATGATCATTGAACTGAAGGACGAATTAATGATGCTGGCAGTAGGAGAAGCAAACTCATATGCAAATAATTTGATAATGCGAAGTGGGGGGTTAAAGGAGATTACAGATTTGTTTAACTTTATCTCACACAGTTTTTCATACACTTGGTAGGGTTCAACAGAAGGTAAAGGTGGTAAATTATCCACAGGCTCAGCTAATATTGACTGGTCTAATGGGGGTAGACTTTGACATATTGTTGAACATTTTTCATTTATGGTATTTGTAGCTTGGTTAGGGTCTTTGTCGATTAGATATTGAATTTTACGCTGTGAGTTGTCTCCAGTTAACTAATTACTCTGTACCATTGGCTTTGTTGTACGCAAATCTGACACGTTTGAGTTTAAATAATGTTGTATAGCTTTCTTTATTTCCCGAATTGCTTTATGTCTATGTCTAAATAAGACCATATTACCACTGTTAAAATTACCACTGTCAATTAAAATTGACGTAGAGATAAACAAAATCTTTCACATAGGGAGTAATCCAAGGATGATCGTTAGGCTGAATTAAAACTTGTTTCGAGGAGAAGTATTGGTCAATACAACTGTTTACCGAACTAAGACAGTTATTAAGCTTATTTATAACGCTCTGTTCATGGTACACTTCTATCCATGGGTAGTTATTTATATATTGGCCGAACGGAATGACACGTTATTGCTTGATGGGACAAACAGTGACCAGCTTGGAGTGATGACAAGGTGGAAGTGTTGAAATAGGCTGCCATATAACACAGTGAGGTGCTGGGAACGGCCAAGAGGTGCACATCGTTGAGGTGATTTGTAGTGCTGGCTAAGGTCAGTGAATATTAGGTCTAGGATATTATTTTGATGTGTTGGAAAGTTAACAATTTACTGAAGATGAGTGTTGTCGATGATGTCTTCGATGTTTGAATTGTTGAAATCGCCACATATAACACATTTGCTGCCATTATAAAGGGATCATAATGCATCCATGTAATTAACGATATGGTCGATGAGGTCTTGATGGAGAGCAGGATTGGAGGATAGTATATGCACCCTACAATAATGCAGGACACCTCCCTGGGTAGACGTTTGGGCCGGCACAAAACCCATAATGTCTCCAACTGAACATCATATGGTGGAAAGAGGCGGCGGGATTGAATATCATCTCGAATAAATATTCCCACCTCACCACCATGTTGTCGCTGTCGAGTTTTTAAGTACACTTCAAAATTCGAGATAGTAGTAGATTCTTCTGACGCCAAACTTCACTAATACAGGCTATATCAACATTATTATCCTTCATTAGAACAACTAATTCGTCTTCTTTATTTCTAATAGAGGTTGCATTTAAATGTATAAATGTCGGGAAGGAATAATACAGTCTTGGAATCTCACTCAAGCTTCTATGAACAGTGCATTTTCGAATGTGTTATTTACAAACAAACACGCACCTTATTTCGCTCCCTCCAGCACACACACCCATTCCACACTCCCACTCTCTCACACATGTACCACTCCATTTGGTCTCAGTCATTCCGCATACATCCAGCCTGGCATTCATTAACACTTCCAAGACCTCTTTCTCTTTTGTGTCATAATTCACGCCTCTTACATTCCAAGTCGCAATCCTTAGACTGTCTATGATAGGTCGAAGTTCGTCAACATTAGGTCCGTCCAGATCCGAGGCTGTTCGTTCGTTCATCGTTGCAGTAAGTATTTTTCACGGGTGGGGGGTCGCAAGCCCACTGATCCAACCTATTTAGTCGCCTCTCAAACACAGAGAAAGCACGTGGGGGTTATTCAATTCCCTTACCCCCAGGGGTAAGGAAATAATACAACTTTGTAATTGCTCCTAGAAATAACTTATACCAGCTTACACTTACTTTTTTTAATCAGAATGTACAGCACGAATTATTTTATAACTTTGGCACAATTAATATGGCCTAATATCCTATTTTTGATCTGATTATCAATAAGTATTACATGAAGATGCGAACAAAATTATATAATGATGGGGGAAAGATACGAAGTTGATCAATGATAATTCAGTCAAATATTGCTGAGTAATTGGTCAAAGCAATATGGAAACTATACAATATGTTATTCATAATAATTATACAAAAAATACGTATTCACATTCGAAATAAAAGGTCAATCCCTATTATCAGATTCCAGTATCAATAATATATACTCTACGAACGAATGTCTAATGAACTTCTCTTTAATCTCTAGAATCTATGCTATCCATAATATCACTAATAGTCTACGGTAGTTACCCGCCTGCCTCTACACACAATCAGAGAACAATGAACCCTCCAGTATGTAGCGGGATTCTCTTGTTAATCCTATATAATTGCTACAGGATAAGCCAAATGCTGCTCATTTCTACTTTCTGCTCTAAATGTAACTATTTGACTTGACTTAAGGGGATAGTGCTTGTTTGTTGGTCTATATATGTATCTAGTAATATAGTTTTGAGTTTCCTCGCTAGATCTCTATCAAGCTTAAAAAAACATCCCCAAATCCCCCTTTCATGATAAATCTGTACATTTTTCGGTAGAAAAATATCCTTCTAAAATGTCAGGCTCGCTATCGCTCGCCAGGAAATATCGACACCTAAATGGCACGAAAGGTCTTAATATTGACGAAGAAAGGGGGCGAAAGGAGAAAGTAGTCCAGAAAAAGCAACTACCTCCCTCATGATTTATTCTAGGGTAACAAATTTAATGTAATAGTGGAACTACCTATTAGTGAAATACATTTTAAGTTGGGTAAAATGCTCAGGTTTCGTATTATCCGACTATGGGACATACAGCCTTCTGCAGACTCCAGGTTCAAATGTCTTCAGGAATAAAACAATAAACTTGCCACATCATCAATGTCATCACCTATCCTATTAACCCACTGAGCCCCAGCTAGTTATACATAAATGTACCACCATGGACCGGCAGGATTTGAATTTGTCTTTTTCCAGAAACAATAGCGAATTGGTTAGGAATGAAGGAAAAACCACAAACAAACGATAAAAACAAAGGTAAAAAAGGGGTCCTACGGAGCCCCCGAAAGTCGATTTTAGAAAAGTAAAAAATTGAAGGCAAAAACACCCAAAAAATATGTGTTTGCGTGCTCACGCGCAAACGGTTGGACTTTGAGAGTTTTCAACCATCGGCATGGTTGCCTGGGATACTTACACAGTTCCCATACAAATCTGAGCCCTCTAGGTGCCATAGGACCGGAGTAATTGGGACCGAAGTACCAGTGACAACAAGTTGTCGTCGCTGGGGTTTAGCGTTACATACATTGCCGACGGCACGTTGTCGTCGCTGGGGTTCAGTGGGTTAATATAACAAATATCTATATAAACGATACTACTTAGACATATTTTAATTACTATGGAAATGTTAGATATATACATATATCTTACTAAGGATTTAAACGAAGGAGGTAACATGTTCAGATTTTATCCTCTTGCACATATAATGATATGTAAGTTTAAGCAGGAGTTGTATATATCCTTACCACCCCAATAGCTGTCCCTAACGTATTATGAATTAAATATTTTAGCTATTTTTAAAGGTATATACAAATCTCTAAACTTATTTGTTAACCTTCAAACTATGAAACATATTAGCAAGAGCAACATATTCAGTCACACTTCCACAGCATAAGTATCTATTTTCCATCCACAATTATATTACACCTAAATGTTATAAAATCCAATAATGTGAACTGCTTATTGAATGTCACTTATCCACCATACACTACTGGATCTAAGATACGTTCCTATATATATTTTTCCAATGTTACTGTCTCTACCCAATTGATGTTTTGATTAACCAAATTATCTTGATTTAAATAGCCCGCTGTGGTGCGAAAGAATGGGGGAACAGGCGACCCTCGCAAAACGTAATGTACTGTCCATCAGCATGTTCGTATCACACCTACACATCCCACTGCAAATGTGTTTTGCACAAAAATGATGTGCGTGTGTTGTGATCTTGGTTGGGAGTTGCATGGTTGGGCAAAAATAGGCACCCGCGCACCCTTGTCATCTGGCTTGCGTGCTGTAGGCAGAAGAGGAGGAATTATGTGATATCCTTTATATCTCCCTTATATGGCAATATCATTATACCACACGACATATGTGAAGAATTAAGACCCAGCAATTAGGTGTAGAGAAGGAATAAAGCACGTAAAGCTATAAGGTAAGGTATAAGCGAGTCGAGAGCGAGTGAGTGGTGGGAGGGATGGTGAAATTTCTGTTCCTTTCCTCCCCTTGCTTATCGATCACTTGCAAACCATCACGCTTGCTCCAGGACCTCTATGCCTACTCACTCGTATACTTATATAGTATATGGGATATATGGGAAATATCTGGGGTTGAGTGACGGTCCCAGAGCCCTGTCACTGCCTCCACAATATTAAAGATGTGTGAGTGTGTGTTGGAAGTGTAAGTGTATTATGATGTTTGGTATCGAAGTTGCAATGTAAGCCTATTTCTGCTCCAATTTTCAGCCGCCTAGGCTTGTTGATGCGGTTCTTGCAAGGTTATGGTCTCTGAAAAGGAGGCAGCAAAATTATGGATGAAGAAGTGCGGGAGAAGGTGCAACAGGCGAAGAGGGTTTTAGTAACGCTGAAAGGAGTAACAAGAAATAGGGTGGTCAGCATGGAAGCAAAGAAGTCCTTGCATGACAGTGTGGTTATCCCGACATTGACTTATGGGAGTGAAGCATTGAAGTTGGTGGAGAGACTCAGACCAAAAGTGAGAGGGGTTGAAATGAGTTACTTGAGAAGTGCCTGCGGAGTTACGGGGAGGGATAGACAGACGAGAGCGGTGTAGTGTGGATGTAGATGTGCTAGAAAGTGTGAAAATGAGCACCTTGAGATGGTTTGGCCATGTGAAACATATGGAAAGCGAGAGAATATATAACTAAGAGAGTGTACGAGAGTGAGGTGGTAGGACAGTGCGGGAGAGGTCTTCTCTACTTGCTGGAAGTTAGCTCTCATTCAACCTGTCCCAAAGAAGGGTGACCGCTCTCAACACTCCAACTATTGTCCAATTGTGCTCATTTCTTGTATCTCTAAAGTGTTTTAAACTATTCTTACTTCCAAATTTCTTAAGCATTTCTCTGTTCATAATCTACTCTCAGATCGCCAATAATGCTTCCTTAAGGGTCGCTCTACAGGTGATCTTCTTTCATATCTTAATAACTCTTGGTCATCCTCCTTTCGGGACTTCGGTGAGACCTTTTCTATTGCACTAGACATATCGAAGGCCTTCCATAGAGTCTAGCAAAATCTCTAATTTCTAAACTACACTTCTTCAGTCTCTATCCCTCCATCTGTGCCTTTGTCTCTAACTTCCTTTCCGGCCGTCCATAGCTGCGGTTGTGGACAGCCATCATTCACTTTCTCATCCTCAGGGTTCTGTCCGATCTCCAATTATTTTTCTAATTTTCATAAATGAGCTTCTCAACTGTACCTACAGTCCTATCCAATCATATGCGGACGACTCTACCTTACACTATTCAACTAGTTTTCCAGAACGCCCCAGTCAGCAATACCTCAAAAACAAACGTAATGAAGCCATACAACACTTATCTTCTGATCTAACTTCCATTTCAAAATTGGACCAGAGAAAACCTTGTTACCATTAATGCTTCCAAAACCCAATTTATCCATCTATCTACCCACCATGAACTCCTAGAGGACTATCCCTTATACTTTAACAATACAAAGATCAACCCTTCATCTTCTCTCAGTATTCTCAGTGTCTCTTTTGATCTGATCTCTCTTGGAAGGACCATATCACCACTCTTGCTATTGCAGCCCCCCAGAAGATGTGTGTGCTCAACCGCCTCATGGGGTTCTTTATCCCTGCAAAACTTCTTGATCTCTACAGACGCACAGTATGTCCTTGTAATGAGTATTGTTCACATGTGTGGGGAGGATCCTCTCACACAGCACTTCTGGAAAGGAAAGATTTCCGTATCATTAACTCCCTTCCACTCACCGACTCTCTGCAATATCTCTCTCTTTACTGCAATGTTGCATCTCTCTCGCTATTTTATTGCTATTAAAATAATCAGTCTTCCTCAGAGCTCTCTCAATGTATACCACCTCCTCTACATAGGGAACGTAGTACCCATCTTGCAACACAATCCCACCCCTACTCTGTACACCTCTCCAACTCAAGAGTGAAACAATACTCCCAATCTTTCTTCTATTCAACAGCTGAGCTCTGGAACTCTCTCCCTGAATCCATCTTTCCCTCATCCTATGATTTAAATTGTTTCAAACTTCGTGTGTTCAGACATTTTGCCTCGAACGTTCCTTGATTTTGACCCTGTCACTCTTTCAACTCTGGGGGAGGAACTCGTTAAAGCCAGTTTTTCCCTTTGTCTCCCTCATCCACATAGAAAACAAAACGAAAAGTGGGCTTTTGCTGCTTTGGCTAAGAAATAAGTGAATACAAAATCAATACTGGAAGACAATACAATCTGAGGGAAAGAATGCCAACTAAAAAGCAATGATAACGTGGAAGAAAGGTGAGGCGAACAATCAAAGGATGGAAATCGTGGAAAGAGTGATCTTACCAGGAAGATGATGGAAACAAGGTGTGGAAGTGGTATTGAAATGCAAAAATAACAATTCGGTGCAAATTATTATGCGACACCTCGAACAATACATAAGGGTCAAATTGTTGATTTGTCAAGTAAAACTTCATATCTTCCACGTTATTAAAAGGTACATCCTATTTCAACTCTTTAGTAAGCCAAGCTTTAAGATTGTGGCTCTGAGATAGGCATAAGATGCTCAACAATAGTGCAATAGTCGTTCTGCAAAACAATTCTAAGACGTTCTCAGGATTTGTGGACACATTAATTATTTATTATTATATTATGTACTGTGGAATTCATGGCAAGTGTCAATGCTATATAAAAGTATTGAAATAAATACCTTTTCAATATTTACCTTTTTTCTTATAATCAACTGAATGTGGTCTATTTACAGTGTGGCCGGGCCCAGATGTACAGCATTTCCCAAAGGATCTTGAAAACTTATCGTATTTCTACCTGGGATTTGTGCAGCCCAAGGAGGACAGGTCTGAAGCCGAAGGGAGGAGAGTGTGGGGTGGGGAAGGTGGTGTTCGCCTTTGTTATACATATATATATATATATATATATACAGTATATATATATATATATATATATATATATATATATATATATATATATATATATATATATATATATACAGTATATATATATTTTGTTTTCTTCTTCTATATTCCGACTTACTTCCTTTCGGGCATAGGCTGAGAGCCTGTACATTCAACCGTTCAACACGGTGAAGCCCGTGAGGTCTCGTTCCAGTTTTGGGAGTGAGACATGTGAAGCTGCAACCAGCCTTTACCATCTTGCCTTCTCATATGTATGGAGCTGCTTTGCCTTCGTGCTTCACTGTCTCAACCCCATGACTCAGACCCTCACTCTCAGGATGCCACCTATTGAGCAATTAACTTACTAGGCATTGCCCCCCAGTAGCATATTATATTACATATATATATATTTTTGTTTTCTTTTTCTTTGATGCACACGAGATTAAAAGATATAACATTTCAGCATTAGAGATTTTATTGTTCAGGCTTTCCAGAGATCTGACAATTTTGCGTTGATGGGCAGTAAGGAGGTACAGTAGATTGGCAAAGTTCATGATGAAGTGGATACAGGATGGTACATGGTGAACAATGGTTACAACGTTTCGCTATTCATATAGCATTTTCAAGTAATGAAAGGTATAGAGAATAATATGAGTTTATATAGGAGCTGGGAAGGTTGAGGGGGCGAAGTTACAGCAGGCTATCGTCTCTCATTGCCCCCTCAACCTTCCCTTTATTACCTGGCTTTACTAACATATATATATATATATATATATATGAAATGCCAATGAACACATTATTTAATATAATTATATTCTACAAACGTCCTTAACATCTAACCACTTACACAAAGTACAGTGTAGGGTAAATAAATAATGAATTTTTTATCTGCCGAGAATCGAAATCGGGACCCACAAACAGGACAGTTCTCTACCACTCTTCCTACTTGGTAGTACAGTAGTAGAACACTGTCGTCCTGGTTGTGGTTCCTGAGTAGATTTTGTCTGTTTCATTTACTGTCATACTTTTTCCTTCTGGGGGCAGGGGGCTAGAACTCCTCCTCCCTCTGTAAAATTCACCTACTAGACGAGACAGAATAAGGGGTGAGGGAACGCGAAAGTGATCCCGGACCCTAGAAACTGGAGCTTTAAATGTTGTTTCTGTTTGGGCTCTGTCTTGAGTCAGCCACCCCCAGCTATGGGGTGTGTGCCTTAGTATATAAAAACATTCACATCAGGGATATCAAGGTTTTTTATCGTCTTCTTATCGTTATCGGGCGTCGAGGCTGAGGACCTTTGCTTGTTATACTCCTTCGTCTTGGGCTTCTTCTTCTTGGATTTGGTAATGAACGAATGAATGAAAGAAAGTCGATGTGGCAGCACTACAGCAAAGGTCATTGCCGCCGAAAATAAAATATATCTATAACCCAGAAAATAGGAGGAAAAATATAAAATGGAGAGAAACACAACACAAGAAGATAAAATATAAACAAAATAAGGAAGTAAAGGCACACAAAATGCAAGAAAACCAAGACATAAATAAAATATAACACTAAGAACTCATAAAAACTCACAAAAGCGAGAGATAACCAGCCTCCTCCAGAAACGTAAACGTGCCACCACCTGGATGACAAACAACATCTTCCAGCACCAAGGGGAGACAGAAAACACCATCAGGCCCACAACACTGGGGGTTAGGGCTGCACCAAGACATAGTCCCAGAGAGGCCGCTTCTATAATATACTGTGTGGTATACCATCCACCCCGCTCACCCACACAAAGATATATTATTACAACATCTCACCAACACGGCCGACAGCCTAAGAACAACCTACTCATGTGCGAAACTCGTGATCTGTGGAGATTTCAATGAAATTGATAGAACACCACTTCAAGACCAGCTTCATCTACAACAAGTTGTCGATTTTCCTACCCACGTGATCGTATGCTGGACATAATTCTGTCTGACATGTGTGACATGTACCAGCGACCGCAACCCCTGTCACCCCTAGGTCGGAGTAACCATATGTCCATCATCTAGCCCCCCTCCCCCACCATCTCCAAGCCGCAGCCACCTGACACATCCAAGACCTATCGCCCCCTCACTGACTCTGGCATAAGAAGTTTCGGTCAATGGATTACCCACCACCCATGGTCAGAAGTTACAACGCCCGATAATGTAGACACCAAGTGGAATAATTTCAACCACACCATCACCCAAGCATATGAACAGCACTTCCCAATGAAAACTACGAAACTCCACCCCTCTGATGTAAACTGGATCACCCCCCCCCCCCCCCCCCCGTATAAAAGGGCTTATACATCAAAGAAACTTAGCCCTTCAGCAACGTGATATGAATCTCTACATAATTCTACGCAACAAAGTCATCCGGGGAAATACGTAAAGAAAAAAAGGGAGATTATCCAAGAAAATGAAGAATCTGAAACAGTCAATCATCGGCAAATGGTATGAAAATGTAAAGAAACAGACCCCATCCTTTCCCTACGTAAACAACCTCGACCACGGAAAAGCGGCCGAAAAAATCAACCAGCATTTTGCGGCCATTTGTCAACGTCTCCCACCCCTACAACCGCAGAACCTGCCTGCCTTCTTCCCATGACCTACACCTTCAGAAACTGTGGAAGAATATCAGGTTATGAGTCGCCTAAAACATTTGAAAACAAGAAGATCTGTCACTCCAAACGAACTCCCTGCAAAACTCTACAAGGAATTTGCATATGATTAGCTAAGCCTCTCACCTCCATAATTAACGCATCTTTATCACAATGCAAGTGTCCTACGGCATGGAAATCCTCGTTTGTCACACCACTGCCCAAAACCACAAGTCCGGAAACCCTAGACAAACTACGACCATAGCAATCACCCCTATCCCCAGCCTCATCTGCGAGAGTTTCGTGTTCGAGTGGGCATACGCAGATATAGCCCCATCAATTGATCCACAGTAATTTGGCAATATGAAAGCTTCTTCCACCACACACTGCCTAGTTAGCTGCCTTGACTTCATATATCGCAACCTAGAAAAAGACAAACATCAGTGGCCTTCACATTTTTCGACTTCAGTAAAGCGTTCGACCTGGTAAATCACAACATAATCATCAGGAAGGCGATGGAGCTAAGGTTACGCCCGCAGCTGGTGGCATGGCTAGCAGACTTCCTCACCGGCCGACGCCAAGCAGTACGGTACCAGGGTAAAATATCCGCCACCCTCCCACTAACGTGCGGCGTACCACTGGGTACAAGAATGGGGCCTCTATGCTTCCTTATGCTCATAAACAACGCTCTGAGGGACACAAACCTACGGTGGAAATATGTGGATGACTCTACCATCACAATCAGTATTGATAACACCGCCCCCGACTTCAGCACCCTTCAGGACAACGTGAATGGACTTCAGCAAACGACGTGACCATCAATAGTGATAAAATGGTAGTGATGTACATCAGTGTAGGTTCAGAGAACATAGCACCATTTCTCATTACACTCGAATCAAACGTCCTACAAGTAGTGAACACATTCAAACTATTAGGGGTTATCATAGACAATAAGCTAAACTGGAAACCCCATGTCGGTGAAGTAATCAAGATCTCAGGTTTCAAACTATACCTCCTCCGTCGCCTCAAATCACTTGGCGTCCCCTCACCTGATCTCACATATGTATACACTCTATTAATTCTGCCAAAACTCACCTATGCTTGCCCAGCGTGGGCCTCTTCACTTACTGCAACACAAAAAGATCAATTAGAAAAAGTACAGAAGAGAGCATGTAAGATCATCCTTGGTCCCGCATACACACATTATCACGAAGCACTAGTCACTTTGGGTCTAAAACCACTAGCCAGCATGCACAAGAACCTCACCCAGAAATTTGGGGAACAACTTCTGACCACCCCCAAAAACATACACCTATTACCCCCACCAGCCCCCCCACACAGACACGCGACAAGGCACAACACGCTTGTCCCAATTCGAGCAAGAACAAAAAGGTATAAAAACAGCCCCATCCCTAGCATCGTCAACTTGATCAACAATAAGTAATGTAGCAAACAATCACAAGCAAATAAAACATACTTCACACCCAAGTAAAACTAAAGTAAATGTTCTCCCTTTTCCCGTGCTAATATACCTATGCCTTATACTCCTTCCCCGGTCTAAACTCACACCACACAGGCCATAAGCAAACACAAAGTTACCTCCAAAATACTAAATGAATCAGATCCAATATTGATACCGTATACTGTATGTTGCACACCAATCCATAAAATTCGATGTTCTTTAGTTTTGTTATTATTACACACACACACACACACACACACACATACTACTCCTCCAGCCACCCTCTCTCCGCCCCCCCCCCCACACTCTCACCTTTCACTGACCATATCTCTCCACCCCCCACCCCCCCCACCCCCTCCCCTCACTCTCTATTCCTCCAAAATACTAAATGAATCAGGGCCAATATTGATACCGTATACGGTATGTTGCACACCAATCCATAATATTGATACCGTATACGGTATGTTGCACACCAATCCATAATATTGATACCGTATACGGTATGTTGCACACCAATCCATAATATTGATACCGTATACGGTATGTTGCACACCAATCCATAATATTGATACCGTATACGGTATGTTGCACACCAATCCATAATATTCTATGTTTTTTGTTTTGTGATTATAACTATGTTTTCTGGTATATATGTATGTTTATGTATATATACTCACGCACGAGTTGTTTATACGTGAGTATATGTATGTGTAGAGGTATGTATATACACATACATATATTTGTACGTGTACGGCTGTACGTGCGCACAGTATGTGTATGATTATGTATATTATGTGGATTTATGTGTATGTGTGTGTATATGCACTCATATATGTATACATATGCATCAACTGCATGTTGTTACGCTTAGCTGTGTGCATTGTGTGTGTATGTACAGTAGCCCAACTAAGTTTTGCGACAAAATTAGGTACGTGGCACCTGTCTAGTTTGCACTTCCGTCCCAAGCCCGTGTGGTCGTGTCTAGCAGAGACCCGTGGTCACGGTGTCTAGGCAGGCGCCTCCGCCTGCGATACCACAGCCAGGGCACACAGACACAGTACTCGCACATGCTGGCTGCTACATATGACAATATTGTTATCATTATTTGTTTGTATCATATTAGAAGGTTCTCTCTCACTCTCTCTCTCTGAGGTTAATATCAATCGATTTTCACGCTACACTATTTGTAGATTAATTAGCACACACACACACCCACACAGAAACGGAAGGCAAAGTTCAGTGTTATAAACCCACATTCTACGCTGATTTCCCTGATAAAACAATGAGGTGTAAATAATGATGTTCTTTTATCTAATCAACACTCTTTAGATAATACAGCTATGTTATAGTCTGCATCATCTTGCAGTGCTGGGTTATACGAGTAGTTCTATTTGCAACATCTGCATCAGGTAATATTATTAATGATAAGAACGTGTATTAACACACAGCTAAAGTTCTTACTGTTTCTATAAGATACTATTCAAATATAGAAAATTATAGTTACCGTATCATGATTTTAGAATCTAACTTCGATGAAATTCTGTCTACTATGGAAATATATGGGAATATAACTAAACATAATTTAGTTTACCTGGTATATAATTTAAGTTCTAATTTACAGAATCACACACACACACACACACACAAACTGGTCCGTAGCATATTGGTTAGCACACTTGGTTCACAGCCAAAAGGACACAGGTTCTATTCCCGGGCGGGAAAGAAACACTTTGGCAATTCTTCTTACACAATGCGCCTCTCATGACCTAGCAGTATAAATATGCCTCTGGAATAAGAGGCCACTTACGACGTCTTTTTTAGTGTTGGTGGTCTATTACTAGCTGGACGGGTACCGTACAGGTCAACCAAACACTCAAAATCCAGATATCGGCAATTGGCTGATTACAGATTACATGCATATCTAGAGCAACTCCAACCATGCATTAACACTTCACGCAATATATTCCCAGGTCGAAATGTTTTCGGTAAAAAATAAATAAATACAAAAACGTGATGCTGTAATTATTGGAAACTGAGGTCATCAGAAAATCCTCAATATTCTCTTGCCCACATCACACCTAGTCATTAATTCAGCAAGGTTGCTGAACGCGGTAGTATGGTTGGGATGAGCGAGAGTGGGGTGTCGGAACGTTTACCGTTTACCGGTGGCAAAAAAAGGTGGGAAGGACAAATGACTGACTGACATAGAAGTGGAGCTAAGCGGAAAACCACGTCATAACAGGACCAAGAAATTAAACAGTATATGGATAACCTTCCATTCTGCAACGCCGAGGTAGCTAAGCAAAATTTGCAATTTCAAACTTCTACAGAAAATATACGCAAGATATTAACCCGGCAACGCCGAGGGGGTGGGTATTGAACTAGCTGCCCATGGGCGAGCATATTGGCTCCATTCAGGCCTATAATCGTCATTTTACGATAAATATCGTTATTACTTATTCATATGAGCCTATTTTACCTTCACTATGAAGATAGTAACCTGTATCAACAATAAAACAAGTGAAAATATCATTTTTCTGGTCAAAATCGCGAATATAGATGGACCAGCCCATTCATGAATTATGGAGAAAATTGAGGCAACCCCTCCCTCCACGAGGCCTCAAGCCACACTGAGCCTACTCATTCACACACTCGCTAGGCACGTAAGCACATCCTCCACACATTTTGCTAATGTTAGCACAAAAATATACCAACGAATTAGGAAATAACAGGGAAAATAGGTGATAATTGAAGGGGGAGGAGAAAAGGGGGAAAGAGGGGATGTGGAGGAGTGATATGAGGTATAGGGAATTTTTTTTTTTTTTTTTAGTGCTACTGGGGCCGTTTAAATGTTTTTTTAGGGCTCCCTCTTAACCCTTATTTAGCGGCGAGCAACATAAGTCGAGTTAAATAAAGCTGGACTATGTGGCGGCGCTCGACATAACTCGAGTGGCAATTTCAGCACGTAATGTGGCTGAGAGAGAGAGACAAGTGGTGGCAGGAGACTAGCGAGCGTATGACTGCTCCAGACCACCGCGGCGAACCTACTGACACAAATCTCAGCTCCCTCCTCCCTCTCTCACTCGCTACATACTCAATTATGTACTGAAAGTACCGAATTACCTGCTTTTTGCACTCGCGTTGCACGGTTATTGCAAGAAAACTATCCATCATACAAGGATCGTTATGGTGTCATTCGAAAGCTCTGTTTATGCCCTTTCAGGGATAGGTACTTGTTTTACGTTCTGGGTCTTATTTAGGCATGAAAATGATCACGTAAACAGCCCTATTTTGGCTAAAAACACCCCGCTGTGCGGTACACATAAATAAACCGCATAGGCCGCTCGTAAGGTGTTAAGAGCTTTGCCGCCGTCGCCCAGTAAAACCTCTTATAAGCTTTGCGGCCGTTTACGAGTTAAAGGAGATGGGATATAAACATAGATCACCAGCTGTCAAGCCAAAGCTAACCAAGAGGCACAAACAAACTTGGCTTGATTTCGCTCGACTATTTGTTGACCAGGGCATTGACTATTGGGCACGAGTTGTTTTGATAATGTCAGAGAGGTTCCATAATAGTACCAGGACGATTAAAATTGAATCACTTAGCCGAGTTGGCGGGGGTTCTTCAAAGAAGAATAAAGGTTGCTTCCTTTATATCCACTCATGGCCGAGTGGTTACGGTGCCTAACCCTCCCAAACATACCTGGAGTGAGTGGGTTCGAATCCTGGTCAGGATACCTCTCTCCCAACCAAGAATTGTTTTCTCAGACAAAAAAACGTTTAGCTCAACCACGCATGGGTCGAAGACTGCGTTGTTGGAGGCCTAGGAACACACGGCATGCGAGTTAGTCCTAGTTGATATTGTCCATAAAATATATAGAATAGCCATCATACAGAGTAATACTTTCCATCATATCGGAAATGATGGAAATGATCGGTTCATATTAACCGAGCATTATAAAACATCTTAATTTATTTACTCATCCACTAATACCCCTAACTTACTAATTAACTCCTTATTTATATTGTCCAAGTACTATTAAGCTAGCATGACTTGATATAATATGCAAACTAACCACTCCTGTCTATACCATCGGTTGTTTACCTAAAAAACAACCACGTTCGGTTTAGTAACTCATCCTAGCCACCTCGCCCGCCAATATCTGTGCAATATAGCTTAGATCTTCCCCTATTACTTCCTTCCCCCTTAGTGAATGCATATAACTTGTTTGCGAATATAATAAATAATACCTTACCTAAACTATCATGGGTGAATAGAGAGACCACTTTATCATGCGAATCAATAAATATATAATCATTAACCCCATTAGGATTGACTAATTTTGGCAGTTTAATCGGGCTTTTCATTAGAGGGTTTATACAACTTAAGGAGGTTCTATAGGAATTATAGGGACACACACTATGTCATATTTACCCTTTGACTTTCATATTCCCTTTCTACTCTGAATAAAATAGTCTCCTTTTCTACTCTGAATATTATAGTATAATGCTAGTCTGAATAAACTGCCAAATACGCGTCCTGATTCCACTAGGCCTACATAAACATTAACATTAACAAAAATCATAAAAGAGGGATTATTTGATAGCACTGAGTCCATGGTCTGACTGGTCCATGGTATAAAGACTAATATTAGTCTTTATACCATGGACTGGCCCATGGTATAAAGACTAATATTAGTCTTTATACCATGGACTGGTCCATTCACGGCGGATCCCATTGACAATCAGCGCACCACAGCCATGTGCCTATCTAATTATGTTTCTAAGCTTTCTGTCGTTATTGATCCTACTGTAACAATCGGTAGCCTATTTCACATATCTACCAAACTGTTGCATGCTTATCACGGAGCAGCAGTCCGTTTTCCACATCGTCTTTGTGGATCCCACTTACAACTTAAGCATCTGTATCATATCCTCTCTTACTCTACACTTCTAATACATTATATGCAAGCCTAATGTTTTCCCAAGTCCCCTTTCTTTTGTACTGACCATATCATGTATTTCATGATATTCACTACCTCAATAATCTTTTACTTCTGTTAAATGTTCTAACCCATTCTGGCTATAATACCGTGTCATTTGGCCTTAGTCGTCAGGCGTTAGAATGTTATTGATGTTCTAATGTTCTATTATTCTGAATTGTTTTGCCATTCTTCTTTGTACCGTAACTTCCAATTAATCTATGGACACTGAACAGCAAAATTAAAAACCTAATCCATGTGAAGCTTTACTAAGGACGGGTGAATTTTTAAAATTACGTTTGTTGTTATTCACGCTTCTACTGTAGATATCTATTTAAAACTCTGATTTCAAACAATGTTGCATTCTTTTTTTGGTTTCATATCACGACTGACGATGACTTCCAAATCTTTTGTTATAATTGAGTTACTTAATTCCATGTTATTAAACCATCTAGATACCACTGGCATCTAGTGTCTTGCCCTCGTCACCACTCAGATTGGTGAACAAATTATATATTTTTTCTGAGATATAGCTGGTGGTTACTGGCTACCCTGGCCTTGAGTAAGGGAGATGGGTAATGGAATCCGACATCACAATAATGCATTGAGCTATTGAATCTCATCATACGGGAGATATATGGTGCGTAATTATTGACGAAACAAATATTGTTAAATTTGTATCCTGAAATTTCTGTCGATTTCCCAATGTTCACTAAACTGCATGTATTTATCTACATTAAATATCAACTGACAAGGTATTGCACCATTCAGGTAGTGTATCAAATTATTTTTGGAGAACATGAATCGTTATCAGGATCACTACTTCAACCTAATTTTAGTGTCATTTGAAAAATTACCAATCTTTTTAGTTAGGCCTAAATCAAAGTCGTTAATATAAAAGATGAACAATTGAGAAACTAAAACTGACCATCGTTTAAGATCCCAACCTTCACTACACCCCAATCTGATTGTATAGGCTACAGTTAATGTTATTTTGTTGTGTCCTACTAATTAGCCATGGTTTAATTCACGTAATATAGTTCGCCCTATTCCATGAGCTGCTTCTTTAATCAGCAAAATTTCATGTGGATATTTATCGAAAATTTACTGGCATGTCAATATCTTTGAAGGTATTTTTTGTCTGTTTATCGATTCGTATGTTTGGGAAAAGAAAGGTTAATAGATAGCGAGACACACGCAGCCAACACGGTTAAATTCCATTAAAAGATTGATGATTAAGCATTTAACAAATGTAACAGCAGCATAATACTCTTAATTTGACGTTTGTAATATAGTCAGTAGCCAGCCCTTATTCCCACAAGGGGTAAGGAGTATCAACAAGAAACACATGAGAGGAGGCAAAACAAGAGGCGGCAGGGGAAGAATCCATACAACAGTTCGCACACAAATATTCGGAAACCTCAATCACTTATTAGCCCCAAAATTACTGGCTTCACCTCAGATGCTATAAACGTTCAGACAAATTAAGTTTCTTAGTCATTTACCTGTATAAAATTACATTTTATTGAGTAACATCTAATACAGTTGATGCATATAAACGTTTAGGATAACTCATAAAATCTATACCCGGTGTCAGCAAACTTGGAGCAAATCCTGACCGCATAACATCTTATAAAGAACAAAACAAATACATGAGTAGGTGAGGAAATAGATGTAGAAATTGACTACCCCTTTCTCGAGCACTTCCTGGGTTACAGAAAGGCTAATTAAGGATAAGGATTACAGCCAATGTCGCTGACACCAACACCAAGTATAGTGTTAAGGAGGCCGGGGCCCTTATTAAAACAATCACTAACAAGTGTATAATAGATTATAAAATAACAATCTATGCAACTTATTGTGTTCATTTAAAGTTATATATACAATGTGGATCTATAAAGTAGTGACGCTTACCATTCTGGAGTGTGTGGGTGTGTGCTAATCTACAAAGTTTGTCGAGCGTACATCTATTTATATTTAGAGAGAGAGAGAACCTTCTATTATTATACAAACATATAATGATAGCAATATTGTCATATGTAGCGCCCAGGATGTGCGAGTACTGTGTGCCCTGGCTGTAGTAGCGCAGGTGGTGGCGCCTGCCTAGACACCACGGGTCTCTGCTAGACACAACCACACAGGCTTGGGACGGGAGTGCAAACTAGACAGGTGCCACATACCTAATATTTTGTCGCAAAACTTAGTTGGGCTACTGTACATGCAGTGTATGTGTATGTAGCGATACGTACATGCACATGTACTGTGCATGTATACAGCACGGCTGCATCTTATTAGTTTAATCAAGCTTACAATAATACCGTTAAATATAGGTCAGCATATCTATGAATTTCACACAGGTATATTTTCAGCCTCCTGCTGCAATTCTTAATAATCCATTTACTTGTATTATCAGCAGTTGCATAGTAACAGTAAACAGTAAACAGTAAACATAGTCAGTAAAGTTGTCAGTATATCAACTAAATAGCTTCCAACAAACTCTTATACCATTATATATGCGCAACTATTATTTTGTTCAGCATACCTAGTACATTATGTTTACTGGTCAAATAGCTCCTATGCAATCTATTATCTCAATCTGGAAAATCATCTGCCAACCTGGTACATAATATTGACCTCGTCAAACAGCTCTTATATAACCTCTTGCTTTGGTCCTTATTATAAGATAATATAAGTTAGAGTTAAACTACAAAATATTCCTCTGTACATTTTCACCCTACGGCTGCAATTATCAATAAACCGTTTATTATTATTATTTATTATTATTTAACAATGGGGAAGATGCCACCAACATAACTCCTCTAAGCTGGGACATTCCACTAAAACGTGTTTAACAGTCATCATGACCAAACCGTCATTACAGTACGGCGGAGCCCCCCAGACACCATGTACCCATGGGTGAAGTGGCAATGCACAATCCTGAGGCGAGCAAGTACCATCTCCCAACGGCAGGGCATCGGTGGATAGCTCCAAGGACAGGACACAGTAGAGGTCACTTCCTTCAGCTTGTTCACGCCAACACAATCCCACCTCCGCTGCCACGCCAACCAAATAGTAGACCAAATCTCCGGGTAAAAATCATGGCATTGGATTTGGTAAGAGAGCAAGGATTGCTGAACTCTGTAGGTACCTCACAGGGGTCATGGTCATCCAAGGGTTGCTGATGATGGTTACAGGGCTGGTATTAAAGTAGTGGTTGCCAAACTCTGATGGAGATTAAGAGTGCTGAACTGCCTGCCGAACAATCATCCCTCTCGCTTCTTGCTCATTTTTTCTGTTCTTCCTGGTCTGGGTGGCCTTGGGGAGAGAAAGGGCCTTGGGTTGAGGTGGCCTTTGTGTCATTTTTTCTCTGGCCCGGCCTCTTCAGGTAGCAGTTGTGGGAGAAGGATGGTGCCAGCTGAACGACGACAGTCCTTAGTGGGTGGCGCTCGGATGTCACAGGCTCTGTGATTGCCTGTACCTATTTGTGTGAGAAATCGGGGTGGCAATGGGTAATGAATACTGGATTGGGTGTCTTAGCTGTCTTGATTACAGGTAATTGGTTGGTCGAAGCTGAGGTTGTCCCAGGTGTTGGGGCTGGCGTAATCCTGCTCGGGACTTCTTGGCTCTCGTCCCTATTGACTCTCTACAAAGCTGTCACTCTTTTTTTCCCTATGGGCAGTTCCTAAATGTATTAAAACAGTTTAATGATAGCAAAAATTGAATGAAAAAGCGTCCTAATAACCCTTCAGAGTAACATATTTACTAATATTTTACTGTTTTCTTTTCTTTGAACTATGTGTATGGAAGAGAGAAAAGGCAGGTTGCCTGTAACAATTGTTTCACCCAAAGTTAAAAGAGCGACAGAGCCAAATTCCAGGGACATTGGAGTCAAAATGCCTGGAAACAGTAAGTTTAAAGCAGTCTACGTCATAGGATGAAGGAAAGATTGATTGAGGGAAAGAGTTCCAGAGTTTACTTATTGAGTAGAAGAAAGACTGAGAAAATTTGCCAATTGTGGGGTTGGAGAGCTGGACAAAATAGGAGTGGGACTGTGTTGAAAGGCAAGTGCCTCGCACTCGCCGAAATGGAGGGGGTATACACTGATAGAGCTCTGAAGAACACTGATTGTTGTAATAACGATAGAAGAGTGAAAGAGATGCAACATTGCAGTGTGTAGAAAGAGATTGTAATGAACTATTAGGAGGAAGCGAGTTGATGAGGTAAATTGCTTTTGATTCTACTCGTTCAAGAAGTGCGGTATGGGTGGAGTTTCCTCACACATGCAAACAATACTCAATACAGGGGCGCACTGTCCCCCGATACAGAGCAAGAAGCTGTGCGGGGGTGAATAACCCACGGAGACAGTTTAGCATATCTAACTTTTGGAAAACTGTTTTAGCAAGACTGGTAATATGATCTTTCAAAGAAAGGTCAGATGAAAAAGATACAATTAGAATGTTGAGAGAAGATGAAGGGTTGCGTTGTGTATAGTTGAAGAATAGTTCATAGTCTTGTGGAATAGTGTTGAAGAATAGTTCATAGTCTTGTGGAATATTGTGATGGAGAGATAGAGGGAGAAACTCGATCTTGGAGACGTTGTCAGTAACAACAATTTCTCTGCCCGAATCAGAAATAATTGAATGATCAAAAGATAGGCATTCTATGGCCTCGACACATTTCTGGGTATTAACTTGCTTTCATTCAAACCCCTGTTATAGCGATTCATTGATCTAAATTTGAATTTTGAATTCTATACATGTGTGTATCGATCCCTTACCCGATGTAAATCTATTTTTCGTAGCCGTGTGTTGAGTCTTTCACAGAAACCGCTTAGATAAGTAAATTCCAACTTAAACCCCCTGTTGATAAGCTCCTTAGTATATATTTACTATTCACTAGTGACTTATAGTCGCACTATTTCGAATTATATATTCATACCAAAGCAGTCACTCTGACCTAGGGTCGTAGGCACTATCTTGTATTTATCTTACCTGTGTGATCCTTTCTTAATCCCCTTGATATACTGCCCCACGCTCGTGAACATAAAGTCAAGTCAATTCGCCTTATGCCAGAAGTTTTCATGCTAGACGTTATACTCACTTATGCATTATCATTTGATTTCATTTCCTATGTACATGTATAACATTATTATTCCTGAATATTTATATTATCTATGCTGTGTGTAAATGTAACGTGACTATTTATAAACAAAATATCATTATAAACTATTCTATCTTTGATACATCACTTGAGTACCTGTATTGTCCGCCCTATATGACAGAACAATATTCTATATGTCACACCACATGCAAATTGAATAAACTAAAGTGTGAAGCAATATTGTGTTCTTATTGTGTGAATGTTGCCTTGGAATAAAGAGTTGGTGCAAGATACATTAAGCTAGACGCAACCCTGTCGAGCATATTCTATCTTAAGATATCTTATTATAAGATTGTAATAGAGATTATAACCATTCGAGTTGAAATACCAACCGGACATTTAACAGTTGCTATGCTTTCCTGACTTGCTTGCGAAGAAATACACCACAATATGTCGCTAGAAAAAATATATATAAATATATACCCTAGAAAACCACTTGTACTTCTGTAGAATTACCAAGCAAATTATAGTATGGTAGTAAAACAAACAGGTTTTTTAATTATTTAAGGAATATACCTGAACATCTGAAAATTCAACTCAACTTACCAAGGTTTGACAAAAGTTGGCCCGGATTCTCTAGTTTTCCAAAGAAATATAACCCTAGGCGAACATGTCTAACCTAACGTAGCCTAGACCCCCACTGATGAACTTAGCCCGGCAAGGTTCAATGTAGCGGCGCACACAATCATTATCTCCATTGTATGTATTGTAATTCCATATTTAAACCCACTACCTTATAGTTTGAGAGGTCATCTACACCTTCATAAACAGAGTATGTAGAAGTGTATCTATACCTAAAAAATATAGTTATCCTCTACCGCTCTTCCCTTCGCCAACATGTAAACAATCACAGGAATATATGCGTTTCTAGTCTCTGTGTAGACATCCGAACACAGCCAGTGTTTATCGTGAAGTCATCGATACACGCACCAGTGTTGACGTCAATGAAATTATATGGGTTCGTATCTCAATCATATTTATATAGTCTATGTAAGCAATTTGAGTAATTATTATTGATGTTCTCTTTGCCAATTTTGATCAACATGTCATTGTTTAATTTATTTTGTTAGCGTTCAAATCGCTAGTTGAGTTGACATAATTGGCTAATGTGGAATGGTGCTGTGAAGGCTACTCTCTTATGATTAGCGAAGTTATTGTGCTTTCTGAGGAAATGAACTCTGTCTAACATTTGGTAATGGTTAGTAGCTGTTAGTTTAGTAGTTAAGTTGTTATGTGTTTGGTAAAGGTTAATAGTTGTTTGGTAAAGGTTGTTATTATGCTCAATGCTTTGTTGTTAGTTTTTTTTATCTCACATACTATCTGGTATGGAAGGGTTACTTTTGTATCCCATGTGCTAGTTACTAGGAACACGAACTAGCTGGTAGTTTATGGTTGGTTTAGTATCCCACGTACTAGGTACTAAGAACATAACTTGCTGGTAGGTAAGGATTAGTTTAGTATCCCACGTACTAGGTACTAAGAACATAACTTGCTGGTAGGTAAGGATTAGTTTAGTATCCCACGTACTAGGTACTAAGAACATAACTTGCTGGTAGGTAAGGATTAGTTTTGTATCCCACGTACTAGGTGCTAAGAACATAACTTGCTGGTAGGTAAGGATTAGTTTTGTATCCCACGTACTAGGTGCTAAGAACATAACTTGCTGGTAGGTAAGGATTAGTTTAGTATCCCACGTACTAGGTGCTAAGAACATAACTTGCTGGTAGGTAAGGATTAGTTTTGTATCCCACGTACTAGGTGCTAAGAACATAACTTGCTGGTAGGTAAGGATTAGTTTAGTATCCCACGTACTAGGTACTAAGAACATAACTTGCTGGTAGGTAAGGATTAGTTTTGTATCCCACGTACTAGGTGCTAAGAACATAACTTGCTGGTAGGTAAGGATTAGTTTTGTATCCCACGTACTAGGTGCTAAGAACATAACTTGCTGGTAGGTAAGGATTAGTTTAGTATCCCACGTACTAGGTGCTAAGAACATAACTTGCTGGTAGGTAAGGATTAGTTTTGTATCCCACGTACTAGGTACTAAGAACATAACTTGCTGGTAGGTAAGGATTAGTTTTGTATCCCACGTACTAGGTACTAAGAACATAACTTGCTGGTAGGTAAGGATTAGTTTAGTATCCCACGTACTAGGTACTAAGAACATAACTTGCTGGTAGGTAAGGATTAGTTTTGTATCCCACGTACTAGGTGCTAAGAACATAACTTGCTGGTAGGTAAGGATTAGTTTTGTATCCCACGTACTAGGTGCTAAGAACATAACTTGCTGGTAGGTAAGGATTAGTTTTGTATCCCACGTACTAGGTGCTAAGAACATAACTTGCTGGTAGGTAAGGATTAGTTTTGTATCCCACGTACTAGGTGCTAAGAACATAACTTGCTGGTAGGTAAGGATTAGTTTAGTATCCCACGTACTAGGTGCTAAGAACATAACTTGCTGGTAGGTAAGGATTAGTTTTGTATCCCACGTACTAGGTACTAAGAACATAACTTGCTGGTAGGTAAGGATTAGTTTTGTATCCCACGTACTAGGTACTAAGAACATAACTTGCTGGTAGGTAAGGATTAGTTTTGTATCCCACGTACTAGGTACTAAGAACATAACTTGCTGGTAGGTAAGGATTAGTTTTGTATCCCACGTACTAGGTACTAAGAACATAACTTACTGGTAGGTAAGGATTAGTTTTGTATCCCACGGACTAGGTAGTAGGAACACAAGGTAGTTGGTAGGTGAGGGTTAGTTTTGTATTCCAAGTGATAGGTCTAGGTTAGGTTAGGTTGGGTTGTTTGGTTACATTAATTAAAATTCCCGAAATAGAAATAACCACCATGCCACAACAGACCTGCCGGGACCAGAAACGAAGCCTGGAAAGAGAAGGGGAAACTACGAGAAAAGGAAACAACAGAGAACATTAACCATCAAAGAAAATGGCGAGCCCAAACAAGAATACCAACCAGACAAAAAGGGATATAAAAACCCAAAGACCCACCACATACCTAAGAAAGAAAAGAAACAGCAACCGGAAATAAATAGCATAACGAAGAAAGAAGACAAACAACATGGCTGCCCAAGAGTAGCCCCGCCCCACAACAATGCTAGGGAAGCCAGAATTGCCATCATCAACCACTGGGCGGGTGCCCAACCCCGAAAGGGGTTGAAATAGGGGAGCTATCCCCCCGTCAAAGGCGGCTTTCTAGATCTAGGCGGCTTTCTCTTCCGTGGATTGACCTCCCAATCTACCAAGATTGGAAGCCAAAGCGTCACATTTTTCCTTTGCCCCTCAACTTTCTCTTCATAATTACTGAGGGGCACAGGGCCCTGGGTGGGGCTTTGGTTTCCCGGGCGTTTCCGCACCCTCCTCAGCTCCCTGCCATGGAGTGGCTTCGGTCACCCAGGCTTTATTGTGGTCGGCAGGGAGGGTTCTGTGGGGGTGCTCAGTTATGGCCTTGGCCTTGCTCGGGGCCTTGGGGCTGTTCGGCCAGGCAGCTTGGGGAACAGCAACAACAACAACAACCCACCCAGGAAAAACAATCATCATCACAATTAACCATGCAGGAGGACAGACGAAGAAAATACAGTACCACCAAATCAACGAGGAACAGCATACCCAAATTTCCCCCCTCCCGATGCGCCGATAATCCACGTAGGTTTCCTACCACCAGCACGGGAATTTCTTGGGGGGCTACCTCATCCCCCTAATCCCCCCCCCCCCCCCCTCCCTGCACCTATGACCTTCTGACCTTCAAGTACCAGCCCTGGGACATAGCAGCAATCGTCATGACCATCTCGACGAGAACCAGGTAGAATCAGCAATTTGAGTTTTTTTTTGACTTGCATGCAAGATTTGAGCCTAAGAATTACCCTCTCATTCATTTGAGTATTCATGCCAAGGCTGTCTACCTTATTGTCTGAGAGTTCTTTACCCAATATTAGTGAACTTTTGTTCTTACACACCATGGTGTAGTGACAACATCGGGATCTCTATAAAAATAAGTAGGCTGCAAGTTTTGACACTGAAAGTAGCACCGAGGGCATGACACAAACTGACTTTCAGGATCAATCCAGTACTCTCCAAAACTCTTACCTAATCTTTGCCATGGCAAGATATCTATAAGTAGTTCGGGCTTTGCGAGATACCATATAAGTAACGGCACTTTGCACACAGAAGTCCATGCTGCATCTGTCCAACCAAGGACATATGCTGTAAAAAGGTGTACTAGCCGACCCTTGGGTTCTTTGAACACTCTTACAATGGTTAGAGGCAGATTGGGAGAATTAGACGGTCATGATCTTACTTATTCCCCACGTTAGCCTGATACCTAGTTACTCTGTTATGACACGAGCGACTTTGTATTAAAGACCCTACATCAAGAGTACCGAAACAGAACTTCACCAATGACTAGTATAACGGTCAGGATAGTCGAGCAACCATAACTCAAGACATGTCTCAGTTGATGCTCCCGTTCATCCGATAGTATATCCCCCATATGTCATGATATACGGAACTACTATTTAATACCCAAAACCAACTAGTCCATCTGTATCACTATCCATTTACCACACGGCATGACCACGTAAGCGGCTCGACGGGACTAAGGAAAAGGACTCAGCTATCAACACTTCAGCTACCAGTGCCCGTATCTCCAGATCTACCCCGTGTTAGAATAGGAGTGTGATAAAGAGTTATATTACTTCTATTATCAGTGCCAACGAAGTGTATCTCCGAAACTACGCGAGTGATAAAGTAGGAGTGTTAAGTTAATTCTATAGGTCCATCGTGGATCCTCGCCCGTGCTAGGCATATTTATATTGTGATTATTCTATTTATCAGTGTAAGGTGTATTATCCGTGTTGTGTGTTAATTGATTATTAAAAGGATATGCATGTGTGTATTCAGTATTATATTTACCCTTTACGACTTTTGTGCATGTATAGTTTGGCTTTAGTTTCTCCAGTCAAGTAAGAACCAACCATTGTTCAATTTAACCCCAGTAAAAAACCTGGCATAACATTAACCCGGGAACTGCGGGGAGACTCTTAAGAGTTCCCCCGGCGGACTGCGGGGAGACTCTTAAGAGTCAGAGAAAAAAAAAATCAACTTTTGACATCGAAAAAAAATAATAAATAAAAAATTGGCCCCTGGGCCATGCAAAATCTCAGTCCTCTACCTCCCCTCCTTCCCCACTTTCCTCCTCTCCTTCAGTTATCACCTATTTTCCCTGTTATTCCCTTATTCTGAGGTATATTTTTGTGATAACATTAGAAATCCGGTTGCAGGGTGTGGTCATCACTGATAGCAAGCGAATGCAAGAGAGAGAGAGAGTATCGATCGACTGTGTCTCAGTTGCCTTGGGGGAAATTGGCGGGAAAGCAGCTTGCCTCACCCATACATTATACAACTCGCGGGCTATATCTCCGATTTTGACCATCCAAACGCTGTTTTCACTCGTTTTATTGTTGTTTCAGGTTAATACCCTTATAATCAACCCATAATAGGCGCATATGGATAAGTATTAACACCTTACGAGCGGCCTATGCGGTTTATTTATATGTACCGCCCAGCGGGGTGTTTTTAGCCAAAATAGGGCTGTTTACGTGATCATTTTCATGCCTAAATAAGACCCAGAACGTAAAACACCATATGACACGAATGACACCATAACGATCCTTTTATGATGGCTAGTTTTCTTGCAATAACCGTGCAACGCGAGTGCAAAAAGCATGTAATTAGCCACTTTCCCGATACAATTCCTTATATAGCGAGTGAGAGAGGGAGGAGGGAGCTGGGATTCGTGTCAGTATGTTCGCCGCGGTGGTCTGGAGCAGTCATACGCTCGCTACTCTCCTGCCACCACTTGTCTCTCTCTCTCAGCAACATTACGTGCTGAAATTGCCACTCGAGTTATGTCGAGCGCCGCCACATAGTCCAGCTTTATTTAACTCGACTTATGTGGTAAGCCGCTAATTAAGGGTTAATGCTATTAATGGTACAATGAATATTTTAGTGACGGAAACACCTCAAATACATGCGCACAGGGAGAGGTGTCTAATTACCCCCATGCGCACTTCAGAGGTTAATACTCATATTAAGCCTCAGAAATAAGATTTATAGTACCGGTAGCAGTTGCACCACTATTGACACTCTTGAATGGTGAGGTCCAATCTGTGAGGGCGTTATCTTCTAAGAATGGACGGATGTACTTGGACCTGTCCGCACTTGACTCGTGAGCGGTAAGGTCCAACTTGCGAGGGCGTTTCATTTAATCTGAATGATACGGTATATCGACAGTCGAGTCCAGCTCCCTTGACAACTCACATATAATAATGGGCACACTATTTTGAGTTTTCATAAGTATTTCCCACTAATTTTCTTCGTTACAAGTGTGCCCATTACTATTTGTGTGCTGTCTTTAGTGGTGTGCCTGCTACTACGAATCTTACCCTTAGGCCTAACTATTCCAACCTAACCTAACCTAGTTTGCTTACTGGGGGCCACCGTTCTAAATCCCAAACCCCCGGCACACGGTGGCAAATTACTAATATTCTTATTAATAATGTGTGAGAATGAAAAAAACAAAACAAAACACTATGGCATTACAAAATTATCAAAATGGTCAACAGAAAACGGGTGCGAATACAATCTTTAATGAATATAAAGTAATTTAATAGTAGTACTAAAAATAATAATGGTCATCACCATCTGACAACCGACTTTCTCTTTGGTTCCTCATTATATTCATCCTCTCTAAACAATGTTTTCTCATTTTAATGATTGTCTACCCCCTTCCTCCTTTCTTTTCTGTTGATGTTGTTATTAAGGGGGTAGTGATATTTTGGGGTTTATTTATTTATTAATGTAATTACTTTTTATTTCCCTTGCTAGACCTCCACCAAAATTAAATAAGCACTCACTAGGCTGGTTCATCCTAAAATTACAGGCTCGCTTTAGCGAGGGAGAAGTGGGGGGGGGGGGGGGGTGGCAGGAAAACCAACAATCCTCTCTTAATTCTTTGTCATCTCTGTTCATAGTACGGTATAGCACTTTTGTCTCTTCAAAGTTCACCACCGCCAATGGCTCTCCTCTCTTTCCATTGGCCAACCTTGTGAACAAAACTACATCTTTTCTATCCTAAATAACCTAGAACAGTTAGTCCAGCAACCCACCCGTGGTGGAGTGGTCATGCCACTGAACTGGTAATCCAATGATCCCGGGTTCGAATCCCGATGTATCAATGGGAAGATATTATTGGGATAGAATTTGTGCTGTACCTAGTATCAGTGCATTACCACAAAGCCTATCGAAACGCCAAACAAATACCCTCATTGTTCCCTGATTAAATAGCATTGTATAAATATTCCCACATTAAAAATATGCTACAGGGGGGCAATGCCTAGTGAGTTCAGTGCTCAATAGGTGGCGTTCTGAGAGTGAGGGTCCGAGTCTAGGTGGTGAGACAGTGAAGCACTGGAGCGAAGCAGCTTCAGAGATGTGGCTGCTTTGTGCCGCGGGTGGGCAACCGTGCATCTTGCAAAGGCAAGATATCAGGGGCTGGTTGTGTCCCAAAGTGCTTCACATGCCTCACTCCCTAGACTGGAACGAGACCTCACGGGCTTCGCTGTTCAATGTACGGTTGAATGTACAGCCTATGCCTGAGAGGGAGTAGTTGGAATATAGAAAAACCAAAAAAATCCCAGATCGCTTCGGAGATCAGCCCAACATTCTTTACTTATTTGGTACGGCCACACAATGCTCCCAGCCGGCGGTGCCTGTAGTACTTTGGCTCGTAGAGTGCTGAATGCATTACTAAGGTAATCCTTCTGGGCATGGATGCATAATTTACCTGTGACCAAGTGGGGCAATACCCTTACTTCACACTCCGGACATGACTTGTATACGAACTTGCAAGAGAGTTCGCTTTATAAATTTGTTCGAACGCCAACCCGTGGTAATAACGTTCTTGACATTGTACTTGCAACAAAAGAAGAATTAATAGAGAATTTGAATGTTGGTGATGAATTCAGTAACAGCGACCATCGTACGATAACTTTCACTTTAAATTTTACTAGTAACGAACCAAATAGTAGCATCGAAAAAGTCCCTAATTTCAAGAAAGCAAACTTCCATAAACTTAGAGCTATGTTTAAAGAAACTGACTGGAGCTTTTTAATTAACAATAACGACATAAATACATCTTGGAAGTTATTCGAAACCATTTACCTAAAAGCAGTGCAAGGCTGCATACCATCGAAAATACGGCGTCCAGGACATAATAATAAGCCCAAATGGTGGAATAAAGATATTTCAAACTGCCTGCTTGCTAACAAATTTGCTAATGATAGATTAAAATCTTCACAAAATGACGAAGAACGGGTGAATTTTGTAGAGCTACGACGCAAAGCCAAAAAGTTAATTAAGCAAAGTAAAAAGACCTTAGAGTTACATATTGCGAATCAAAGTAAAACAAACCCGAAATAATTCTATAGTTATATCAGAAAGAAAAAAGTAGTTACTTCAACTATTGGAACGTTAGTCGATGAAAATGGAGAATACACCAAAGACGAAGTACAAATGAGTAATGCCCTGAATACCTTTTTTGCATCAGTTTTTACAACAGAAGACCTCAGTGATATCCCTACACCATCGCCGATTCAGATTGATAATTCAGATGTTTTAAGCAATATCACCGTTACAGAGAGAGAAGTATTGAATTGTTTAGATAAACTCAAGGTAAATAAAACGCCTGGACCTGATACAATCTCGCCTAGAGTTCTAAAGGAAGCTAAGGATGAGCTCTCCAAACCACTGACATTACTATTCAATAAATCCTTGCTGTCTGGAACTATGCCTGATCAGTGGAAGCTAGCCAACGTAACACCGATATTCAAAAAAGGCAGCAAATCCCTACCCAGTAACTATCGTATAATTAGCTTAACCTCAGTTGTATGTAAAATGCTAGAAACGGTCATACGAGACAGACTCGTAAATCACTTAGAGGAAAATAACATACTTAAAGATACTCAACACGGCTTTCGTAAAAAACGTTCCTGTTTAACAAACCTCTTAGACTTCTTCCACGATATCCTCAACCTCTACGATGAGAGTAAAGCTGTAGATATTATATACCTTGATTTTCAAAAGGCCTTTGACAAAGTTCCCCACAAACGTTTACTGCTAAAACTAAAAGCGCATGGAATACAAGACGGTGTGTTGAAATGGATAGAAAATTGGCTCAGCGACAGAATGCAAAGAGTAGTCATAAACGGTAAGGCATCTAAATGGACAAATGTAAGTAGCGGGGTACCCCAGGGATCGGTACTAGGACCAATTATCTTTCTAATTTACATCAACGACATAGATGAGGATCTCACCTGCACAATCTCAAAATTTGGTGACGATACAAAAATTGCAAATAGCGTACTCTCAAAAGAACAAGTTGACGATATGCAACACAATTTAGATAAATTGTCATGTTGGGCCCAAATTTGGCAAATGAGTTTCAATGCGGATAAATGTAAAGTACTACATATCGGATACTTAAATGAGAAAGCAAACTATTCGATGAATGGCACTCAGCTTAAGAATGTAAACAGAGAAACCGATCTGGGAGTAACAATATCGAGTAACCTAAAACCGAGTCAACAATGTTCAGAAGTTGTTAAGAAGGCAAACAAAATAATTGGCTTTATAGGCAGGTCATTTGAGCATAAATCCAAAGACGTTATCCTAACCCTTTACAATTCCTTAGTCCGCCCTCTTCTGGAATACTGCGTTCAATCCTGGTGCCCTTATTACCAAAAAGGTATAAACAAGCTAGAACGAGTTCAACGTAGAGTTACCAAAATGATACCTAGCCTAAAGAACAAACCATACGAAGAGCGTCTTAGAGAATTAAATCTATTTCCTTTAACCAAGCGCAGATTAAGAGGTGACTTAATTCAAGTGTTCAAAATCATCAAAGGCATCGACAATATGAACTGTAGTAAGTACTTCACTATCGACCAATCTAATTACACGCGGGGAAACGGTTGCAAAATTATTGGTAAATCTTTTAACTCACACGAATCTAAGAATTTCTTCTTCAATCGAGTTGTCAACTTGTGGAATGGGCTTCCCCGAAACGTTATAGACTGCATCACCGTTGATTCATTTAAACTCCGCCTAGACAAATATCTCGCATCAAACCCGCGACTGACTGTGTTTGTAAATGAATAACTTTATTTTATCCCCCCCTCAGTTACTAACCCATCTGTCCCCTACTAACTTCCTAATCCTGCCACGGACATTAGTTCCAGGGCAGTAATTCCCTTTCCAATGTTTCCTTACCCACTCTAAACCACTGTTTGGACACTTGATCCTCAGTGTTTTGGAGGACAAGCAACCTAGAAGGGTCACTAGATCTGTTGTTGCTTGATTTCCTTTGTACTCCTTATATATTCCATTTTCTTTCTCTCAGTCTAATGCAAAAAAATCTTGGTTTACTCACACTTGTTCTACTGTTGTCCGCAATAAGGAGGAAGCATTCAAACTCAAGAATCTCATACTTCCTACGTTTCTCCCCGGCATCAAGTCAAATCTATTCTTCGACTCGCCAAACATTCTTTCATCAATAAAATATGCACTGAACTACCCAACTCTAGCTCTTCGCAAGCCTTCTGACATCTAGCCAAAAAACTCTCCAACAATGTTTTTTCTTTGTCTTTCCCTCCTCTTTTCCACTCTGACGGAACTACCATCAATTCTTCCTCTGGCAAAGCTGAACTCTTCACTAAGACTTTCGCTAAAAGTCAACTTTGGATGATTCGGGTGCTATTCCTCCCTGTCCACTCCCCTCTCTCCTAATTATGCCTAAAATCCTAATCTCTTCTAAGGATGTAGTTTCCACCCTCTCTGGGCTTAATGCTAAAAGGCGTACGGACCGGAAGATGTTCCTCCTGTTGTACTAAAAAACTGTGCTTCCGTACTGACTCCTTGCCTAGGCAAACTTTTCCGTCTCTGTCTCTGCTCTAAAGTAATCCGTTCTTGCTGGAAGTTCGCTCTCATTCAACCTGTCCCAAAGAAGGGTGACCGCTCTCAGCCCTCCAACTATTGTCCAATTACTCTCATTTCTTGCATCTCTAAAGATTTTAAAACTATTCTTACCTCAAAATGTCTTAAGCATTTATCTTCCTATAACCTACTCTCAGACAGCCAGTATAGCTTCCTTATTGGCCGCTCTACTGGTGATCATCTTTCTTATCTTACTAACTCTTGGTCATCTTCCATTCAGGAGTTCGGTGAGACTTTTTCTGTTGCGATAGACATATCGAAGGCCTTAGATAGAGTTCGGCACAAATCCCTCATTTCCAAACTACACTCCTTCGGTTTCTATCTCTCCATCTGTGCCTTTGTCTCTAACTTCCTTTCCCGCCGTTCCATAGCTGAGGTTGTTGATGGCCACCGTTCGCTTCCTCAACCTATCAACTCTGGTATTCATCATGGTTCTGTCCTGTCTCCAATTCTCTTCCTATTATTTATTAACAACCTTAAATGCACCTCCAGCCCCATTCACTCATATGCTGACGACTCTACATTACACTATTCCATTAGCCTTCCACAACATCATTCACAGCAGGAACTCCAAAACTCACATAAGGAAGCCATACAGCACCTATCTTCTTATATCTCTACTATCTCTAATTGGGGCAGAGAAAACCTTGTTACTTTCAATGCTGCCAAAACTCAATTTGTCTATCTGTCTAATCATTGCTCCCTTCCAGAAAACTATGACCTACTCTTCAACAACATACAAGTTAACCTGTCATCTTCTAGTAATATTCTTGGTGTCTTTTTCTTCTTATCTCTCTTGGAAATATCACATTACCACTCTTGCTAAAACAGCTTCCCAGAAGCTGGGTGTGATCAACTGCCGCCGGGGGTTCTTTGCCCCTGCGCAGCTTCTTGCTCTGTACAGGGGCACAGTGTGTCCATTTATTGATTATTGTTCATATGTGTGGGGAGGATCCTCTCACTTAGCACTTTTAGACAAAGTAAAAAAAGAAAGCATTCTGTCTCATTAACTCAAGTCCACTCACCAATTATCTGCTGTCTCTCTCTCTCTCTCTCTCTCTCTCTCTCTCTCTTTGCCGCAATGTTGCATCTCTCTCACTGTTGCTACCGCTATTACAATAATCAGTGTTCCTCAGAGCTCTCTCAGTGTATACCGCCCCATCTTCGTAGAGCATGTAGCACCTGTCTTGCAACACAATCCCACCCCTACTTTGTGCAACTCTCCAACCGAAGGGTGAAATCTTATTGTTAATTTTTCTTCTGTTCAACAGTTGAACTCTGGAAAAATCTCCTGGAATCGGTCTTTCCCTCATCTTATGACTTAAATATTGTTTCAAACTCCGTGTGTCTAGGCATTTTGTATCGAACGTCCGTTGATTATGGCCCTGTCACTCTTTCAACTCTAGGGGAGGCACACGTCGCAGGCAGTTCTGCCTATTGTCTCTGTCACTCACATAGAAAAAACAAAACAAAAACATAATGCGATACTTTTAGGATAATTTGTGTGTTTGCTTCTATTGTTTTCGTATTCGTTTATTTACTTTGTTTTTTGTGTAATTTTGAGTACCAGTATTCTCTCCTCTTCTTTTATATATTATCTCTCCCTCTCCTCCCACAATTACGCTCACTCTGTCTCACTTTAACTCGCGCTCTCTCACACACACATACACACGGTCGCTCTATCTCACACACACACACACATACATTTTCTTGCTCTTTCTCGTTCTCAGCCAGGTCAGGTTACGAGGTAATGGTACTGTTTATCCTGCGGTAATTAATGTGTCACACTATCAACCTTCTTTGTCTCTCACTGAAGGGATAGAGGAATCAAGGGATTAATATAATCTGCAGTTATAATGATACTTTCGGATTAATTCGGGACAGGTATCAATCATATTTTTGTATCGTCATTTAAGAGGGGTTTTCCAATGTACATATATATATATATATATATATATATATATATATATATATATATATATATATATATGTGTGTGTGTGTGTGTGTATGTTAATTTGTTAGCTTCGTTAACCTTTTCAGTATAGTGACTAAAATAATAAGATTTACCACTTTAATTTTTAGTGGTCATTAATAAGCTTCATAGTCTAGTCTAGTGTTACCCATTATCATATAAACACATCAAGTTATGCTGATAGAGACCAAATACTTACTTCAAACCTATTTCGTAGTTTCTTGCATTCATGAGGATTTTCCCTTATTTGTATCTTGTTATATTATGATAGCAATGTAGCATAGCCCAAGCGATTGTATAAAGCCTAAGAATTATTCTGTATTTATTAAGTGAACATACATCAGAAGTTATACCGTCAGTAGTATAATGTCAGTGCAATGTTCTGGCTACATGTTTCATAATGGTTTGTTACAATACATTTTGTTTAGCCTCTCTCTCAACCCTACATAATTATAACGGTGTAATAATTTTGTTTAGCTTCTCTCTCAATCCTACATAATCATATCACTGCAATAATTTTGTTTAGCATCTCTCAATTCTGCATAAACATACCACTGTAATAATTATGTTTAGCATCTCTCAACCCTACATAATCATAGACTATAATAATTATGTTTAGAATCTCTCAACCCCCTACATAAGCATACCACTGTAATAATTTTGTTTAACATCTCTCAACCGTACATAATCATAGCAGTGTAATAATTTAGTTTAGCTTCTCTCCCAACCCTACATAATCATAGGTAATTATTTTGTTTACCATCTCTCAACCCTACATAATGATGCTACTGTAATAATTATGTTTAGCATTTCTTTCAACCCTACATAATCATACCATTGTAATAATGTTGTTTAGCATCTCTCTCAACCCTACATAATGATGCTACTGAAATAATTATGTTTAGCATTTCTGTCAACCCTACATAATGATACCATTGTAATAATGTTGTTTAGCATCTCTCAACCCTACATAATGATACCATTGTAATAATGTGTTTAGCATCTCTCAACCCTACATAATGATACCATTGTAATAATGTTGTTTAGCATCTCTCAACCCTACATAATGATACCATTGTAATAATGTTGTTTAGCATCTCTCAACCCTACATAATGATACCATTGTAATAATGTTGTTTAGCATCTCTCAACCCTACATAATGATGCTACTGTAATAATGTTGTTTAGCATCTCTCAACCCTACATAATGATACCATTGTAATAATGTTGTTTAGCATCTCTCAACCCTACATAATGATACCATTGTAATAATGTTGTTTAACATCTTGCAACCCTACATAATGATACCATTGTAATAATGTTGTTTAGCATCTCTCAAGCCTACATAATGATACCATTGTAATAATGTTATTTAGCATCTTTCAACCCTACATAATGATACCATTGTAATAATGTTGTTTAGCATCTCTCAACCCTACATAATGATACCATTGTAATAATGTTGTTTAGCATCTCTCAACCCTACATAATGATACCATTGTAATAATGTTGTTTAGCATCTCTCAACCCTACATAATGATACCATTGTAATAATGTTGTTTAGCATCTCTCAACCCTACATAATGATACCATTGTAATAATGTTGTTTAGCATCTCTCAACCCTACATAATGATACCATTGTAATAATGTTGTTTAGCATCTCTCAAGCCTACATAATGATACCATTGAAATAATGTTATTTAGCATCTCTCAACCCTACATAATGATACCATTGTAATAATGTTGTTTAGCATCTCTCAACCCTACATAATGATACCATTGTAATAATGTTGTTTAGCATCTCTCAACCCTACATAATGATACCATTGTAATAATGTTGTTTAGCATCTCTCAACCCTACATAATGATACCATTGTAATAATGTTGTTTAGCATCTCTCAACCCTACATAATGCTACTGTAATAATGTTGTTTAGCATCTCTCAACCCTACATAATGATACCATTGTAATAATGTTGTTTAGCATCTCTCAACCCTACATAATGATACTACTGTAATAATGTTGTTTAGCATCTCTCAACCCTACATAATGATACTACTGTAATAATGTTGTTTAGCATCTCTCAACCCTACATAATGATACCATTGTAATAATGTTGTTTAGCATCTCTCAACCCTACATAATGATACCATTGTAATAATGTTGTTTAGCATCTCTCAACCCTACATAATGATACCATTGTAATAATGTTGTTTAGCATCTCTCACCCCTACATAATGATACCATTGTAATAATGTTGTTTAGCATCTCTCAACCCTACATAATGATACCATTGTAATAATGTTGTTAACATCTCTCAACCCTACATAATCATACCATTGTAATAATGTTGTTTAGCATTTCTCAACCCTACATAATGATGCCATTGTAATAATGTTGTTTAGCATCTCTCAACCCTACATAATGATACCATTGTAATAATGTTGTTTAGCATCTCTCAACCCTACATAATGATACCATTGTAATAATGTGTTTAGCATCTCTCAACCCTACATAATGATACCATTGTAATAATGTTGTTTAGCATCTCTCAACCCTACATAATGATACCATTGTAATAATGTTGTTTAGCATCTCTCAACCCTACATAATGATACCATTGTAATAATGTTGTTTAGCATTTCTCAACCCTACATAATGATGCCATTGTAATAATGTTGTTTAGCATCTTTCAACCCTACATAATTATACCATTGTAATAATGTTGTTTAGCATCTCTCAACCCTACATTATGATACCATTGTAATAATGTCGTTTAGCATCTCTCAACCCTACATAATCATACCATTGTAATAATGTTGTTTAGCATCTCTCAACCCTACATAATGATACCATTGTAATAATGTTGTTTAGCATCTCTCAACCCTACATAATCATACCTTGTAATAATGTTGTTTAGCATCTCTCAACCCTACATAATGATACCATTGTAATAATGTTGTTTAGCATCTCTCAACCCTACATAATGATACCATTGTAATAATGTTGTTTAGCATCTCTCAACCCTACATAATCATACCATTGTAATAATGTTGTTTAGTATCTCTCACCCCTACATAATGATACCATTGTAATAATGTTGTTTAGCATCTCTCAACCCTACATAATGATACCATTGTAATAATGTTGTTAACATCTCTCAACCCTACATAATCATACCATTGTAATAATGTTGTTTAGCATTTCTCAACCCTACATAATGATGCCATTGTAATAATGTTGTTTAGCATCTTTCAACCCTACATAATTATACCATTGTAATAATGTTGTTTAGCATCTCTCAACCCTACATTATGATACCATTGTAATTATGTCGTTTAGCATCTCTCAACCCTACATAATCATACCATTGTAATAATGTTGTTTAGCATCTCTCAACCCTACATAATGATACCATTGTAATAATGTTGTTTAGCATCTCTCAACCCTACATAATGATACCATTGTAATAATGTTGTTTAGCATCTCTCAACCCTACATAATGATACCATTGTAATAATGTTGTTTAGCATCTCTCAACCCTACATAATGATACCATTGTAATAATGTTGTTTAGCATCTCTCAACCCTACATAATGATACCATTGTAATAATGTTGTTTAGCATCTCTCAACCCTACATAATGATACCATTGTAATAATGTTGTTAGCATCTCTCAACCCTACATAATGATACCATTGTAATAATGTTGTTTAGCATCTCTCAACCCTACATAATGATACCATTGTAATAATGTTGTTTAGCATCTCTCAACCCTACATAATGATACCATTGTAATAATGTTGTTTAGCATCTCTCAACCCTACATAATGATACCATTGTAATAATGTTGTTTAGCATCTCTCACCCCTACATAATGATACCATTGTAATAATGTTGTTTAGCATCTCTCAACCCTACATAATGATGCTACTGTAATAATGTTGTTTAGCATCTCTCAACCCTACATAATGATACTACTGTAATAATGTTGTTTAGCATCTCTCAACCCTACATAATGATACCATTGTAATAATGTTGTTTAGCATCTCTCAACCCTACATAATGATGCTACTGTAATAATGTTGTTTAGCATCTCTCAAGCCTACATAATGATACCATTGTAATAATGTTGTTTAGCATCTCTCAACCCTACATAATGATACCATTGTAATAATGTTGTTTAGCATCTCTCAACCCTACATAATGATACCATTGTAATAATGTTGTTTAGCATCTCTCAACCCTACATAATGATACCATTGTAATAATGTTGTTTAGCATCTCTCAACCCTACATAATGATACCATTGTAATAATGTTGTTTAGCATCTCTCAACCCTACATAATGATACCATTGTAATAATGTTGTTTAGCATCTCTCAACCCTACATAATGATACCATTGTAATAATGTTGTTTAGCATCTCTCAACCCTACATAATGATACCATTGTAATAATGTTGTTTAGCATCTCTCAACCCTACATAATGATACCATTGTAATAATGTTGTTTAGCATCTCTCAACCCTACATAATGATACCATTGTAATGATGTTGTTTAGCATCTCTCAACCCTACATAATTATACCATTGTAATAATGTTGTTTAGCATCTCTCAACCCTACATAATGATACCATTGTAATAATGTTGTTTAGCATCTCTCAACCATACATAATGATACTACTGTAATAATGTTGTTTAGCATCTCTCAACCCTACATAATGATACCATTGTAATAATGTTGTTTAGCATCTCTCAACCCTACATAATGATACTGTAATGCAATGTATATTGGTTGTACAAAACGTCAAATCAAGGTACGTATTTTTTTAACACAATATCGTTTAGAACAAACAAGCCACATTATAATTCTCCATATAGCGCTATTCGTCAACAGGCTCGAGACTTAAATCACCCCCTCCTCCAGGATAATTGTTAAGTCCTCCAGTCGTATCGATACGGAGAGGAACTCACAATAATGGAGTCACCAATATCAGTGAAACTAAAACCTTCATTAGGTAGCAATGAAAAATAAATCGACTTCTTCTGTTTTAAACATCTTCTTACTGTAAGTTATTTTTCGTGTTTTCGTATGTATAGTGGTTATAAGTGTTGTAATTAACTTATTATGTTTGTGGTATTTATTATGTTATCTATGTATCTTTGTGTTTTTATGGCATCAATTTATGATACGTATTTAAGTATTTTTCGTAGGCTTTATGAAATTATTGTAATTCACTATGATACTAGTGTTTTCTTACAAGTATCTATTATTTTTTAGATTTGCCTGATGATAGAGTAAGTGTCTCTGAAACGTTGCAATAAATATAGACAAGATGAACGTGTTCTTCTATCACGCCCTGGTGATACTCTTCATTATTCGCATCTACTTCCCATGGACATGATTAATAGCTGTGACATATATATATATATATATATATATATATATATATATATATATATCCCTTTACCTGCGTCCCTGTATTTCATGTGAAACGTCTTTATATTCCAATTTCCTCTTTTTCCTCTTCCTACACAATTTATTTCGATTAATACCGTTGTTTTAGAAGGGCAAGGATTAAAATTACCTTAATATCTATTTTTAATTAATAATTCCAGTTCATAATTAGGCAATATAGGCTTAATTATTGTTTTATATTTATATTTCAAAAAGTTTATTGTCATAAAGTACATCAATGTTACAATAATATCATATAGTACATCATACAAAAGTCTTATATACCCTATGACAACAGTGAACTGATGGCATCCGGCATATATGTCCCCCTTAAATTTGTTACACTAATAAAATTAGTCATCAAGAAAGTGCTAAAAAAAAAAAATGCTAAACAAGAAAAAAGGAAAAGAACTTTACTACAATATTATTACAACAATATTCCGTCTAGAATAATAATCTGTTCACACTCAACACTACTTTAAAGATGATTTATTTCACTATTCATCATATATTCTCCAATAGGGCTGTTTACGTTATCATTTTCATGCCTAAATAAGACCCAGAGCGTAAAACAAGCATCTATCCCTGAAAGGGCATAAACAGAGCTTTCCAATGACACCACAACGATCCTTGTATGACCGCTAGTTTTCTTGCAACAACCGCGCAACACGAGTGCAAAAACCATGTAATTCGGTACTTTCCCCATACATTTCTTAGTCCAAATTTATTATGTTGCGCGCCGCCAATAGAGGGTTAATCTTTCTTTTGAATATGTAGAGACTACAGTTTTAATTTATCTTATCCATTATATTATTCCATATTAAAACTTCTTTGTGCCTAAATGTGTGTTTCAATACATTTGTTCTGGCAATGGGAACATGCAACTTATGTCTCTGCCTGGTCAAATGCTGACGTAATGTATTATGTAATGTGAACATATCTTTAAAGAAGCTTGGAGTAAGATCTTTCATTATTTTAAACAGAAGTTTACCCACTGCAAAAACATAAACATCTTTAAACGGTAATAGTTTTAATGATTTAAATGTTGGGGCAGTATGTGCTCTATAGTGGGCTGATTTAATTATTCTTACTGTTCTTTTCTGTAGAGTTATGATGGGTTTGATATTACATTCACTTGCATTACCCCAAACTTCTACCCCATAAGTAATATAGGGGTATACAACAGAATTATACATAGTTAATAATGTTGATATATTCAGTAGTGTTCTAGCTTTGCATATGATCCCTATGCCTTTAGATATTTTATTTTTTAAATATTTAACATGTTCAATCCAAGATAGTTTTTCATCTATAATTACCCCCAAGAACTTAGAATTTTTAACTTTCTGTAAAGGGTTATTGTTAATACAGACACTTAAACTAGTTTTCACTTGTTTTTTTACCGTGAAATCCATATAGTGAGTGTTATCTACATTCAAAGAGAGTTTATTGGCAATGGTTCACTCCACAAGCTTTTTCATCTCCACATTCATCAAATCTATGACCTTATCAACATTATCCCCTTCTAAGAATATGCTAGTATCATCTGCAAATAATATTGGGAATATATTTGGAGATACATTCGCTATATCATTCACATATATTAAATACAACAAGGGACCTAAAACAGAGCCTTGAGGAACACCACACATCACATATTCCTTTTAAAAATTCTCACCGCTATAATTTACATGTTGTACCCTATTAGCTAAATAACTTTCTAACCATTTCTGAGCAACCCCCAAATACAAATATAACTTTTTCAACAAAATGTCATGGTCTACGGTATCAAATGCTTTGCTAAAATCAAAAAATACACCTACTACAAGTTTACCTGAATCGAGAGTTTCTGAGATTTTATCAATAAACATTATTGAAGCTAAATTAGTATTATACCCCTTCCTATACCCAAACTGGAAATCGTAAAGTAATTTATATTTGTTAAAAAATGACATCAATCTAGTAATCCATCAATCTTATCCATTATCTTATTCCATATTATAACTCCTTTGTGCCTAAATGTGTGTTTCAATACATTTGTTCTGGCAATGGGAACATGCAACTTATGTCTCTGCTTGGTCAAATGCTGATGTAGAGTATTATAGTATTAACCTGACAAGACCTACGGGGAGGTTTGTTTTTCCTGGACCCTCTTCACCCTCATGTTTATCCCCAATATGTTTGCGATTTCAAGGCTTTTTGTGCCATATAGATGTCTGTTGTTTTTATTCCTGGCGAGCTATAGCAAGCTTGCATATTCGGAGAAACCAGCTGTTTTTCTACCGATAAGTGTATACATTTATTTTGAAGTGGAGTCTTGGTGGTATTTTCTAAAGCTTAATGGAGATCTTGGGAGGAAACTATAAATATATTATATATATATATATATTATATATATATATATATATATATATATATATATGTGAAGGCAAGATGGCAGGTGCTCGTTGTACTCTACGTGCTTCACATGTCTCACTCCCTAGACTGGAACAAGACCTCACGGGCTTCACTGTTCATTGTAAAGCGGTGAATGTTAAGGCTCTCAGCCTATGCCCGAGAGGAAGTAAGTTGGAGTATAGAAAAAAAAAAAAAAAAAAAAAAAAAAATATATATATATATATATATATATATATATACAGTATATATATATATATATATATTATACAGTATATAAATAAATACAAATGCATGCAAATCTCCCCTTAAGCGTTAGAGGACGTGGGTGGACGATACAATCTGCTTGCTCTTTCAGCATATTTACTTATTTAATTATATTATACCGTAATTTTAATTATCACACACACACACTCTCTCTCTCTCTCTCAAACACACACACACACACACACACGAGTTAACAGCTTTGTTTATCTTGTGGAATTTATGATGTCAACGATTCAACCTTTTAAACTTATTAGACTTTAATTTGAAGGGATACATTTTACGAACAAGATTTAAATAGTTATCAAATTTATAGCTTAATTCCAGGATTCAGAAATGTATTTTAATGTTTTCCAATAATTTACAAATCAATACAATACATTGAGTCTTTAATAGTTTTCACTATCACTATGCTGCTAAATATATTTCAATTATTATTCAAATTAAGGTAAGGATCCCAAGCGATTAAATAAAAAAGTACACTCCAGGACCAGCCACTTGTAATTTTTTTGTGTTTTTCCTGAAAATACATTGGATGAGATAGTCATGAAGGAAAACCAACATAATACCGCTCACCTAGGTCATTTGGGGGTCATGGGGGGCGGGGGAAAGTCACAATTGACATGGGGTGATGGGTATGCAATATACTGGAAAATCATTCCCGCGCGCGGCCACACCCACGCAACTGGACTTGGAGGGTTGCTAACCATCGGTATTGTTCCGTGGGATCCTAAAGCAGTTCCCATACAAATCTGAACCCTCTACTGTAGGTGCCATAGGATAAGAGTAATTAAGGCAGACGCATCCATTGCGTCTCTGGGACTGTGCGTTACATACATAGACGACGCATAATGTGCATCCTGGGTTTGAAGGGGTTAAATGATTAAGAAGAGTTAACTCCTTTAGGATTATAACGCATTTTGACAGTTTAATCTGGCAATTATTATACAATATTTTGAAATTAGGAAGAATTGATTCCTGGATATCCTTCCTAATTTGCATAAAATAGTCTATTGATAAACAGTTTAAATTGTAAAATTACTTTATGTATTATATTTTTGAACAGAAAATAGGTTGAAGGTCTCTTCTCATATTGGATGATTAAGAGGTGATGGGCGTATGTATTTGCTCATTTATGTATCTTTTTATTTTAGTTTCCTCCCTAGACCTCCATCCAGCTAAAAAAAAAAACACACCAGCCCAAGACCCTCCTTCAAGATAAATTTGTAGATTTTTCGATATCAAAATGTTGGTTCCTCTAAAAATATAGGCTCGCTATTGCTTGCCAGGAAAAAATCGACACCTAAATGACACAAAAAGTCTTGATATTGACTAAGAAATAGGGCGAAAGGTCTTAAAATCGTCAAACTAATGGGCCAAACATCTTAATATCTGAAAACTAATGGGGCTAAACACGAGGGAGACGGTTTGGCCAGAAAAACTACCCATCTCTCCTTAAAACACAAATAGGCTTTTAGCGATATCAAGTGGTGTACGAAGGTCTTCACTCCAAATGTGCCAACAATCTTCTTTATACTTTACCTAATAATTATAGTCTTAAATAGTCCTAAACATATGATTTGTATCTTAAGGGAAGATAGGTAGCTTTTTCTGGGATTTTAAGATGTTTGGCCCATTAGTTTGGCAATTTTAAGACCTTTCGTCAAATTTCTTTGTCAATATTAAACCTTTTTGTGTCATTTAGGTAATTTAACAGGCGGGTGTTTTCATAAGCTTGATGGAGGTCTACGGAGGAAAGTCAAACAAATAGAAAAAAGATACAGAGATAAAAATATACTTTGAAAAGTAGACAGAATGAATATAAACACCATCTGAGGAGGAACACTTTATTGACAACGTTTCCCATATAGCTTCATCAAGGCAATGCCATTGGCCTGATGAAGGTATATGAGAAACGTCAATAAAGTGCTGCTCCTCACATGGTGTTTAAATTAACCTTTAAATGGCGAAGCTATGGTAGTTCAAAGAGTACCGCCATGCGAAGGTATTTGGTTCAATTCTGATGACAATTGTCATATTTACCATATGTATAATTAACTAGCAGGGGTACCCGGCATTGCCCGGGTAATCACCATAATCACCATCACTACTACCACCACTACTACTACCATAATCACCATCATCAATCACTACTACCACAATCATCACAATACTACTACTGTACTACCATAACCTCCCTGTGCCTCATAAAACGGCGACCTCGATTTCGGCCACTAAATGACCTCAGATTTTGGATCTGACCTCATCTTTACCCCCATTTTGGGGGGCTGCGAACAACTTTTGTTCCATACACCTTTTCGATCGGAGGCCTCCTTCTGCCCCAAACGGGTCGAAATCGTCGATTTTTCGCTCCCGTTTACTACATAAGTTCTGTCGAAAATGTTATTAAACAAAAGTGTCTCTGATTTCCACTATACTCGCCTAAAACCATCTCCAAAGCCTGGGCTTTCCAACGGTGCCCCACACTCCCACCTGGCACCAACACTGTGGGAGGAGTTTAGTAACAAATGTCGGATAACTGACAAACAGACAAACAAACATTGACCTATATTTATTAAGATACTTATCCATATGTGCCTAGGTGGCTTTTAATAAAAACACATGAACAGTAAAAAGCAATAAAACAAGTTGTAACAGCAATTGGCTGGTAAAAAGCGTATGTTTTAGCCCCGCGGTCATAATCTGACTCGGACCGGCGAGAGAGAGACACCCTCCCTCTCTCCTGTCTCGCAAGGCATTTGTCACATCCAAGCTGTCGTATGGCTGTGAGGTCTACTCCTCTGCCACGGACTCCAGACTTCAGACTCTAGATGCTGTTCATCATGCTGGACTCTGTCTTGCAACTGGAGCTTTTCGGTCATCTCCGATTCCCAGGTTGCTGGTGGAGGCTTGTGTACCTCCTTTAGATTTGCTACGTCAATCTGTGGTTGTACGTTGTTGGTTTCGGATTCGGCGCTTTCCAGACTCTCTTGTTTGTACCCGTGTCTCTGGTCAATCTTTTTTTTTCATATTATGGTCAACATCCTCGAATGCCTCGTCCTTTTGGCTATAGAGTTTGTGAAGTTATGAAGGAGCTTAATCTGTCGACGGTTCCTGTGAGTCCCGTGCAAATTTCAAGGATTGCCCCCTGGGTCCTGCCTGAACCATCATTCTGCAGGTTTTTTACAGGTTCAAAGGATTCGGTCACTCCTCAGTCTCTTCTTAATTTGTTTTTGGAACAGTCTTCTAGTCATAATAGTTATGTTCCTGTGTATACTGATGGCTCTAAATCTGCCTCCGGTGTTGGTTTTGGTGTTGTGTTTCCTGACTTCAGCCGTGGAGGTAGTCTTCCTTTAGCTACCTCGGTTTTTACTGCGGAATTGTCTGCTATCATTTTAGCTCTGAAATTAATGTTTGCTGACCGCAACAATCATTTTACTATCTTTAGTGATTCTCATGGGGCTCTCATGGCTCTGGGATCTTTTAATTCTTCCCATCCTATAGTTTTAGCGATTTTAGAGTGGCTGTTTCTCATTCTTCGTCGAGGGAAAAGAGTGGATTTTTGTTGGGTCCCTGCGCATATTGGTGTCAAAGGTAATGAAAGGGTGGATGCTTTGGCGAAAGCTGCAGCTTTGAGACCTTCAAACGCAAATTACCCTCTGCCTGCTTCAGATCTACGTACTCCTCTCATGTTTGCTGTTCGTGCTTGTTGGCAGGCACGGTGGGATTGTGTTACTATTAATAAGCTCAGGGAAGTTACCAAATTAGTCTCACCAAAAGCTTGCCCTACCATTCTTCGCAAATTGGAAACTGCTTCGGCTCGCCTCCGCATTGGACATACCAGGCTCACACACGGTTTCCTTATGTGTGGAGGTGTACCGCCATTCTGCGATGACTGTCTAGTTCCCCTTACTGTCAGGCACTTGTTGAGTGTCCCAGTTTGGTTGAAGTACGTCGGAGGTTGCTTCTTCGGCACCGGAAGACAGGTGATACTTACTGTCTCTCTTCGGTGCTTGGAGGGGAGGCTGGTTCCCCTGGAGACGATGTGTTTTTATTTTTGAAAAAGGCTGGCCTCTTTCAGTTTTTATGATTGCATTGTTTTTACTCTTGATATATAATTTTACACATGTTGTTTTACGATTTTAGTTTTCTGCAAATATGTTAGTTTGTTTGACGCAATATGACCTTGTTGTTGCGGTGCCAAGATTTCTATCAAATAAATTCAATTCAATTCCTGTCTCGCATGGCACTGAGAAACAAGGGGAGGTCTGAGACTGGCTTAGAGGGTTGGAGAAAGACTCCCCCATCCTTCCTGCCATCCTTACGCAAAAATACTTGATAAATATCAGGAATAATGGGGAAAATAGCAGATAATTGATGAGAGGGGAAGAGTACAAAAAAAGAGGGGGGGGGGGACACATATGGAGGAGTGGTAGAAAGTAATGGAGGGGAATTATCTCACCTAATCACAAATTGATTTGTTTTGAGTTCCACTGGAGTGGTTTTAAAGGTTTTATTTATATAACTTATAATAATACCACTATTCTAATTATTCTAATTTCGTAATTTTAACATATTAGATGAATTAAAACTAAAAAATAGATATTATTAGTCGGGTGAATGTTAGATATTCATTGTAGAAAATGCAAACTTTAGTTTCAATATATTTATTCTCAGTATTACAAATATTGCTTGCATGAAATCCAAGGCCGAGGAAAATGTAAAAATAATTAATTTGTTGCTTAAATTAATGGCATATACTGTATATTATACTATATTGAGTATCAACTATATCAATGATTGACTTACTATGCTATGCTGAGAAAACATACTAGATATAGCTTAATGTCTTAATATATATCGATTTATATAACATATATATATATGTATATATGTATATACAATATATATATATATATATATATATATATATTGAGTATATATCACAAATACACGTGAGCCACTAAATGTTTCCAAGCTCTCAGTGGGGTTCGAACCGTCGACCGTCAGACGATAGCCGACGCTTTAATCAACTACACCACGGCAGTCTAAAAGACACTCAACCTTCTATCCTATTTATGTTAGGGAGAAGGGAAACCCACTAGGCGAATATATTTCAATTCATACCTAGTTGTAGGATCCATATTCCAGAATACCATACAAGGATTTCTGAGTGTCCCGACGCAACTCGGGCAGCAATTGATTTAATTTAATTCTAACCCACAAAGCATGAGAGTTACAAATATTGAGTATATATCACAAATACACGTGAGCCACTAAATGTTTCCAAGCTCTCAGTGGGGTTCGAACCATCGACCGTCAGACGATAGCCGACACTTTAATCAACTACACCACGGCAGTCTAAAAGACACTCTATCCTATTTATGTTAGGGAGAACGGAAACCCACTAAGCGAATATATTTCAATTCATACCTAGTTGTTGGATCCATATTCCAGAATACCATACAAGGATTTCTGAGTGTCCCGACGCAACTCGGGCAGCAATTGATTTAATTTAATTCTAACCCACAAAGCATGAGAGTTACAAATATTGAGTATATATCACAAATACACGTGAGCCACTAAATGTTTCCAAGCTCTCAGGGGGTTCGAACTGTCGACCGTCAGACGATAGCCGACGCTTTAATCAACTACACCACGGCAGTCTAAAAGACACTCAACCTTCTATCCTATTTATGTTAGGGAGAAGGGAAACCCACTCGGCGAATATATTTCAATTCATACCTAGTTGTAGGATCCATATTCCAGAATACCATACAAGGATTTCTGAGTGTCCCGACGCAACTCGGGCAGCAATTGATTTAATTTAATTCTAACTCACAAAGCATGATAGTTACAAATATTGAGTATATATCACAAATACACATGATATATACTCAATATTTGTAACTCTCATGCTTTGTGGGTTAGAATTAAATTAAATCAATTGCTGCCCGAGTTGCGTCGGGACACTCAGAAATCCTTGTATGGTATTCTGGAATATGGATCCTACAACTAGGTATGAATTGAAATATATTCGCCTAGTGGGTTTCCCTTCGTCCTAACATAAATAGGATAGAAGGTTGAATGTCTTTTAGACTGCAGTGGTGTAGTTGATTAAAGCGTCGGCTATCGTCTAACGGTCGACGGTTCGAACCCCACTGAGAGCTTGGAAACATATTGTTACGCTGGCCAGCTTGCCAGAATGTACTCTTGACTCGCTAGCACTCGCCACGGCAGTGAAATGGGCTATAATAATCGTAGAACGATAATCTTTCTTTCTTAGTATTCGTGTTGTCACAGACAGATCAGTGTTTGCCTTTATTCTTGTCTGTGACACTTAGAAGTATTTTATATCCATAGTAGTGATTATAACATGCAGCGCGTGAGAGTGAGAGTTGGAGAGCGAAGAGGCAGTGTGTGTGCGTATGTATGTGTGCATTCATTGCTCGGTGGGCCCACCTGCTCGCTATTGGACGGCGTGCCTAGCGTGGTATAATTATGACGTCTACTTGTCCTGCGACGTAGTGGCCTGTGGTTGGTCGTCGCGCTCCTTGCCTAGTGGTCAGGCTCCTACCCTCCTCACTCCCGTAGAACATGGCATGGTGCGCTCGGTCCTACAAGTCCCTCGCATTCTGTCTCACATCTAACCCCCTTTACTGCTTTGCCTCTCTCTGAACTCCTTCTTTCCAATACTTCTTATCTTTATTCAATTACCCATCCCTTCTGGTTCTCGCATACGACTTCCATAGTCGGCCAGTCGTATTACCAGCGCCTGTTCTCACAAATATGTTTTGCACTAGCTTTAGAGGTTATTAGAATCATAGTCACATGGAGACATATTGTTGGGTGCTTCTAATTATTTGGTTGTTCTTTATTACTATTTAATGCTAGACAGTGGAGGGTATCTTTGGTCGTTGTCTGTGTTATGTATATGGCAAGTCCAATGCACAAGGGTGTACTACAGGCTACCTAGCTCCGTCTAGCTCTGTGCAAGTCATATGCACAAGGGTGTACTACAGGCTACCTAGCTCCGTCGAAGTCGTACAGAATCATAGAGCCTGTACGACTTCGACAGAGCTAGGTAGCCTGTAGTACACCCTTGTGCATATTTTCCTTTGTGATCTTAGCAATATACAAGCGAAGGGCTTTTGCCTACTCTTGCTTGCATACTTGCTAACTCATTTTGTTGACCTTTGAGGAGTGCCAGGGTAAGACCAGATACTTGAGATCTGGACTTACCAAGAGAGCCTCCTAGTCACTTAACCCTTCTTTGGCGGCGCGCAACTTATGTCGTGTGAAATAAATATGGACTAAGTGGCGGTTCACAACTTATGTCGTGTGCCATTTTCACCATGTAATGTTGCTGAGAGAGAGAGATGAGTGGTGGGAGGAGCGTAGCAAGCGTATGACTGCCCCAGACCACCGCGGCTGACCTATTGACATGAATCCCACCCTCCCCCACCCTCTCGCCCTCGCTACACAGGGAATAATGTAGGGAAAGTACCTAATTACATGGTTTTTGCACTCGTGTTGCGCGATCGTTGCAAGAGAACCAGTGGTCGTACAAGGATGGTTGGGGTGTCATTGGAAAGCTCTGTTTATGCCCTTTCAGGGATAGATACTTGTTTTACGCTCTGGGTCTTATTTAGGCATGAAAATGATCACGACGTAAACAACCCTATTTAGGGTAAAAACACCCCGCTGGGCGGTACATATAAATTACCGCCTAGGCCGCTCGTAAGGTGTTAACGTAAGATATGGGAAATCTGTTCAGGGGACACAGTAGACTGCGAGCATGCTTGAGCTCTGCCTAGGCTCCCTGTACGTTTATGCTGCTGCTAGACTTTATTAGTAAGAAAGACAGCATTTTCTTTATTAACTATAACTGCGTATGCTTTAGCAATTATTCACATATTGTTTTAGCCTAGGTTGATGCATAGTGCACAACCCAGTATGGCTGTTACTTTGGCTAAGGAAGTACTGTTTTTGAGTTGCTGTTGTTAGTGCTGTTACAGAGTTGTTGCACTCTCTTGTTCCTATATAATATATGGATCCTACTTGTTGGTGTACTTAAGATATACGCTTTGGTGTTCTGCCCCTGCATTGTTCTTGTTCTATATTCGACGAGCATCTTAGAGCATCAGACGTTTTCAGAAGATTCCATATCTGTTTGCTGTAGGACTAGACTTCAAGTGTTTTCATAGAGCATTGAAGAGTTTTAGTGTTGAGTCCAGACTCCCACTAAAGGTAACGGAAGCATATAATCTTTTATTAAATCTTGTCATAGTTTATTTAAGAATTGTTATTACTTAACCTTTTCACGTTTTTATGATGCAGAGGTTGCCAGATTAGCAATAATAAATAGAGTTCTCTCACTCTTATAATTACCTCTCCAAAATTAGTTTTCTGCCCACAGCTAACTCAAAGACAACTGCAGAGGTTGAAGTAACTAAACTAAAGGTTTCTAAATACCCCTGATGTTAATAAAGGTTTTAACACCTTACGAGCGGCCTATGCGGTTTATTTATGTGTACCGCACAGCGGGGTGTTTTTAGCCAAAATAGGGCTGTTTACGTGATCATTTTCATGCCTAAATAGACCCAGAACGTAAACAAGTACCTATCCCTGAAAGGGCATAAACAGCTTTCGAATGACACCAAACGATCCTTGTATGATGGATAGTTTTCTTACAAACCGTGCAACGCGAGTGCAAAAAGCAGGTAATCGGTACTTCAGTACATTGAGTATGTAGCGAGTGAGAGAGGAGGGGAGCTGAGATTTGTGTCAGTAGGTTCGCCGCGGTGGTCTGGAGCAGTCATACGCTCGCTAGTCTCCTGCCACCACTTGTCTCTCTCTCTCTCAGCCACATTACGTGCTGAAATTGCCACTCGAGTTATGTCGAGCGCCGCCACATAGTCCAGCTTTATTTAACTCGACTTATGTTGCTCGCCGCTAATTAAGGGTTAAAGTATCCATAATAGGCTCAAAATTGCGTCAAGAACGTGAGAGGGTTAAGAGCTTTTTATTAACGTAATTACTCTTGTTGTGAGTAGGCTTTGCAAGTTTGCCGTCATCGGAAAGCGTAGTTAGAAGTACACTTAACCCAGTTAATTGATACCCCGTTATCCAGTAGATTAACTCTGGAGGGTTTGAGTGTTTAGTTCACAGGCTTAATAGTTCGAGGGTTTGGAATTAGCGTACCGTTGTTGCAGATCTAGCCTATCTTGTAGTCCAATATTAAGTGCCCTTGTATATTTCGTTGTGCCGGTCGTAACAATATATATATATATTATATATTCCCGTATATATATATATATATATATATATATATATATATATATATATATATATATATATACGGTATATATATATATATATATATATATATATATATATATATATATATATACCAGTATATATATATATATATATATACTATTACATCTGTAGACACCGAGATGGAATTCCGTGATAGTACAAGGACCACGTGGCGATTTTCCTCATACACACGGTCGGGAGGGAGTGAGTTGGAGATAAAGGGAGAGGCAGTCCTCCATTTGCTGGAGGAAACGGGAGGGGGTGGGGGGGGGGTGGGGGGGCGAAATTTCCCGCCAAATACAGAGCCCTGAACTGGCTAGCGATTCTGCCCCTCACCTGGTATTGGACGATGCAAGCAGCCTGCCAGCCTATTCGTAGCGGCACCTCGGCCCTCATGACGTGACTCCTTATTCAAGCCCTGATTGGACTGCATTATTCAGGGATAAGGGTGGAAAGGCCTGATATTTGATAGTTTAAAATCAAGGGACTGGAGTTTTCGAAAGGAGGCTTTAATCTTGGTCGCGAATAAGGAAGACATCTGGGGTTCCCGAGCAGGACAACCTCTGGGTTTATATTCCCAGTATACCTGGGGGTATAAACTTGGCAGTCTCGGGGACTAAGGTCACGTTCTTCCTAACTTTAAGGTGGGCTTAATAATCCTCATGGGTTGATAGCCTCTAAAGTCCTAGTTTATATAACTAACTAAATTAAAATCAGTTGTATTTTTAGTTGGAGAGAAGTAACATGGGTGAGACGGAACTATTGACATGCTTGTATAACAGTACTTTAGTTTGTTGTGAAAACTGACACTTGTATCTTGTACTCGTGTAATTGGGTTAGTGACTGAATTAACTAGAGGCATGTTGTAAATATTTAACCTCATTCGATATGAGATTTGGGATCGGAATGAATTGAACTAATGTAATATTGCTGATTATAATTACATTTAGTTTCTTGATTTGATAATATTGTCTAATTAGTAATTACGGTTTTTGTAACCATAAGTTTAGTCATTCATATTGAGAAGGGGCTAAACTTAATTAGTGAAAATTAAAGTGAACCTGAAACGGATACAAAACGACCCTGGAAATATACATTATAATTTCTTTTCATAAATGCTTAATATTTTTGTTTGGTTGTAAAATACTTATTTTTTTTTGTACGTACAATTCTGTTTCATATAAGTTACTTTGTTATATTCCCTTATTATCATTCTATCATATTGATTAGTGTTAGTAAATATTAAAGGTCGTGCAGTAATAAGAAAATAATAAGAATAAATAAAGATAATAGCAAGGAAAGAGAATAAGAGTAAATCGCCATAATCTTTAAAGTGTTAAATTAAAAAAAAAATATTCATTTTATAACGGAATAAGTATCTTAATAATATGTATACTTCAATACTAATACTAATTAATATTAATTAAAAGTCCTTAATTTAATATAACGCTTTTTTTATTCGTAATTATTAGACTACTGAATATCAAACTTTAAATTGGTTTATATAGGACTTGCAATTGTTTCATGCTTGATCATAATTGATGAAGTGTGCCAGAATATAAAGGAAAACAAGTAGCAACAGATAAAAGGAAAGCAAGTAACAACTTAAATAAACTTTAACATAATTTAAGTTCTCGTGACCTTCAGCTATCTGATACCTTTCATATCCTCTCTGTTAGGTCTAGTTTCATTAAGTTAACCACTTTTGAATCAAGATGCGTAGCAACATATATATATATATAGATACAGGGTGATTCAGCATTCCATGCAGTAAATTAGACGACGGCCTTCTTGCATAATTTTAACCAAAATTGTGTCTATGGTAAAATATCGAAAAATACAAAATTTAATAGTCGCCCCTCCATCATTGACGATATGCCTACTAAATAATAGCTCTCTTTCAAACACCCGCGGTCAGCCTGTTTGAAACACCCGCCGTAGGGGAAAGAGTACTTACATCATCAGTGCAACGCTAATTCTCTTATGGAATCGTCTTTATGATTGGGTACTCACTACGAAAAACTTTGTAAAAAATACAAACATTAAAATTAACCTAAGAATTGTTATAATAGAGCTTTCCAACTCGTGGATGTCTTTTGTGGATTCTATCCTAGACGCTGAACCAGGCAGCGTCATTCCATCTTCGTTCCCCTGCGGCCGTCCTGAGTAGAGGTGCCTAGCCTGTTATTCGACGTTCGTTCAACTATAGTGAGTCTTTGGTCATTTATATCTATCTGAGGTGTTCTAGAATAGGTTAAGACTAGCTAGGACTGGCGGCCCCTTTGGTACGTTCGCAGGGAAGTGTTAACATAGGGTACTTGTGTGTAGGCGCCCAGTCGGCCCGCTTTGGACACGCGCTCCATGTGTATTTGTATTTGTTCTGCACCTTAGCTTTGCTATAACCTAGTTATTTAGGAGGCTATATATCCGCAGAACTATGTTTCTAGCCATCTCTATGAGGTAGTAAAGTTTTATGTGTATTATAGCTGACGTTCTGGTCTAAGAGTTGCCCCACGTGGTGTGGAACTTTCCAGAATCCTAGTTTGCTCTTTTTCCCCTCTGGCGTGGGGCATTACGCGTGCGCTGCTGTTGTGTCATCATCGGAGGTAAGGGTACCATACTTTCCATAATAATGACCTTGAGCCTCTTTGTCAGCCTCATTAGGGGTATTCTTAGGAGGCTAGGGGTATTATTTATTGCTTAATTAATACTGTGTGTTAGCCCTAAGAAATGATCTTCGCTTTCATGTGGTGATATTATACATGTTGGCAAGGTGTCAGGAGACTTTCTGACTTATTTGGTGTTTTGTTTTTTTGGCGGCTGACTTGCTCGGACAAGTCGGTACTTCAAAATTTGGGTTTTCCCTTCCGGCGATCTTTACCTGGTATTGATGCCAGAAGCTCGCCTTGCAGGCGGGCAGGGAATTTTCCAATAAACCCGGCGTGGTGTGGTGAACCACTAGACTCCCGACGGAAGTGCAGATTCCTAAAAGAGTGATGTTGGCCCGGCCGAGCGAACTCGCCCAAACCGATAGCCTCACACGGCATGAATCGACCAATAACGCCCGGCGGAAAGATTCAGTGAGGTAATTAACTATCACTCAGGTCCTGGTAGACGATTAGTTAGTTGATTAAATGGTAAATATGGGCTGGTGACATTAGTCACAGGTAAGCAGTTCACAATACGAAAGGGTCTTCAAGATCTTTTCACAAACAAGTACAACGGAAGAGTGGAGTAGCGGTTGGCTTACATCTAGTTTTCCGGCGTATTTGAGGGTGTTATGATGTGTGAACCTCTAGGTTTATCCTTATGAGCATTGATTCCTGGAAATCTTTATTTCCAGATCACAACATATCTGTAAGCGCCACAGGACTGCAGGGGAGGGGGCTGATCCAGGTGGGGATCATTCGTTCGTTAGCTCCATCATGCCTCTAGTCACTCTTTGTGCTATACCCACTTGCTCTCTTATTTCGGTCTATGCACACAAGCTGTGCATCAAGTGTGTTAAATGTCTAGATAGGTCACAGGGGCTTTGCGTATCTAAAAGGTGTCCAATTTGCACAGACCTCAGGAGTAAATTGTTTAAAAAAAAAACCCAATCATGCCTAGTGGCAGTAAAAGAGATTAAAAATATTTGTAATGCCTATTCCAAAGACATTGCCCATAAGGCATTGCACTGTGATGATGAGTCTCTGTGGGACCATATAGTGATAAAGTCCCCAGTGCTCAAATCTCCCCCTTCTAAGTCAAGCTACAAAAGCTAAATCTAAACACAAAATTATTTCGAAAGAGTTGGTAAGTAGTAGTGACAGTGACTCTAGTAAGGCAATCCCCCCCCGGCGGCCGCCATAAGAGGGCGCGGTCGACTTCGCCACAGGACCAGTCAAGGTCCCGGTCAAGGTCACCCCTCAAGCGGTCTTCTCAGTCTTCAGCAGAGACTTCAAGGTCTAGCAAGAGACGTAAGGATGACGAGGCGACGTCAAGTCGTAGCAAATCTGATGAAAAGAGTTATAAATGCTCCCGTAAGGAGGAGACGCAGTCACGGCACCTGCAATTGCCGGCGACTCCGCCTCTACCTCTATAAGGCCTAACCTCCAATCTGGCAGTTTTGAGGTAGGGGCAGAGGGAGCTGAGTCAACTCCCAGGGATGGGTCTGGTGAGGGATACTTTGAACCAAAGGACGTAAAATTTGCAATACCCTAATTAAACTTACCACTTTACCGGCCTCCTATAGTATCTCAGAGAGTGTAGGCTGAACAATACCGTGGGTACACAGCAAGTGAACCACAAGACTATGACGGTTCCCGGTTGAATCAAGTAATCCCAGATTTCCAAACTAATGTTGAACAAGGGTGTAGTGTGAGGAGGCACTTTGAGCCCATGAATGTAGAACCCAATAATCATTATGAGGCGGGTAACAGAGAAAGTGATAATGTTGACAATCTCCCTTCATCCATCCCTGATTTAGTGTGGCCAGATAATGAACATTATATTTCTGAACCCCGGCAACAACCGGAAGTACAAAGTACAATGGAGTACAAAGGAAATCAAGCAACAACAGTTATAGTGACCATTCTAGGCTGCTTGTCCTCCAAAACACTGAGGATCAAGTGTCCAAACAGTGGTTTAGAGTGGGTAAGGGAACATTGGAAATGGAACTAATGTCCGTGGCAGGATTGGGAAGTTAATAGGGGACAGATTGGAATTAGTAACTGAGGGGAGGATAAAATAAAGTTATTCATTTACAAACGCAGTCAGTCGCGGGTTTGATGCGAGATATTTGTCGATGCGAAGTTTAAATGAATCAACGGTGCTGCAGTCTATAACATCTCGGGGAAGCCCATTCCATAAGTTGACAACTCGATTGAAGAAGACATTTTTAGCTTCGTGTGAGTTAAAATATTTACCAATTATTTTGCACCCGATTCCCCGCGTGTAATTAGATTGGTCGATAGTGAAGTACTTATTACAGTTCATATTGTCGATGCCTTTGATGATTTTGAACACTTGAATTAAATCGCCTCTTAATATGCGCTGGGTTAAAGGAAATAGATTTAATTCTCTAAGACCCTCCTCGTATGGTTTGTTCTTTAGGCTAGGTATCATTTTGGTAATCTACGTTGAACTCGTTCTAGCTTGTCTATATCTTTTTGGTAATAAGGGCACCAGGATGGAACGCAGTATTCTAGAAGAGGGCAGACTAAGGAATTGTAAAGGGTTAGGATAACGTCTTTGGATTTATGGTCAAATGACCTGCCTATAAAGCCAATTATTTTGTTTGCCTTCTTAACAATTTCTGAACATTGTTGACTCGGTTTTAGGTTACACATATTGTTACTCCCAGATCGGTTTCTCTGTTTACATTCTTAAGCTGAGTGCCATTCATCAAATAGTTTGCTTTCTCATTTTGGTATCCGATATGTAGTACTTTACATTTATCCGCATTGAAACTTATTTGCCAAATTTGGGACCAACATGACAACTTATCTAGATTGTGTTGCATATTGTCAACTTGTTCTTTTGAGAGTACGCTATTTGCAATTTTTGTGTCGTCAGCAAATTTTGAGATTGTACAGGTGAGACCCTCATCTATGTCGTTGATGTAAATTAGAAAGAGAATTGGTCTTAGTACCGATCCCTGGGCTACCCCGCTACTTACATTGGTCCATTTAGATGCCTTACCGTTTATGACTACTCTTTGCTTTCTGTCGCTGAGCCAATTTGCTCTCCATTTCAACACACCGTCTTGTATTCCATGCGCTTTTAGTTTTAGCAGTAAACGTGTGTGGGGAACTTTGTCAAAAGCCTTTTGAAAATCAAGGTATATAATATCTACAGCTTTACTCTCATCGTAGAAGTTGAGGATATCGTGGAAGAAGTCTAAGAGATTTGTTAAACAGGAACTTTTTTTACGAAAGCCGTGTTGAGTATCTTTAAGTATGTTATTTTCCTCTAAGTGATTTACGAGTCTGACTCTTATGAGTGTTTCTAGCATTTTACATACAACTGAGGTTAAGCTAATTGGACGATAGTTACTGGGTAGGGATTTGCTGCCTTTTTTTAATATCGGTGTTACGTTGGCTAGCTTCCACTGATGAGGCATAGTTCCAGACTGCAAGGATTTATTGAATAGCAATGTCAGTGGTTTAGAGAGCTCATCCTTAGCTTCCTTTTGGACTCTAGGTGAGATTGTATCAGGTCCAGGCGTTTTATGTACCTTGAGTTTATCTAAACAATTCAATACTTCTCTCTCTGTAACGGTGATATTGCTTAGAACATCTGAATTATCAATCTGAATCGGCGATGGTGTAAGAATATCAGAATATCACTGAGGTCTTACGTTGTAAAAACTGATGCAAAGAAGGTATTGAGGGCATTATTCATTTGTACTTCGTCTTTGGTGTATTCTCCATTTTCGTCGACTAACGGTTGAAGTAACTACTTTTTTCTTTCTGATATAACTATAGAATTCTTTCGGGTTTGTTTTACTTTGATTCGCAACATGTAACTCCAGGGTCTTTTTACTTTGCTTAATTAAATTTTTGGTTTTGCATCGTAGCTCTACAAATTTCACCCGTTCTTCGTCATTTTGTAAGGATTTTAATCTATCATTAGCAAACTTTTTAGCAAGCAGACAGTTTGAAATATCTTTATTCCACCATTTGGGCTAATTATTATGGCCTATACGCCGTATTTTCGATGGTATGCAGTCCTGCACTGCATTTAGGTAAGTGGTTGCGAATAATTCCCAAGATGTATTTATGTCGTTATTGTTAATTAAAAAGCTCCAGTCAGTTTCTTTAAACATAGCTATAAGTTTATGAAAGTTTGCTTTCTTGAAATTAGGGACTTTTTCGATGCTACTATTTGGTTCGTTACCAGTAAACTTTAAAGTGAATGTTATTGTACAATGGTCGCTGTTACTGAATTCATCACCAACATTCAAATTCTCTATTAATTCTTCTTTTGTTTCAAGTACAAGGTCAAGAACGTTATTAGCACGGGTCGACGATCGAACAAATTGATAGAGTGAACTCTCTTGCAAGTTCGCATACAAGTCATGTCCGGAGTGTGAAGTAAGAGTATCGCCCCACTTGGTCACAGGTAAATTAAAGTTGCCAACAAATATGGTATCTTGGGAGTTACTTACATCTGTAATTTGTTCATAAATTTCTCGGTCAGTTTGCACTGATTGAGCTGGAGGTCTGTATATTAATACAAGTATTATTTTTGTACCTTTATTATTCTTTATTAGCACAAAAGATGTGTCGACGTTCACAGTTTGAGGTTTTGACAAGAGGGTCGGGTTAAGACTTTCTTTGATATAAAATAAAACGCCACCTCCATTTTTATTTATTCGGCTGTTCTCAAACATTACATAACCGGGAAGTGAATACTCTTCTAAAAAGTCTCTATCTTCTGTATTGAGCCAAGATTCGGTTATGCCAATCACATCATCATTTTCTGTAAACACTAGTTCCTCTAAATCTGAAAATTTATTGCTTATGCTAGGAGCGTTTGCATATAAAACCTTTAAAATTGCGGTCTTAGAACTTACAGAACGTTCTTTAATCGAATGTTGGTTCTGGTCGGATCTACATTTACATTCATGGCTGTCCTCGGTCCTCGGTCGTTATCCCTGGCGGTTTTGAATTTGGGTCGTGTTGGTGAAGGTTTATTCAAATTCGCGGTTCTTGACGGATTAGCATTTAATTCCTTTACAGGTTGCCATCCTCGCTGTCTTCGGTCCTCCTTCCTGGTTGTCCTGTGCTGAGTCGATTTCTTCTCCGAAAATCCTTCACCGCATCGTTGAGAAGACGCCCAAAACGTGCTGCTCCCACCAGGTTCAGATGAACTCCATCGTCCGAAAACAAATAGTCATCGTAGTAGAAATTGTCCCAGGTGTCGACGAATCCCACGTTCTCGTTCCTGCAGAGGTTTGCTAGACAACGATTTGTTCTGGTGGCTATGTTGTAAAATCGGCTCTCTACACCGAGCCGGGGGACGATTCCTGAGACGATGATCCTTGATGACTTCTCCTTAAACGACTTGATCAGCTGCTGGTACTTTAAAAGCAAATCTTCCGACCGGGTTCGCTGTACATCGTTGGATCCAACGTGGATGACGTACATTGTTTTAGCAGGGGCCAGCTTTGATACTTCGTCAACTGCAGCAACTACATCGTCCACACCACCACCAGGGATACAAAAACGCTTCCTGCTCTTCGGTGTCCTGGCGCAAAACTCTGTGAGCTGACCACGTATCATCGAGTCTCCCACGAGCCGGACTTCTTCTATTTCCTCTTCATCATCTGAGTCTGTGAGTATCTGGAAACGGTTTTGACGCTCGGTAATCGGTATGGGTTTCCTGGTCTTGGGACAAACGTTGTTCCTCACGACACGGAAGTTGTCTTGAGGGGGAAGAGAGTCACAATTTGTTTCTTGAGTATCGGAACCATCAGCTGAAGTGGCTACTGCAGGCGTTGAATTGTTGGCAGTTGACGTTGGGGCGTTAGTGGCTGCTGGAGTTGCGGTGACAATTGAAGTTTGTTGTACTCCAACGCTGAGTGTTACAAACTCTTGGAGTGATTCCAGCTTCATGGTGAGGACGTTGATCTTGTTGTAGGCTTCATCTAATTTCACTGTAAAATTATCTCGTTGCTGGTAGAGCCGGCAGACTTGAAGATCGACAGTAGTAAACATGGACTCTCCAAAACCTACCGGCGCAGTTCGTACAAGCGCGAGGCATGGTGACAGTCACTTTCTTCAGATCACTTCACTCACTTAAAAAACACTCCACTCACTTTAAAACACTTAACTCACTTTAAAACACTTAACGCACTTTAAAACACTTCACTCACTTTAAAACACTTCACTCACTTTAAAAACACTTCAATCACTTCAACCGAAAACAAATATGTTGAAATATGCAGAAATAGGTTATCAGGGGTGATAGCCTAACCGGGTTACGGAAGAGCCGGAAGACTTCGGTATGTCTTCAGCTCAGCCGGACCCAGTGGAGGAAGGGTCGGAAGTAGGGTCTGATTCATCAAAGGGTTCACATAGCAAATGTATCACTACAGATGATTTAGATTACATTTTACACAGGGTAATGAAACAATATAATGTACCAAAGAAATCACAGGAAACTCCCACAGCTACGCCGGGAGCTCCCCCGATTGGGTCAGTTGTGCGGCCGTTAGAGCCGGCTACAGTTGTTGTTCCATCCAATGTGTCACTTCCCCCCACTAACGTAACTCATGTAGCTGCCTCGGCAAGTAGCACTACAGTGCCCGCCGCCTTAACTACCACCAATGTGTGTGTCATCACGAATATTACTCCCCCTCCTCTAAACGCCTCTCTTATATGGGCCCGATTGTTCTTGGACTAATGTAACGGCACAGAATCCGGCCGTGGCACAAACAACTATATTGGGGGAGGTCCCAGTCCCTAGTGAGTAGGTAATACAAATGAATAAGGGTAAAATGTTACGGGCTAAAGACAAACAAGGTCAGGTTTAAGACGTAACGATCAAGGCAATTCCTAATGTTTATTACCAAGAGCTTTTCGTGTATTCCCCCACTCCAGCATTACCTCCGGCATCATTTGCACAACTTTTTGTTGACTGAACTAAGACTGATGGCTTGAATGACATCAAAGTCCTTAACACTCTAACGCCGGAGTTGGATACAACCCCAGTGCTTGATCAGTCCAGTAACCCAGTCCTGCAGGTGGGGCAGGTAGGTCCGGGTCTTAGGGTGGACTGGGAAATTGAGGCACAACAATTTGTGTCAACAATAACTCCCAAATCTTACCACCAAATTCCCCAAGAAAATCACATTTGGTTTTCATTACCAATCAATCAAGCCGGTGGCACACCCGCCCCTAAGTTGGCTCTATGGCACCTGCAGGAGCCCTTTTCAACTCCTCCTCTGGCACATCTGGATAGACTTGAAGTTGAGAAACAGACCGTTGATACTTTTTTCCCAATATATTCTAAGTCGCCAAATAGCCCAGTCCCTCACAAGAACTATTGCTGCTATAAATGACCATGATGATAGGAAGGCCACGAAGTTATCCCGGAGGCTTTACAAAATTCTATCCAATCTTTGGGGGACGTAAGGATGGCCTTGTTGGAGGCTGTCCGCGCACGTCAGGACCTGAGAGTCTATATGGTGAAAAAGTTACCGAACGGCATTGGCCGCCGGGTAATTATCTCACCTGTGTAAACATCTTCTTTGCTTTGCTCTGATACTTGGAAGGCTGTATACAATATGGTAGACAGCATGCAGCCGAGTACTTCCCAGGCTAGGAAGGAGCACTTCAAGTTTCCAAAACCGTACTCCAAGCCTAAGAGCAATGTCAAGTCCCAGCCTAGTAGTTCTGAGCCCTTTCAGGGCCCAAAGTCCCCTCCGGCACAGGGAAGTACTCAGCTCAAGCCTAAACAGGGAAAACAGTCAGGAAAGTGGTATAAGAATAAGTCACAACACAGATCAGGTCAGGGATCGACTTCTGCCAAAACCAGTCAGTCTTCTAACCCTACCCCACCACCATAAAAAAAACTAGTCACAGTACAAACTCTCTCACTGCCGGGGCCTATCGAGGGTGGGTTGGATCCGAGGGTAGTTCCACCGGACAGTCCCAGTCAAGTAACTGGGTCAATTCGGGCGTGTTAACAGGGCTGGCCCAGGCGAACTTGGGCAAGGACAGTGGTAAGCAAGGACATCACCTGGCGGTGGCTCTGGCTACCTTGTTTACATCAAACTCTAGAAGTCAATCATGTATCTTTAGAGGTGGAGTCACTAGTCCAGGAAATGATCACCAAGCGTATCATTGTCCAGGTCAACCCAACTTGCCCTGTTTTGACGTCCAGACTTTTTCTCGTACCATAGAGGGACAGCATTTAGATGAGACCAGTCGTAAACCTATCTTGTTTGAATCGACACATTCACAACACATCATTCAGGATGCTCACTGTGAATCACATCAGGCAAACACTTACGCCGCAAGGTTGGATGTGCTCGTTAGACCTGACAGACCTATTGGCACGTCCCGGTAAACAAAAGGTTCCAAACATTCCTCGCCTTGAGGATCAGGCAAGAGACTTATGTCTTTCAAAGAATGCCATTCGGGTTGAGCCTTGCACCGAGAATTTTCACAAAATTAGTCCGGCAGGCCCTCATGCCGATGTTAAATCAGGGAATCAAGGTGTTGTGGTACCTAGACGACTGGCTGGTGGTGGCGGAGTCAGAGAGTCTATGCAAAATCCATGTCAACCAAAGTATAAACCGTGTACAATCCCTAGGGTTCAAGGTCAACTTGGCAAAGTCGCATCTTGTTCCCACACGGGTAATTCAGTGGATAGAGCTGGTCTGGGACAACCGCAACAGATTTCGAAAGAAATTGTATCTGTTTCTCCACAGTCTGACTACCACGAGAAGGACATGGGAATCCCTGGTCGGCTCTCTTTCAATTGGATTCAACTAAATGTAAAGTTGGGCCGATTGAAAGTAAAGAGATTAATCTTGGAAGGAAACAAACATTTCCCGGTGTTGCCGGCGGAAAAGTTGTGGAAAATTCCTCCATTAATTCACGACTTACTGTTGGTCTGGGCGAGGAGAGAAATGTTGCACTCAATATTGACGTGGGCATCCCCCCCACCTACGGTATGGGAGACACAGATGCTTCAGGGACAATAGGCTGGGGATATCAGTCGAGCCTAGGCAATCAGGGTCAGGGTCTTTGGTCCAAAACCGAGAATTTTCATAGCAACGAGCAAGAGCTCTTAGTCCCTTTATTTTTTCTTCAAAACCACGGCTCCTCCTTGTGGGGGAAATCAATCGCGTTTTGAATGGACAACTTGAATGCGGTATCCGGCATTCAAAAGCAAGGGTCAACGAGGTCTCGGAAGTTGCTAGAGTTGTCAGAAGAGATATTTGTTCTGGTCGAAGAGCTGAACATTCATCTCCATGCATCATACCTCCCAGGCGTAGCGAACGTTTGGGCAGACGCTCTGTCCCGGCGACAGAACAACAAAGTAGAATGGGCAATCAAGCAACACATCTTCGACCAGATTGTTGCAGAGCCATACCGTCCCCAAGTGGATCTTTTCGCATCCAAGGAAAACTACAGGCTTCCTTTATACCTAACCCACCGGGACATGACTTCGGCGGGGGGTCCAGACGCATTATTGGAGGACTGGAACAGGTGTAATTCCATCTATCTATTTCCGCCTCCAGACGCTTCACTCATGTGTCAGGTAGTTCACAAACTACGGGGTTACCGGGGCTTAGTCTCGATGATCGCGCCTCTATGGCCGGCTCAGGTGTGGTACCACCAATTCAAAATGTGGTGCGAGAACCCGGTGTCACTCCCGCTCTCGTACTTCTACTTGGAGACAATTGGCAACCTAAAGACCTCGCTGATTTTTGCCTTTTGGACATTCAAAATGCCAAATGGTCAACATCGTATGGAGAGAGCATCACTAATAAATTTCTAAATCAGTATACTCTTTCTACCAGGCGACAGTATCAATCTCATTGGAAGTCTTTCACAACCTGGATAGTAGAAACATCGCAAACTGACGCATCAGTAGCTTTGGTATTCAAGTATTTGGACTATTTATTTGAACAAAAGAGCCTATCTGTAGTTACACTGAAGAATCATTTGTCTGCTATCAGAACCCCCTTTTATGACTTAACAGGGCTATCTATACCGCAGGCGGAGGAGAAAGGGTACATGAGGACATGTTTCAAACTTCGCCCACCACCCTGTCAGTTCATGCCTACCTGGTCACTTGACAAAGCATTGTCTTTGCTTCATTCGCGCAAGTATAATCATGCGCCGGATTTTGACTCACTTTTAAAGAAGGCTGTGTTCCTTATGGCTTTGGCCACAGGTAACAGGGTGTCTGAGCTGACGGGGATGAGCAACGAACCTAATTGCCTCAGATTTGGGTGACTTAATATTAATGTAGAAATTGCTCCATCTCCCACTTTGATTGATAAGAACGAAAATAGCGATCATGTTTTTTTCTGAATTTACAGTCCCGACGCTCAAGCGCGGGGACACACACCATGACTATGCCCGGTTCAGGCTCTAATAAAGTTGATGAGGGTGTCACGGCCCCAACAGCAGGGAGCCTTATGGTTCAATGGTGCAGCTAACGTGTCACGAGAAGACAATTGGCTTCTTTACTAGTATAGGTAATATGTGAAAGTAACCTCGGTGTAGTGGGAAGGGCCCACGACATCAGGAAATGGGCAGTTTCGTTATGTTTCTTGCATAATTATTCCATTGATGACATAGCCAACACTAAGTTGTGGGCTTCCAATCATACTTTCCTGACGCGATACCTATCTGTGGCCTTGAATAAACCAAAATTCACATGTGTGGCCTTGCGCCAGCGGGTCTAGTTGGTCTGTGTGCTACTAAGTTTAAGAAAAAAGGAGGGGAGGGGGGGGGTGTTGCTGGAGAGCCTAAGACCCCTAGACCCTCCGCCGGACTATGTTACAAGTTCACGACCTGTGATAACTTGATAAGTCGAACTGGTTATACAGTTCAACATTTTATTTATGTAAGATATCTGTAGTAGTTGCACTATAGGATATTAACCCCTCTTTGGCGGGGGCCGACTTAAGGCGGTCAAGAGAACCCAGACCTAAAGAGTGGGGACCGCCTTAAGTCGTATGCGATGTTGAGCACATAATTAGCTCTGAGAGAGAGTCCGAGCGGTGGGAGGAGCGTAGGTTGGCTCTGACCGTTCGGCACGGCTCCCGCACCGCGACTGGCCCCACCTCCACACACAGCCACACCCACTGCCTCCCTAGACAGGGAAATATGTAAGGAAATTACCGTGTTTAAGGGATTTTTCCTTCGTGTTGCACGATCGTTGCAAGACAACCCGTGATTGTAGAAGGATGGTTTAGGTGTCATTGGAAAGCTCAATTAACGCCCTTTCACGGATACATAATTGTATTACGCTCTGGCTCTTCTTTATCCATGAAAAAGAGCATGGAATGAAGTTCGTTTAGGGTAAATATGCCCGCTTGGCAGGTAGTAGAAGTTATTAACTTAGCCGCTCGTTGAGTGTTAAATATAAGTTGTACAAAATATGGAATATGTACAAAATAATTTTAAGGACAAAATATATGATCATATGATTTATGTGTTTCTTTAAATGTTGGACAAGAATAAAATACATTCTTGGAAAATATTTTTTTATTGAATCTCAATGTGATATTCTTTAACATAATTATGTACCTGTATGGTTTTATAAGCAGAACTTCTTCAAAGCAATGCACTGCTTTTCTTTCCAATTTGTTTTTATTATTGTATGTACAATGTACACAATAAAATTTAAGATTGTTGCATGGTGTTTTTTCTCTACCTTTATTGGTTAAATAGTAGTTCAGATATTGTCATGAATGTCCCCCTCCAGTCTTGAGATATCAGGCATATCGTCAGTGATGGAGGGGCCACTAATAAATTATAGGTTTGAGTCCCGGATGGAAGAATGAAAACCTAATATTTAGTAGTGGCCTTGAAATCATTGACGATGTAGGGCCCTCCCTTCCATCCCCTTCCCATTCGTTGATGCCTTAAGTTTAATCTTCATATATCAGTGAAGAAGGAATGACGCTGCCTGGTTCAGCGTCTCGGATCCACAAAAGACTTCCACGAGTTGGAAAGCTCTATTATAACAATTCTTAAGTTAATTTATGTTTTTTATTTTTTACGAAATGTTTTCCGTTGTGAGTACCCAATCATAAAGACAATTCCATAAGAGAATTAGCGTTGCACTTATAATGTTAGTACTCTTTCCCCTGCGGCGGGTGTTTCAAACAGGCTGACCGCGGGTGTTTGAAAGAGAGCTATTATTTAATAGGCATATCGTCAATGATTTCGGGGCCACTACTAGATATAAGGTTTTCATTCTTCCCTCCGGGACTCAAACCTATAGTTTGGCTGATAGAGTACATTTACGATGTTGCATTAATGAAGGTAAAATGTGAAGTAAAACCCACATAGATTTCTTACTACTTTATTCACTGATCTCGACAGTGTACTTATCTTTGTTACAAACTAAAGAAAATGTTCGAAGTGCCTCCCATGTGCCTGTAAGCGAGCCATGTAAAATTGAAGCTGTTTGTTTATCTGCAACACGATCTACTCCTGTACTGAAAACGTCTGAAGGATATCCACAGAAATCTAGGTGGGTTTCCCTTCACCTTTCGCCCTCATTAATACAATATCATAAATGTATTGTAACAGCCAAACTATGTATAATTCGACAGTTTACCATAGATATATTTCTGGTTAAAATTATGCAAGGAGGTCGTCGTCCAATTTACTGCATGGATTTCTGAATCACCCTGTATATATATACATATATATATATATACCTGTATGTGTGTGTGTATGTGTGTGTGTGTATACTCAGGCACCTACACCATAGCTGGGGGTGGCCGATTCGAGACAGAGACTGAACAGATACAACATTAAAAGTTCTAATTCTTTGGGTCAGGGATCAGTTTCGCGTTCCCTCGCACCTTACTCTGTCTCGTCTAGTAGATGAATTTTACAAAGGAAGGAGGATTCATAGCCCCCGCCCCCAGAAGGAAACGTAGGACAGTAAAAGAGACAGACTAAAACGGCTAAAGTTAGGTAGAGGATGCAAAACCTCACTCTGAATAGGCTTTGAGGGGAGACACTCATGTGACGTCTACCAGTGTTGGCAGAATCACCTCTCGTTAGCCACTAGCGCTCGCCAGGGACATCGAAATGGGCTACAGTTATCAGAGAATGTTGTTCTTTCTTTCCTAGTACTCGCATTGTCACAGACAGCCCAGTGGTGGTCTTTATTTTCGTCTATGACAATGGGAAGTATTTTATATCATTAATAGAATATAAGATGCATTGTGTAAAGTTAACACCTTACGAGCGGCCTATGCGGTTTATTTATGTGTACCGCACAGCGGGGTGTTTTTAGCCAAAATAGGGCTGTTTACGTGATCATTTTCATGCCTAAATAAGACCCAGAACGTAAAACAAGTACCTATCCCTGAAAGGGCATAAACAGAGCTTTCGAATGACACCATAACGATCCTTGTATGATGGCTAGTTTTCTTGCAATAACCGTGCAACGCGAGTGCAAAAAGCAGGTAATTCGGTACTTTCGGTACATAATTGAGTATGTAGCGAGTGAGAGAGGGAGGAGGGAGCTGAGATTTGTGTCAGTAGGTTCGCCGCGGTGGTCTGGAGCAGTCATACGCTCGCTAGTCTCCTGCCACCACTTGTCTCTCTCTCTCAGCCACATTACGTGCTGAAATTGCCACTCGAGTTATGTCGAGCGCCGCCACATAGTCCAGCTTTATTTAACTCGACTTATGTTGCTCGCCGCTAATTAAGGGTTAAGGAGAAAGAGAGATATAGGCAGCGTGGTGGTAATATGTGCGTGTGCATGTATGTGTTGCCTCCCTCGCTCGGAGGAGTTTTCCCGCTCGCGCGCGGGCTTTCCCGCGCCCTTGATTGGCTGGCAGATCCTGGCGCGTCCTAGGGGCCTGCTGCCTTGTGACGTCTCGGCCCGTGATTGGCCGACCATCGCACCCCTGCGGGCTCCTGTGTAACTAACCTCCTCCATGAGGGTTCCCAGGAGCTGTTGTCCTCAGGACAGGCTTGGTGCACATGCTTCTAACATCCCCTTGCATACTCTCTCCCGATCACCCCCTTTATCACTGTTTCTCTCTCTCAACTTCTTCTTTTCTATTACTTCTCGCCTTTATTCAATTACTTATCCCCTTGGGTTCTGCATACGGTTTCCATAGCCGGCCCATTGTATTGCATGCGCCATCCTCTGAGATATTTACATGTACTTAGAATAGGTTTGAGGGTTCTTAGTTAATATAGGTTAGGAACTCTGTGTGTCTCCATTATTGATGTAGTATTTCTGCTCTTTTATTTAATGCTAGACTGGGATAAGGTAACTGTAGTCGTTGTCTCCGATGTGTGTACAGTTTGCTTATACCTACACGACTTTGACCGGTCCTGTGGTAGCCTGCGTTGTCTTTTCGGCTGCATCCTTTGCGAGTGCAGCATTGTGTTGACTGAGGGTTTCGGCCTGTTCCAGTTCCACACTTTGCTTGCTCTTTGCTTGTCTCTTGAGGGTCGCCAGGATAGAACCAGATACTTGTGATCTGGATCTATCAAGAGAGCACCCCAGTCAATTAACGTAACTTAAAGGATGCAGTCTTAAGGACATTGCTAGGGTACGAGCCTGTCTTGCTCAACCCCAGTTCCTTACCTAGAGTATCCCAGCTAGACATTATTAATTGAGTAGACACTTGTTAGTATTTAATATAAGCTCATTGATATTATTATGTTCCTTCCAACAACCAACTATACTCCTAAAATCGATTAATGAAATTTACAAACACATGTGGCAGTCCGTGGATTCGAATCCAGGATGCTCACACCGAAAATCAACACCTTATGCATCGCACCACGTAGACAGTTAAAGAATGGTGGACACTGCCTACGATTTATTATGCAACTTCGAATCATGCATATCAATCTAAGCATGTACACACATCCCAACTGCAACTCACGTAGGCTATGCATATGTGAATGGAAAGAGCAATTAATGGGGCCTTAACCACTAGGGAAGTCCTCTCGATAAATTACCCCTGAACCAATATCAATTATTATGTTCCTTCCAACAACCAACTATACTCCTAAAATCGATTAATGAAATTTACAAACACATGTGGCAGTCCGTGGATTCGAATCCAGGATGCTCACACCGAAAATCAACACCTTATGCATCGCACCACGTAGACAGTTAAAGAATGGTGGACACTGCCTACGATTTATTATGCAACTTCGAATCCTGCATATCAATCTAAGCATGTACACACATCCCAACTGCAACTCACGTAGGCTATGTATATGTGAATGGAAAGAGCAATTAATGGGGCCTTAACCACGAGGGAAGTCCTCTCGATAAATTACCCCTGAACCAATATCAATTATTATGTTCCTTCCAACAACCAACTATACTCCTAAAATCGATTAATGAAATTTACAAACACATGTGGCAGTCCGTGGATTCGAATCCAGGATGCTCACACCGAAAATCAACACCTTATGCATCGCACCACGTAGACAGTTAAAGAATGGTGGACACTGCCTACGATTTACTATGCAACTTCGAATCATGCATATCAATCTAAGCATGTACACACATCCCAACTGCAACTCACGTAGGCTATGCATATGTGAATGGAAAGAGCAATTAATGGGGCCTTAACCACTAGGGAAGTCCTCTCGATAAATTACCCCTGAACCAATATCAATTATTATGTTCCTTCCAACAACCAACTATACTCCTAAAATCGATTAATGAAATTTACAAACACATGTGGCAGTCCGTGGATTCGAATCCAGGATGCTCACACCGAAAATCAACACCTTATGCATCGCACCACGTAGACAGTTAAAGAATGGTGGACACTGCCTACGATTTATTATGCAACTTCGAATCCTGCATATCAATCTAAGCATGTACACACATCCCAACTGCAACTCACGTAGGCTATGCATATGTGAATGGAAAGAGCAATTAATGGGGCCTTAACCACTAGGGAAGTCCTCTCGATAAATTACCCTGAACCAATATCAATTATTATGTTCCTTCCAACAACCAACTATACTCCTAAAATCGATTAATGAAATTTACAAACACATGTGGCAGTCCGTGGATTCGAATCCAGGATGCTCACACCGAAAATCAACACCTTATGCATCGCACCACGTAGACAGTTAAAGAATGGTGGACACTGCCTACGATTTATTATGCAACTTCGAATCCTGCATATCAATCTAAGCATATACACACATCCCAACTGCAACTCACGTAGGCTATGCATATGTGAATGGAAAGAGCAATTAATGGGGCCTTAACCACTAGGGAAGTCCTCTCGATAAATTACCCCTGAACCAATATCAATTATTATGTTCCTTCCAACAACCAACTATACTCCTAAAATCGATTAATGAAATTTACAAACACATGTGGCAGTCCGTGGATTCGAATCCAGGATGCTCACACCGAAAATCAACACCTTATGCATCGCACCACGTAGACAGTTAAAGAATGGTGGACACTGCCTACGATTTATTATGCAACTTCGAATCCTGCATATCAATCTAAGCATGTACACACATCCCAACTGCAACTCACGTAGGCTATGCATATGTGAATGGAAAAGAGCAATTAATGGGGCCTTAACCACTAGGGAAGTCCTCTCGATAAATTACCCCTGAACCAATATCAATTATTATGTTCCTTCCAACAACCAACTATACTCCTAAAATCGATTAATGAAATTTACAAACACATGTGGCAGTCCGTGGATTCGAATCCAGGATGCTCACACCGAAAATCAACACCTTATGCATCGCACCACGTAGACAGTTAAAGAATGGTGGACACTGCCTACGATTTATTATGCAACTTCGAATCATGCATATCAATCTAAGCATGTACACACATCCCAACTGCAACTCACGTAGGCTATGCATATGTGAATGGAAAGAGCAATTAATGGGGCCTTAACCACTAGGGAAGTCCTCTCGATAAATTACCCCTGAACCAATATCAATTATTATGTTCCTTCCAACAACCAACTATACTCCTAAAATCGATTAATGAAATTTACAAACACATGTGGCAGTCCGTGGATTCGAATCCAGGATGCTCACACCGAAAATCAACACCTTATGCATCGCACCACGTAGACAGTTAAAGAATGGTGGACACTGCCTACGATTTATTATGCAACTTCGAATCCTGCATATCAATCTAAGCATGTACACACATCCCAACTGCAACTCACGTAGGCTATGCATATGTGAATGGAAAGAGCAATTAATGGGGCCTTAACCACTAGGGAAGTCCTCTCGATAAATTACCCCTGAACCAATATCAATTATTATGTTCCTTCCAACAACCAACTATACTCCTAAAATCGATTAATGAAATTTACAAACACATGTGGCAGTCCGTGGATTCGAATCCAGGATGCTCACACCGAAAATCAACACCTTATGCATCGCACCACGTAGACAGTTAATGATGGACACTGCCTACGATTTATTATGCAACTTCGAATCCTGCATATCAATCTAAGCATGTACACACATCCCAACTGCAACTCACGTAGGCTATGCATATGTGAATGGAAAGAGCAATTAATGGGGCCTTAACCACTAGGGAAGTCCTCTCGATAAATTACCCCTGAACCAATATCAATTATTATGTTCCTTCCAACAACCAACTATACTCCTAAAATCGATTAATGAAATTTACAAACACATGTGGCAGTCCGTGGATTCGAATCCAGGATGCTCACACCGAAAATCAACACCTTATGCATCGCACCACGTAGACAGTTAAAGAATGGTGGACACTGCCTACGATTTATTATGCAACTTCGAATCCTGCATATCAATCTATGCATGTACACACATCCCAACTGCAACTCACGTAGGCTATGCATATGTGAATGGAAAGAGCAATTAATGGGGCCTTAACCTCTCCGCGGCGCACAGGGGGTTTTCTACAGGGTAAGACTGTGCGCACCTATGATGATTTTGGGACCTATTGCCAATTTCGATAAAAAGTACATCATCGTGTAGGGAATGTTTGCGTGCATCGGCCCATATATATTTGACCCCCCAAAAAATGTCTGGGGGGGGTAGGGGAACGGTCCGTAGTTGAAAAATGTGGAGCGAATGGCACCGCGCGCGGCTAGATTGTCATCGAGCGGCGAGATTTCCCTGCCGAATATTTACGCGCGCAGGGGATAGAAGGAGAGGGAGGAGGGGGTGGGTTACCGCGTATTATCACGTATATCTCCTTTTTCGAGCCCTTTTAGGCTATTTAGAGTATGTATACATGTGTAGGGCACCCATATAACAATGAATATGCCTCATAGTGACCAAAAATTGCAATATATAAGGGAATTATAAGAGAATATTTAGGCGGGAATGAAGATGTGTTGGAGGTTTGGCGGCAATTTATGAGCTGAGAGTGTGGTTTACGCCATACATATCACGTATATCTTGTACGTAGAGCACTGTCACGCTATAATACAGACTTGTACGTATGTATACGTGCCATATATCAAAATATATACCGCATATAAACCAATTCATGCGATATTTACGCACATTATCAATGAGTTTCTATGCGTGAACCAAGGTGTGAGTGAGTTGTGGTGGGAATGAAAGGGGGAGAGGGTGTGTTACGCCATAAATATCACGTCAATCTTGTATTTAGAGCACTCTCATGCTATAATAAAGACGTGTACATATGTAGGCGTCCCATATAACAAGGAATATACCGCATATAGCCCAATTGATGCGATATTTACGCAAATTGTGAATGTGTTTCTAGCAGACGGAAGCCTGAAAGGGGGGGTTGGGGGTGGGTGGGTGGGAGGGAGGCATGCAGGGGTGCAGTGAGTGAGTGAGTCGTGGAGAGATGGAAGTCAGGCAGATCTCTAGATAGATAACCAGCTTAGTGATAATTGTGGAGGCGCCCCAGGCGTATTGATGTTTGGTATTTTGACCCTTATGTCTACCAGATGGCTGGTGTTCGTTGCCATCAACAGGTCTACAATAACATGAGTCAGGAATGGAGAGAGAGAGAGAGAGAGAGAGAGAAACTGAGACATGCGTATGTCGTACATATAAATGGACTTCAGAATTGCATTTTTATGCAAGCAGACATTGCATTTTAGACACATGTGAAGTACCACAGAAACATGTAGGCCATTGACTGTAAATAAAGTACTATATTTATAGACCACCAGCGACGGTGCTGAGTCAACACAGGCAGATTGCCTGTTGTGATAGAGGGCTAAATATAGACTGGTGTCTCCTTACACCTGCGAAAGGGTAGATTGCCACCAGAGAAACGTTTACTTATTTATTTCGAAGTAATATGCAATCTAAATGTATATTCGAGACCTACTGCAATTATTTGTATGACAGTCATGACTATGTATAATCCAATATACGCGCGTAGGCGAGACATAAGAAAGCTGGTTGAGCAATTTTCGACACCCACACAGTTATTATTCTTTTTATTTACAATATTATACAATACAAATGTATTTGTGAAGAGTATTTATCCATTATTGTATTTATACCAATTTTGTTCCCAGACAGAGCTGCTGTAGCTGGAGAATCAAGGAGCGGCAAGGGTCACCTCGTGACCGCCTGACCGTGTGAAAATGAGTGGAGTCCCACTGAGAGGGGCAATTTTGCTGAGTGTTTGGGCAATTTTTGACAGAATAAAGTTATATAATTACTAATTCTTGACAGAGACAAACTATTATAAACCTTGGCATGATATAATTGATAATCCCATCAATTTACAAACGTAAATTGGTGGGATAATTCATTTTTTTTTTGTATATTGTCATTTCGATTGTAGACACGAAGTTTTGAGTGATATTTGGTATGAGCTCCTGTGGCATGGTTGGTAAGGTCGCGGACTGGAAAACTCAAAGTGTCGTAGGGTAGTGGGATCGAATCCAGGAGGGGGTTATGGGGAAGGTGTTATATTGTCTAGAATTTTTTTTATAAATTTTTTTTTTTACAAGATCATGCCATTGTATTCAAACAATATGAAATATTCATAGAATATATCATATTGTAAGAATACAATGACATGACCTTGTTTCTTTTTTTCCTTTTTTTATTGTTTTATTTATTATCATAGTAGGTTTGACATGATTTATTGAAACATATTTATTTTTGTACAATTCATTTGAGGTAAGAAAATAATTATATACACATTACTTAGGCTAATAACAAACATATATATTGATATACTAAAAAAATAAGGCATATTACATGTAAATCTTTGAAACTTATAAACTAAATAATGAAACATACAATTATATAATGTAAAAGCTATATCACAGGGACATCTTTGGAACTTATACATTATATAATATATATGTTACATTATGAGGTAGCGTGATCAATTAGGTCAGGTCAGGTAAGGTAGGGCGCGAGTCCAGGGCAGGGCAGGGCAGGAGGCGAGTCCAGGGCAGGGCACGGGGCGAGTCCAGGGCAGGGCAGGGCAGGGCAGGGCAGGGGCCGACACTCAGTAGTTCTTGAAGGTGTGGTAGTCCCTGAAGCAGTCACCCAGGCAGAGTGCAACTTTGCACTCGGCGCACATTGAGGTGACTCTTTTGGTCACATGGGGTTTCCTCACACTGGAGCTGCAGACGGTGCACTGCACCTGCCTGTGACGAGTGCCAATCAGCTCGGTGTTGGTTGTGTAGTGTCTTTCGACACCCAGCTGGATGCGGTCAGGAACGTGATCCCCACGCCATGCCGTACATCTGTGAGTGGTGGTGCCATACTTCTCCAGGAGTTGGTAGGAGACGTTGTACACGAACTCCCGGAATTTCAACTTCTGGTTTGGGGCCATATCCTTCTTCACCAACCACAAGTTGTAGGCGTTCAGCATCGTTATGTCAACTAGGTGGAGGAAGAGCTTGTGATACCACTTCACAGTCTTCCTCAGACACTCAACACCTGACAGCTGACAGTCAGACTTGTCCACCAGGCGCATGTTTTTGGTGTAGTCCACTACCATGTCGGGCTTGTAGATTGTCTTCCTGGTTCGGTAGTGGATTTTGCCAGAATCCACCTGGGCACCTGTGTGGAAGGTGGAAAGCAGGTGGACGTCTCGCTTATCCTTCCACTTCAGGGCTATCAGTTTCCCACACTTCTCGAGCTGCTTGTATTTCTGCCCCTTTCGTCGCCTTCTTCGCACATGCCTCTCGCGGTGTTCCTGGGCCAGGTCGTCTTCTGAAGGTGTGTCACTGGAGGAGGCATCTGTGAGAGGAATGACATCACCTGTGAACTTTGGCATAAACTTTCTTGTCTTTCTGACAGTCCCACATGACCCCGTTTGGTTGTCATAAAGAAACTGGCAGAGAGCAGGAGAAGTATACCAGTTGTCAGTGTAGATGATGTGGCCTTTGCCCAGGTAAGGTGCCAACATTTTCCTGACGATGGCACCTGACATGCCCATGGGGTCATTGGCAGCGGCTTTCGGTACGTCAATGTCAGTTCCTGTATACACGATCATGTCAAGCACTATTCCAGTTTCACAGTCGCACAACACGAAGAGCTTGATTCCGAACCTATGCCTCTTCAAGGGGATATACTGCTTGAAAACAAGACGTCCTTTGAAGAGCACGAGCGACTCATCAATCACCAAATTGAGGAAGGGGTAAAAGTATTTCCTATACCTCTCCAACAACATGGTGAACACATCTCGAACTTTCCATATCCTGTCAATCCTGTTAGGATTTTCGTTGTCTGCAAAGTGCATAAATCTTAGCAGCAACAAAAATCTGTCACGAGTCATGAACTTATTGAAAGTTGGGGTGGCGATGAGAGGGTCGTGCTTCCAGTAGTGTTGCAACACATGCTTCTTGATCAGAGGCATGAGGAACAACAAGGCAAAGAACGTCAGAAATTCTGCCACAGTCGTATCCACCCAGCCTCGTATTCTCGCTTTTGGAGAAAGGACGTCCAATCTGCCAAACACCCACCTGTAGTAGGCGTTTGTTTGGGCAACGATGTACGTCATTACCTCCATGTCGAAAAAAGCGAGGAAGAAGTCGCTTTCGTTCGCTTGATCATCACAGGGCCAGTCGTCAGTTGTTCCTGACGTCCCAGGATTGAACTGGGGCACGTCAGGTACAAAATTGACCCCGTCAGACCAATCGAACGAAGGCATGCCAGGGATCGGAATGTCGTCTGCGTCTGCTTCTGCGTCTGAAATATCGCTTCCATGGTCACGATACAGCACTTCATCATCATTACCCTCCTCTTCACTCGACAGACGATGCCCTTCCTCGTTTTCGTCACCGACGTCGGACTCACTCCCACTGTCCACTCCCAAATCCCCCCACCCTTGGTCCCGTGCTAGGGCTTCGTCGTCGAAACCCGGGCTGCCAATGTCCTGCGAATCACCATCAAACAGCAGGGCGGCATACTTAGATGGTGTAAGAGTTTTCCGGGTCACTTTGGCACGTGCGGGAGTCTTATGGACAGGGACAGCAGAGGTGGTGGCAGGGGCGGCGGCAGGGGCGGCGGCGGCAGGGGCGGCGGCGGCAGGGGCAGCAGTGGTGCGTGGCCTTGATGGCAAGATGATGGTGGTGCCTGTCGCCCTTCTCTCTGTTCCTTGGGCAGGGGCGGCAGGGGCGGCAGGGGCAGCAGGGGCGGCAGGGGCGGCAGGGGCAGCAGGGCCGGCAGGGACACCAGGGCCAGCAGTCGCTTTCCCAGTCGCTTTCCCTCTCCCTTTCCCCTTCCCCTTCCCTGTTCCTTGGGCAGGGGCGGCAGGGGCGGCAGGGGCAGCAGGGGCGGCAGGGGCGGCAGGGGCAGCAGGGCCGGCAGGGACACCAGGGCCAGCAGTCGCTTTCCCAGTCGCTTTCCCTCTCCCTTTCCCCTTCCCCTTCCCTGTTCCTTGGGCAGGGGCGGCAGGGGCGGCAGGGGCGGCAGGGGCGGCAGGGGCGGCAGGGGCAGCAGGGGCGGCAGGGGCAGCCGGGCCAGGGGCGGCTGGTGGTGTTGGTGGTGGTAGGGGCACTGTGGCTGGCGTACGGGTTCTTTTCCCTACGCCCGTGCCTTTCATTTTTCCTGCCCCCGCAGGTAATGCAGCCCTAGGGCGGCCTCCTGCGTCGCTGGTACCGGTGGCAGGGGTGGCAGGGGTGGCAGTGGTGGCAGTGGTGGTGGTAGTGGTTGTTACAGTGGCCTGGGTCGTGGTGGCAGTGTCCCGAAAGACCAATGACCTCTGTGCCATTGCCCTGCTTGCACGTGTTTTACGTGCTTTTGGTGCTGGTGATTCGTCCTCTGAGCTGTAGGGCGTGTCGTACTGGTAGCTAGGGTCTTTGGCAGCCACCCTCTGCCTTCCATGGCGGCTAACACCACCAGAAGGAGGGCTGGTTGTGTCATCAGGGAGCGAGCGTGAGGGACGTGTAGGCTCCATGACTAGTGCGTGGTTACTAGCGCGGTGGTGCTTGCACGAGTGCGGGGCGAGCGTTTGGCGGGGTGGTATCGAGAGTTGACATGTAGTACTATACCCACACCAATTTTCAGCCGCCTGGCTATAAACGCGCGGTTTTGGTACGTGTTCAAAGTCTCTGCTCTTAAGAGTCTACCCGCAGTGCGCCGGGGGAACTCTTAAGAGTCTCCCCGCAGCTCCCGGGTTAACCACTAGGGAAGTCCTCTCGATAAATTACCCCTGAACCAATATCAATTATTATGTTCCTTCCAACAACCAACTATACTCCTAAAATCGATTAATGAAATTTACAAACACATGTGGCAGTCCGTGGATTCGAATCCAGGATGCTCACACCGAAAATCAACACCTTATGCATCGCACCACGTAGACAGTTAAAGAATGGTGGACACTGCCTACGATTTATTATGCAACTTCGAATCCTGCATATCAATCTAAGCATGTACACACATCCCAACTGCAACTCACGTAGGCTATGCATATGTGAATGGAAAGAGAAATTAATGGGGCCTTAACCACTAGGGAAGTCCTCTCGATAAATTACCCCTGAACCAATATCAATTATTATGTTCCTTCCAACAACAAATTATTATTCACAGCATTTATTAGTCTAGGTTGTTGCTGAGCCGCACAACCATAGCAGACTGTTTCGTTGATGAGGAAGTACTTCTTTTAGTGTCGAGCATTGCTACCATTGCGCATTTATAGTATTCTCATGTCAGTTAACATTATATGTCCTATCTTTTAGTGAATTCAGTTTACATGTGTGGTGTCCTGCCTCCTGCCTTTATATAGTTTAAGATACGAGCATCTTATCAGCATCAGACTTTCTTCAGAAGTTTCCAGGTCTATGCTGTAGGACTATACTTCACTTTCTTTCAGATAGGAGTGAAGAGTGTATTGTTGTTTAGAGTAACTGTATTGAAGCATCTTTTTATTGTATTACATCTTGCAGTGATTTAATTGATCTTTCCATAGATTCCTTTTTATGCATTTTAACGCAACTTGCATCTTGTTTGTTACCAGTGTGGGTTTGCCTGAAGTAGAGTACATTTATGCCCAGTTAAGGATTCCCCACTATCGCAGATTAACTCTGGAGGGTATAGGTGTTTTTGTTCGCCGGCATATAAGTTCGAGGGTTTGGATCTAGCGTACCATTGTTGCATAGTGCCCTATTACTAGTGCAATCAGTAAATGCCCTTGTTTTATTCGTAGCCCCGGTCGTAACACTCATTACAGGCAACCTGTCTTTTTCTACTTCATACACATATAAACTAAGTATATTTAGGCTTATGTTATCAATGAATATATAATATGTATATCACTCAAAATTATATGGGAGATTGGTTCTCAGTGGTTTTGTTTCTGTATTCAATTATTATATTTATATATAAAACAAGATGACTAATAGGAAACTGTTTTCAACCATCTCGTCCAAATTTAGGGTATGTTATAATGTTAGTATATATACATGTCATTGGACATTGTAATGCATTTTAGTGCTGGGTAGCGATATGTCTAGCACATTAAGAAAGCATATTCTGTATACTGAATACGTTACATAATCATCTCCTTATGTTGTGATTAAAAGTAGTGACAATTAAAATACGTAGTATATACAATAATACGTAGTATATACAATAATACGTAGTATATACAATAATTAAAATACGTAGTATATACAATAATTTCAATATTGATAAAGAACCTCTTGTTGTCTGTGTATTTTGTTTGCGGGGGGGGGGGGGGGGGGTGTTTTGGGGAAGCAAATGACGTTACTAAAGTGTATTCAAGCTAACCTGTCTCTAATTGGTAACGCTGCATTTCTATAATTCCTTTCAAAACTGCTCATGTGACGCCACGTTTATTTAAAATGTCCAAATGTAGTGTCACCAATTTCTGCCAGGTTAGCTTGAATACAGTTTTGCAAAGCTTATTCTTATTCATACACCATTTATTAGTTCTGCATGTATGATGTGAACACACACACAAACACTTCAGTGTGATTACAACACACAGCGCTCGCTGGATTCTTTGCAGGGTATTTTCTTTGGAATTTGTCAAGTTAATGTAGAAATGTTAACTCTTTCAGTACCGGTGTTATCCTTTTAACTTTATTCTGGCTACTGTTAAACAGTTACATTCAGTTTTAAAAGGGACTCCAGCATTTAACAGGCTTCCAACAATCACACTTAACTCTTTTACTATCACAGATTTGTCTTGAACTGAGCTAAATCGTCTAAATACAGCTAGAATGAAATTAAAAAGACGTCGCCAGTACAGAAGGGGTTAATTGGTGTGGGTGATATTAGGAGAAAAGACTCGGAAAACACAAGCTCTCAAAGTACATAACGGCACAAAGAAGGAGGCTGGCAAACGAGGATGGTCGTTATAAGGCGAGGCACGTGTAGTAAATTATTCATAGGGTACAATGAGAGAGAGAGAGAGAGTGAGAGAGAGAGAGAGAGAGAGAGAGAGAGAGAGAGAGCGCGAGCGAGTATCTGTGTTCGCACGTCAGTGAGCATTACAGTGAAAGTGAGTGTGTTTAAGCGGAGTACATTTTTCTGGCCCCCTTTCTCCCAAATGCTTGGCGACATTAGTGTTGATATTTTTATGACTTTCGATTCATTCGTTTGGCGATTTTAAGACCTGTTGTGCCATTTAGTTGTCATTTAAAGACCTGTTGTGCCATTTAGTTGTCATTTTAAGACCTGTTGTGCCATTTAGTTGTCATTTTAAGACCTGTTGTGCCATTTAGTTGTCATTTTAAGACCTGTTGTGCCATTTAGTTGTCATTTTACGACCTGTTGTGCCATTTAGTTGTCATTTTAAGACCTGTTGTGCCATTTAGTTGTCATTTTAAGACCTGTTGTGCCATTTAGTTGTCATTTTAAGACCTGTTGTGCCATTTAATTGTCATTTAAAGACCTGTTGTGTCATTTAGTTGTCATTTTAAGACCTGTTGTGCCATTTAGTTGTCATTTTAAGACCTGTTGTGCCATTTAGTTGTCATTTTAAGACCTGTTGTGCCATTTAGTTGTCATTTTTTTCCTGGAGATCGATAGCGAGCCTCTAATTTTTGTAGGCACCGGCCTTCTTCCAGGACATTTATTTCCGAAACAAAATGTACAAATATATTTCGATGGGGGCTCTTGGGCGTATCTTTTAAATTTGATGGAAGAGGAAATTATATACAAAATACATAGATAAATAAACACACAAATATATGCGAATCTACCCCTTAAATTACTGTGAGCAAGAGGGAGAAAGGATTAGTATGTGCGGGTGTATATGCCTGTGTTGCAAGAGTTATTGATAACATGGAGGGAGGGAAAATGGTTGACAAAGAAGACACACGTAGGGACAGCAACAGGAGTGTAGAAGGGATAGTGTACTAATTATTTGTGGCAGACAGGTAAGGGAAGTGGTGACATTAGTGCTAAAGAAGGAGTTGTGGGAGAGAGAACATAGTCAATAACATAATTGATAATAATGATCATGAAATACTGTATATGTGTAAGATGAAAGAAGCTTAATGTCACAGAATAAAGTAGACACAAAAAGTATAGCTGCCTGTAGCAAATGTCCCCACCAAAGTTGAAAGAGTGAATGAGAGCTGAATTCAAGTTATGTTACAGTCAAAATGTCTGGACACATGGAGCCTGAAGCAGTTGAAGTCATAGGATGAAGGAAAGACAGATTGAGGGAGATCGTTCCAGCGCTTACTTTTTTAATAATAGGAAAATCAGCTTACTCTTGGGTTAGAGAGTTGGACAGAATAGGGGTGGGAAAGTGTTGCAAGGCAGGTGTCCCCTACTCTCCGTAAGGGAAGAGGTATACACTGAGAAAGCTCTGAAGGACACTGATTATTTTTAATAGTGGTAGAAGAGTTAGAGTGATGCACCATTACGGCGTGTAGAGGGAGATTGGGGGGGATTAGTACAGTAAGAGAAATAAATTAATGAGACAAATTGCTTTTGACTCTACCCTTTCGAGAAGTGCTGTATGGGTGGAACCTCCCCACACGTGCAAACTATACTTGATACATGGGCGCACTATGTTCCTGTACAGAGCAAGAAGCTGTGCAGGGTAATATGATCCTTCCAAAAATGGTTAGGCGTAAAATAAACACTAAGAATAATGAGAGAAGATAAATTATTTATTTGTGTATTGTTGAAGAGCATTAGTGATATTAATTTAGAAGATGTTGCTGGTAGGTAGAAGGGAAAAATGGGTTTAGAAAGCATTGACAGTAACAAGATTTATCTCTGCCCCAATCATAAATTGTTGACAAGATCAGAAGATAGGAATACTATGGCCTTATTGCGTGAGTTTTGGAGTTATTGTGGGGTGGGTCATTATGGAAAACAAGTTTAATAGTGTAAGGTAGAGTCATCAGGATATGAGTGGATAGGACTAGAGGTACAGTTGAACATATTTTTAAGGGGGGTGGTTCACTTTGATTTGTTCTTGTATTAATTATGTTTCTAGTTTCCTCCCTAGACCTCAATCAAAATTATATAAAACATCCCTAGGATCCTCTTTCAAGATATATTTTTACACTTTATTTTATTTTTGTTTGTAGAACAAAAATCCGGCCAAAGGCCGGTTCCTCCTAAATTACAGACTTGCTGTCACTCGCCAGGCAAAAAATCGACACCTAAATGACATGAAAAGATAATAATGGTGAGATGGATGTGTGAGGACAAACTGCAGGATAGAATAATTAATGATGAGCTGAGGAGATGGATGTGTGAGGACAAACTGCAGGATAGAATAATTAATGATGAGCTGAGGAGACTCTTAGGTATAAAGAGTATTGGCGAGGAGATGCGTACAAGTAGACTGGGATGGTTTGGGCATGTGGAGAGAATGGATGCATAAAATTGTGTGAACAGGTGCAGGTCTGTGACTGTGGAGGGAGCTGCACCAAGGGGTGGACCGAGGAAGACTTGGGATCGAACTATACGTGCCGATCTCGAATCCAAAAACTTGACAAGTGAAGCAGCCCTTAAAAGGGTTGCCTGGAACGCCGCCATTAGGACAAGAGACTGAAACTGCTCGTATGTGTGGAGCCTTCAGTCTTAAAATGTTATGTATGTATGTATGTATGTATGTATGTATGTAACAATAAAATGAATTATCAAGAGGACTACTTCATGAGGAATTACCTGCAAATAGAAGGAGCCGACTCCCAACCAACACAACTTTAACTCATATTCCTCTTAACTCCATCCTTTCAATCCTTAATAAGTAAGCAAATAATTAAACAAATTATCATATTAACCCACATGCCGTCGGACCAGATAGTGTTTAATATCAAGCTGTTTCTGTCCAAGCGCTTGATCTATATACAAGTTGCGCCAACTTAATCTTTTATCATTATTTGCTGGTTCTCCTTGACTTTCAACCTGGTTCATTCAGGGGTCACTAATTAATTCATGACATTTACATCCACTGCTTGCATTAATTTCCTGGCTGAAAACATAAATTATGTAAATCTCTCTCCTTTGGTCTATGAATACCTTTTTAGCTCGGAGATAACATGCTGTGTAGTTCAAAGAAATATAAATTCTCATTGAAATCCATCACTTGCTTCAGTGCATTATATTTACGTTGTTTATGATAATTATACTCGTATTTAACTAGACATATTCCTTAATAGGCTTGCGATGGAAGTCCTTTTGGTGGAATGAATAAATGTATAAGATATTAGCGTGCTTATATAACTACAAGTTAGCATATTCTGATAGGATCGAAATATTAATTCAGAATTCAAATATTAAAAGCATACGTTAAGATGAAAGAGATAAGTAATATAAATATTCTAGTTTAAATTTAGTCTCTGTTCCATTGACATATATATTATTAAGTAATAACTCGCTTTAATCTATCTATCCTTTTCCGGACGCCGTGATCGCCGTGATCCACGAACGAATCGCCCCCATGCACCTCTGTCCCCAGTCAGTTGACGGCCCTTCTCCAATCCAGCACTGCTGTCGCTCACATACTTCTTAACTCCATCCTTCCACCTCTCACTCGGTCTACCTCTCCCTCTGTTCTTCCACCCCACTCTAGTACACTATCTTAGTAATTCTTTCGCATCCCATACGTTCCACATGGCCCCCATACGTTCCACATGGCCGAACCATCTCAAGGTGTTCCTTTTCACATTTTCCAGCACATCTACATCCACAGCACACTTCTCCCATACTTCCTCATTCGTCTGTCTATTCCTCCATGTAACTCCGCACGCACCTCTCAAGTAAGTCATATGCACCCTTCTCACTCTTGGTTTGTGTCTCTCCAACAATGTCCATGCTTCGATCCTGTAAGTCAATGTAGGGATTACCACACTGTCATACATGGACTTTCATGCTGACCAGCCTAGTTCTTTAATAATGACGAAAAAAAAAAAAAAATCTTGGCATATTCTTGTTGTGGCCAGTTTATAGGTAGAAAGATTTGTTTTTTAGTATTCACCAAATATTAAGGGGGGATGAGATTATATATTTGCTCATTAATGTATCTTTTTACTATTTTATTAGTTTCCTCCCTAAACCTCCATCCAGCTTATAAAAACACCCGCCAAGACCCTCCTTCAAGATATATTTGTACAATTTTTGATAGAAAAATGTCCCGGTCAAATCCCGGCTTCTCTTAAACTACAGGCTCTCGCCAGGAAAAAAAATCGACAACTAAATGACACGAAAAGTCTAAATACTGACAAAGAAATGGGACGATAGGTCTTTAAATTGCCAAACTAATGGGCCGAACGTCTTAAAATCTGAAAACTAGTGGGGCTAAGCATGAGGAAGAAGGGGGAACAGAACTATGACCTATCCCCCCTAAAGCAGATATATTTGAATCCTAATCCTTTCAGCATTTGAAGACGTTCTTCTTTCTATTATGCTGGCTATCATTATAAGGGACTGGAGTTCTCGACATTGGGGTCCAGTCCTGACGCTATTCTTTGCTGGCTTAAGGGGATATTTCCACTTGATGGATAATTTCTGGAACCCTTTCTCCCTCATGTTTAGCCCCATTGCTTTTGAAATTGTATTACGTTCGCCCCATTAGTTTGGCGATTTATATAAATTCCGCCCTATTTCTGTCAATTTTAAGACCTTTCGTGCCATTTAGGTGTCGATTTTTTTCCCGGCGAGCGATAGCCAGCCTGTAATTCAAGAGGAACCAGCCTTGGGCCGTGGCATTTTTCTATCGAAAAATGTACTAATTTATCGGGGTGTAATCTTAAGCTTGATGGAGGTCTAGGGAACAAGCTAAAAACCTCCCCTTAATAATCTAGAAGGGTTGCTGATAGCCTCTGAACTCCTATTTTAGCTAACTATAATGAATATATTTCATTCAGCTTAAAAAGGATGTGTAGGTATCAGAAGGTTGACAAAGCTAAACATTACCCTTTCCACGAGAGCCTTCTAAAGCTGAGTACAATTGTTTAAGGAGCAGGTAGCTGATTTTTCTCGACCCCCTTCTGCCTCATGTTTAGCCCCATTAGTTTTCAGATTTTAAGATATTTGGCCCACTAGTTTGGCAATTTTAAGACCTTTCGCCCCCTTTTCTTTGTCAATATCCAAACTGTTTGTATCATTTATGTGTCGATTATATCCTGGTGAGCGACATCGAGCCTGTAACTGAGGAGGCACCGGCCTTTGGCCGGGACATATAACTACCGAACAATGTACAAATATATCTAGAAGGGGGATCTTGGGGATGTTTTCAAAAGTTTGATGGTGGTCTTGGGAGGAAACTAAAAACAAAGAAAACAACATTAAATACATAAATGAAAACAAAGACGACCAAAAAATATACCCTTCCCCTTAATGGTATCCAGAATAATGTGGGGCAAAACGTCCTGATAATGAAAGGATTAAACTATCCAACAGGGGGAGGTTATTGTTTTTTCTGGACCACCTTCCTCTTCATGTTCAACCCCATTAGTTTTGATATTATAATACGTTCGGCCCATTACTTTGTCGATTTTAAAACCTATCGTGACATTTCTTTATCAATATAAAAAAACTGTTATGCCATTAAGGTGTCGATATTTTCCTAGCTAGCGATAGCGAGCTTGTAATTTCGTACTTAAAGGTCATTCCTAATCTAAATAAAGTTATTGCCAGTAACATAAACAAACTACGCCAAATGCATATTATAGGTAATTTAATTCCTGTAAATTTTAGGATAAAATATTTAAACAATATTCGAAGGGATTAAGGGGAGATTTTCACTTAAGAGATTATTTTTCGAACTTCCTTCTCCCTCATGTCTAGCCCCATTATTGTTCAAATGCTAAAACGTGCGCCCCGTTAGTTTGGCGATTTTAAGACATTTCGCCAAATTTATGTCAATTTTAAGACCTTTCGTGCCATTAGGTATCTTTTTTCTTGACGAGCGATAGTGAGCCTTGTAATTTAGGAGGAATCGGCCTTCGGCCGGTACATCTTTCTACTGAAAAGTGTACAAAATTATATCCAAGAGGGGTCTTGAGGGTATATTTTTAACCCTTGTCTAGCGGGGGTGGACTTAAGTCGGGCTAGAGAACCAAGGACTATGTGGCAGGGCCCAACTTAAGTCTGTGTGCAATTTTTGAGCAATAATGGCTCTGAGAGAGAGACGGGCGATGGGAGGAGCATAGATCGGCTCATGACCGCTCGGCACGGGTCCCGCGCGACTACCGACATCTACTCCACACACACCCACACTTACTACCTCGCTACATAGGGAAGTATGTAAGGAAATTACCGTATTTTAAGGATTTTCCCTTCGTCTTGCACGATCGTTGCAAGAGAACGCGTGGTTGTAGAAGGATGGTTCTGGTGTCATTCGAAAGCTCAATTAACACCCTTTCAGGGATACATAATTGTATTACGCTCTGGCTCTTGTTTATGATGATAAAGAGCACGGAAACAAGGTCGTTTAGGGTAAAACCACCCACTTGGCGGGTAGTACAAGTTACTGACGGGCCCGCTCGTAAGGTGTTAAAGCTTGATGGTGGTCTAGGAAGCAAACTAAAAATCCCCCCTTTACCCCGATAGCAAGATGACGTAATTTTCAATATATTCTGGTTAACATTATACTATTTTCTTTACTTTACAACCTACCTCTTATACGCAAAGGGGAGACAATGATTTCAATGAACCCTCCGAAAAGCCTAGGTTCTTTTTAAACTGCATAAAATCGTCACATGTTAGCAAGATTCAAGGGTAAAAAGACGTCATAGTTCATGCATGGTTAATGAAACAACGTGGGTATTGTTAGCACATTCAACCCTGTAAGTGTAGCCTTTTATGAATATGAATAGATCTGATTTCCAACACAAGGAGTAGAAATGAAGAAAACAAAGTAATATGGATTACTAAATGCTTATCTATTAGTAGGATCACATGCTTTCATTGGGAGGTGTTTGGTGTTGGGAGTTAAATAAATAAATCTGGTTATATAGTATATGTATTATACAAATGTGACTTTACATATAGTGTTTTGTAGATGCTAATATATTTTGATGGTGATGTGTTTGTGATAGAAGTGAACCTATTTTGTATGCTTGTATTGTGAAATGTATAACATTGTGAACTATTATGGAGAACGTTTGTGTTACACGACCGTTGCCGGGTTCATGTTGGGGCATATGAATGATAACATTGCCCAAATATTTATTGTATTCATAATGCAAGTAGCTTATTCGTAAACATAGTTTTATAATGTGTATGTATATATAATATTATTTTACTGTATTTTCATTTTTTGCAAGACGTCATAATTCCCGAGAAAGGGTGGCTATGAACATTAGGCGTTTGTCACGAATCGAATCGCTAGGTCAAGTTGCCCGGGCTTGACATCTACCAATAACACTTTGACAATGCTGGTTCGATCCGCTGACCTTTTGATCAGCAACCTACGATCTACTGACTGTGCCACGGCTCGCAACAGTAGATGAACAGTAGCAAAGCAGTTTTACAAAGTGATTATCCGTACCCACGTGTGCAATGAAACGAGTGTTTTTTTGGGGTTTTTTTTTCCTATGTGATTGAGGGAGGCAAAAGGCATAACTGCCTATAGCGAGTGCCTCCTCCATAGTTGAAAGAGTGACAGGGACAAAATCAAGGGACGTTCGAACCAAAATGCCTGGACACACAGAGTTTGAAGCAATTTAAGTCATAGGAAGCGGGAAAAACTGATTCTGGGAGAGAGTTCCAGAGCTCAGCTGTTTAGTAGAAGAAAGTTTGAGAGTAACGTTTCACTCTTGGGTTGGAGAGTTGCACAGAGTAGGGGAGGGATTGAGTTGCAAGACGGGTACCACGTGCCCTACGTAAAGGAGGTGGTATGCACTGGGATAGCTCTGAGGAACACTGATTATTATAGTAGCGATAGAATAGCGAGAGAGATGCAACATTGCGGCGGAGAAAGAGAGATTGCAGAGAGTTGGTGAGTGGACGGGAGTTAATGATACGAAAGGCCTTCCTTTCAACCTTGTCTAGGAGAGCGGTGTGAGAGGAACCTCCTCACACATGTGAACAATACTCAATACAAGGGCGCACTATGCCCCTGTACAGAGCAAGAAGCTGTGCAGGGGAAAAGAACCCCCTACGGCGGTTGAGCACACCCAGCTTCTGGGAGGCTGCCTTAGCAAGACTGGTAATATGGTCCTTCCAAATGAGAGCAGAAGAAAAAGAGACACCAAGAATATTGAGAGAAGATGAAGGGTTGATTTTTGTATTGTTGAAGAATAAGGGATAGTCCGCTGGGAGATCCTGACGGGTAGATAGATGGAGAAATTGGGTTTTGGAAGCATTAAAGTTAACAAGGTTTTCTCTGCCCCAATTGAAAATAGTAATTAGATCAGAATTTAAGAGTTGTATGGCTTCATTACGTTTGTCGTTGAGGGATTGCTGGCTGGGGCGTTCTGAAAAAGTAATGGAGTAGTGTATGGTTGAGTCGTCTGTGTATGAATGGATGGGAATTAAGGTACAGTTAAGGAGATCATTTATAAAAATTAGAAAGAGAATAGGAGATAAGACAGAGCCCTGAGGAACACCGGATTTATAGGGTGAGGAAGTGAACAATGGCCGTCCACAACCGCGGCTATGGAACGGCCGGAAAGGAAATTAGAGACAAAGGCACAGATGGAGGGATAGAAACCGAAGGAGGGTAGTTTAGAAATTAAAGATTTATGCCAGACTCTATCGAAGGCTTTCGATATGTCTAGTGCAATAGAAACAGTCTCACCGAAGTCCCTAAAGGAGGATGACCAAGAGTTAGTAAGATATGAAAGAAGATCACCTGTAGAGCGACCCTTAAGGAAGCGATACTGGCGATCTGAGAGCAGATTATGAGAAGAGAAATGCTTAAGAAATTTGGAAACAAGAATAGTTTCAAAAACTTTAGAAAGACAAGAAATGAGAGCAATTGGACGATAGTTGGAGGGTTGAGAGCGGTCACCCTTCTTTGGGACAGGTTGAATGTGAGCAAACTTCCAGCATGAAGGGAAGACGTTAGAGGATAGACAGAGACGAAAGAGTTTGCCTAGGCAGGGAGTCAGCACGGAAGCACAGTTCATGAGAACAACAGGAGGAACACCGTCCGGACCGTACGCCTTATTAGGGTTAAGCCCAGAGAGGGTAGAAAGTACATCTTTTGAAGAGATTAGGATATTAGGCATAAGTAAGAGAGAGGAGGGCGGAGCGGGAGGAATAGCACCGGAATCATCCAAGGTGGAGTTTCTAGCAAAAGTTTGAGCGAAGAGTTTAGCTTTGTTGGTGGTCAGAGACTGTGAAAACCTCTCCGGTGGTACGACACGTACCAACGGAGAGGTTTCCGAAATTTATTTCTGAATTAAGTGTATATTTCTAGTAGTTTCATACTTATAACATATATGTAGAGTCATGTAAATTGTTTTAAAAAAGCTGAATTCTTATAGAAATGCACAATTGAAGCTGATAGAGGGAAATTACGAAAACGTTGACATACAAATCAATGGTGATATCGTTTTGACCATTCTACTGTGATATTGTGTAATTATTTTGTATAAAAAACTGCATAAATGTATCGTATATATACTATATATATTATATATATATATATATATATAGTTTCAAAAGGAAAAGGGTAGCCAAAACAAGGAAGATCCCCATCTTCATATTTATTGCAATATTTCGGACTCTCCGTCCATCATCAGGTCAGTACACGATCCTATAATATAACATTACCATACATACAAAAATTGTAAATAGAAGGATCCGTAAAATATTTTTCAGATCCTTCTATTTACAAAAAAAAATATGTATGGTAATTTCATTTTATAGGATCGTGTACTGACCTGATGATGGACGCAGAGTCCGAAATATTGCAATAAATATGAAGATGGGGATCTTCCATGTTTTGGCTACCCTTTTCCTTTTGAAAATACGTTATCCTGGAGGACAACTCACTGATATCATCATTAATATATATATATATATACTGTATATATATATATATATATATATATATATATATATATATATATATATATATATATATATATAATAAAATTATATACTGTATATATATAATTATATACTGTATATATATATATATATTTTGGTGGTGTAATGGTCAAGGTGTCTAAAAGTCTGTGTGTGATAACCCGGGTTCGAATCCTGGTGGATCACATATTTGCTTTCATTAATTGCATTGGAGGTGTTTGGTGTTGTGGTGAAATTAATAAACAATAGATTATCAGTAGGTTCAGGGATATTTCGTAGCGAGGCCGTTCTGTATGAGCTGTGCCCCATGAATATTATTTCCTCTCACTTAAACATTAGGCTACCATAGTGCGGTGGGAATATGAACATGATTAGATTAATATCCAGTATTCGAGAATGGATAATAAGTCGTAGGCGTGTGCACAAACCTTTAACCGTCTTGGTGTTGTAATGGTTAAGGTGTCTACAAATCTGTGTGTGATAACCCGGGTTCGAATCCTGGTGGATCACAATTATATGCTTTCATTAATTTCATTGGAGGTGTTTGGTGTTGTGGTGACATTAATAAAAAACTGAATATATATATATATATATACATATAGTGGCAATGCTGATACGAAGAAGAAACAGTGTACAAGATTCAAGGCCACCTGTTGTTGCACACACAGACGCACACTGCGAAAAACACACAAACACGTAAACACACAGACACATTTCTCTCTCTCTCTCTCAGTATTCCAGCACCATAGATAAGGCCAGGATTCAATACCACCTTCCAGTTCGTGTTTGGGGGCCACTTGATAAAGGAAAAAAGAAAGTGGTATCTTCACAGTATGTCTTTCTCGCTTTCTCTCTCTCTGCTTTGCTATCCTTTACTCCATTTCTCTTATGGCCCTTTCCTACTGATGCGATTTCATACGATTATCATGGCAGACACCAAGAAATGGGCACATTCGTGACATGTCGCAACAAAATCTTGAACCCTCGCATGATCATCGTTTGACTCGCAAGGCCTCGCAAGAGCCCTCGCGGGTCATCGCAAATGTTCGGATTGTTCAACATGTTGGACGAGGACTTGCGAGGGGTCCGAACCCTCGCATGCATCGTCGAACATTGCCGAGGGATCGGCGAGGCCCTCGGAGATCCTCGGCGACATCGGCAAGACATCGACGAGGGTGTCGCACGAAAAAAAAGCGTCGCCGAGAGTATACCCGCCACGGGTATACTTCGCAGAGGCGTGCGAAGGGCTGTGCGACGTAGATGAATGCTCCGAAGACACCACGCCAAGGCCAAAGAGCACTTCGGCTAGGTGGGTAAAAAAAAAATATTAGGCCTAATAGTGAACCTGTCAACCCTTTTTTTCTATGCACCTCTCGTAAGGGGGTTCACCTGTTTTTTTCTCTTTCTCTCATTTTCTCTCTTTCTCTGGCTTGTATCCATTCGGCCCCATTCAGCCAACTGTTTTAAGACGTTTATCCCCATCCAAGTATCGATATCTTCCTGGCGAACGATAGCGAGACAGCATTGTATGGAGAAATCAGGCTTCGCCGGAGAAATTTTTCTATCAAAAAATTTACAAATTTAGCTTGGTCTCAAAACAAAAATATATATACTGTATATTGGCTCGCTACCGCTCACCAGGAAAATATTGAAACCTGGATGGGGGTAAACGTCTTAAAACAGTAGGCTGAATGGGGCCGAACGGATACAAGGCAAAGAGAGAGAGAGAGAAAGAGAAAACAAAAAAATCGAGGTGTGCTCAACTAAGCCGTAACGTAAACATACGGTAAGGACATTGCCATCTCCAAATTAAGGGGAGATGGGTCGTTTTTCTGGTCCCGTTTCTTCCTCATGGTTAACCCCATTAGTTTTCATATTTGATGACGTTCGGCGCATTAGTTTGGCGATTTTAAGACATTTCACCCCATTTCGTTGTCAATATTAAGACTTTTCGTGTCATTTAGGCATCGAGTTTTTCCTGGCTAGCGATAACGAACCTGTACTTTTTGAGGAACTGGCCTTCGGCCAGGATATTTTTCTATCGAAAAATTTACAAATTGATCTTGAAGGAGGGTGTTGGGGGGTGCTTTATTCGCTTGATGGAGGTCTAGGGATGAAACTAAATAAATCACAAACAAATATATAAATGAACAAATATTACGCCCATCCCCCAAGGTGAGACGGAGCGTTTGTTTGGTCATTCATTCCTTTATTTCTTAGTTTCCTCACTAGACCTCCATCAAATTTAAAACAAAAAACTCTAGACCCCCCTTCAAGATAAATTTGTATATTTTCGGCGAGATGGGTTGGGTATGAGGGGGGATCTGCTTGGTGTGGGCCGATCAGCTTTCTGCAGACTCCCATTTTCTTATGTTCTTATGTTTGTAAAAGTTTTCTGATAATCTCGCCGAGGTATCCGCCGAACCATCGCTTGATTCGCCGAAGACGTCGCAGAACATTCGCCGAGGATTCGTTCATCCTTCGCATTATTTCGCAATATTTTATTTAAATGTGACAGTTCTCGCCGAGGTCATCGGCGAACCATCGCTCAATTTGCCGATGACATCGCATAATGTTGCAGATTACGTCGTATCCATCGGCAACATCGTCGCCGAGTGTAAACTTGTCAACGTTTTTTAACGGTCAAAATCGTTAACGTTGCACAAATTAGTTGCGAATTGACAAGACTACGTCCTCGGCGACGAAAATCGTATGAAATCGCATCAGTGGGAAAGGGGCATTACTCACGGGTTAGGGATCTCTACTTGAATTAAGTCCTGACCACCTCGCTGGGATCGTAAGGTCTGTGTGGTCAGTGTATCTATGTGCATATATCTATGTGAATCTCTCTCTCTCTCTCTCTTTCAATTCATCTGTCCCAGATGGGTTTCTTCCACAAGTTTTAAGAGAAGTGCGAGATGAAATCGCATCTTTTTTGGCAGAAAATGTCAATAACTCACTAGCTACTGGAGAGGTCACTGACGACCCAATATCTCAAGAAAGAGGGTCATGACTATCCCAATAAATATCGGATCGGATCGGCAGAATGATCCTGGGCAAACTTATTCCATATTCTTTTGGATCGAGGAATGAAACTACGTTGGTGGAGAGCTGTTCGAGAGAATGGTACAACCAGGGGCCAAGAGTTAATGTTATGGGGCATATATGCCGGATGGCATCAGTACCCTATCGTCTCAAAATAAATATTGTTCATATGATTATGTGAAAATGTAATATGATGTACTTTCTGACAATAAACATTTTGCAATTGAATTGAATTGAGCTCCTTGTAATCCTGACTCTCTCACCATTCTTGACCAGTAGAGGTTGTAGATGTGGTATCCTCTCCATATTGGCTTTAGATAACACAGTGAGTTCTGCTATATCTCTTCTGTGTTGGAGTGTTTGTCGGGATCACTGATGTCTTGCAATTCTACATAGAGCTGTAATTGTAGGGGTAGATTTTCTTTTTTAGCCAAGTCCTGGACATGAGATACCAGTATCAATTTGAAATCAAATTTTACTCCAAGTTTCTTTAATTTAAGATCTCTGTGTAGCTGTTGCATACCCCTAATTAGCCAATCTCTTCTTGTAGGCTATGGTGTCTTTTTGTTTCTATTTTTGTTTTCCAGGAGCAAAGCAGACTTGCCATATCTGCCCCACGATGTAATGCATGAAGAACGTTGGTTGGTTTTTATGACTGCAGAGGCAAGCTCCTCTGTTTTGTATTTGATATTCAAGGTATAGCCATCTGCATAGACATAAGATTCAGGAATTAGGTTGAGGAAGTCATTAAAGTATACAATCCAGAGTAGAGGACCTAGGATACTTCCTTGTGGCACACTGGATTGTGCGCCTAGTTGAGTAATTAGCTCCATGAACAACCACCTGCAATGAACGTTCTTGCAGGTAGTCTCCAATTAGGGCCACCAGGAGCGTCATTTGGGGGGGGGGGGGCACTTGCCCCCCCCCCCCCCCTAAGACTCAGCTGGCTCCCCCACCCCCCTAAGGTCTGGCTTGCCCCCCCATCACCCACAAGTCCCAACTTCGTTATGAAATAACTCATCATACTTCTAAGAGTTGGTTATAAACTTTGTCTAGATAAATATTTCATAACGCCTATTAATACGACATTATGTATGTACGAAGGAAAGGAAACAACATCCGCTGATGCTAACGAGGTTGTTTGAAGCTAACTACATAAATTAATAATATATGAAAGGACAGCTCAAGAATGATAAAGTCCATTAACCCCATGTAATTGAATAAAACTGGTATTTTTGCTATAGCATCATTTTGGAAAAAAGGAAACTATTTTACTGTGTCTATCTTACTAAAGAAATACTGCATGGATATATCATTCAGCCTAACAGATGTACCCCCCCCCCCACCCCCAACACACACACGTACATGGCAATACCCCAAATCACCCCAAAACCATGTCCATTGGACCATTGCATGGGAGAGGGTGGGGATTGAGAACTATTGGTGCACATGAAATACAATATGAATGTAGATAAAATCAAAAGAGACTAGAGTATAATGTAAATCTGTTATCTTTATTATGAACAAAAGGGTCAAGAAAGAAATCTTTTACATTAATGTATAACCATATTATGAAATTAACAAAACATAAAATTAATGAATCTTTTGTTTTCTTGACATCCACTTTTGAGATAAATGAAAAATATGTATTTGGTTACGTTTGGTTAGGTGAGTTATATCTGGTTTAGTAACTAAGCTCAAAATAGGAATATTTAACGTAACACAATATACTTAGCTTTACCTATTATATATATACTGCTTTATTTTCCTCAATATCGCTTGGCATATAGCTTCAAAATGCTCCTAGCAATGGACACATTTCGAAAATTTTATGGGGGGGTCCGGGGGGGCTTACAGCGCCCCCCCGAACCCCCCAGCTGCTTAGGCTCGCTTCGCTCGCCCCCCCCCCCCCCCATTGTAATTAGGTATGGCCTCATAAACAGCCTTTGCCCCCCCCCCCAAAACAAAAAAAGAAAAGCTGAAATGACGCCACTGATTTTCACTAAGGGGCAAGAAGCCCCTGATGCCAAATTCGATCAAAAACACCAGCGACAGGGGCAATCACTGTCGTCCAGTGCCTGGTTCCATTTGGTGGAGAGATTCAGTAGGAAGTCGGCGGTTGATCCTCCCCTCTGTAATCGATATTGCCTTTCATCAGGAAACATGTGTTTTTCAAAGTTTGTAGTGATGCACCTTGAGCCTAAGGTCTCCAGCACCTTTGCAATCATTGAAAACATGGACATTGGTGTGTAATTTGAGACATCAGACATGCTCTTCTTCTTCTGAATAGGTTCAACATAAGCCTTCCAGGAAGAAGGTAATTTGCTGTGAGTGATGCAGGTGTTAAATATGGAGATGAGAGGTGGAGTCAGTTCCATTGTACACTTACCTAGGATACATAATTTCCCGGGGAATCTCGGCACAGAAGTTGTTGTCATCTGCTATTTGGTGGCAAGGACCCACATGGCTTACTTCTCCAACTAAATGGCCACAGGATTTCAGGTAATACATATCTGATTCATCAAGTCGGCCCCAAGATGATGTGTTAAGTAGTTCGACTGTGAGTACTACACATCAGGATAATATGTTGGTAGAGTGGGAACGTTATGGCAGCTATGATCTTGTAATACGGATATTTGCATGGATATACCGTTTTATTAACACCATGAGAAGTCGGGCTCACAGATCTTTCCTTAGTAAAGATTCGAAGCCACTCCAATTTCATGAATTGATATCAGCAGAAGTAAAATTAATGTATTTGGTAAAAAAGGAATCATATCCTACCGAACATGAAATACTGTATAAGGAGTTGAAGGACAAACTCTCAAACTTAATGAGAAAATTAGGATTATTTATGGAAGGAGACCTAATTATATGTAGAGGCAGGATCCAGAAGGCGGACATTGCTGATTCTGCAAAATATTATGTCCTTAGTAAATGCCTGCATTTTGGCGTAAACTAATTTAATCTGGCTACATTCCGACGATTATATTCTGTTTAAAAAGGGCCCCATCAATAAACACGCTTCGAACTATTTCCCTTACCCCTTTTTACTATGACAGATCCTTCTTAAACCGCACAAAATAGTCTAAATATTGCTAGAATAAAATTAAGAAGACGTCGTCGGTACAGAAGAGGTTAATGGTCATATAAGACAGTATCAAAGAGAGAGAGAGAGAGATTCACGGTATTGTGTGAATTTACTCAAATATTGGCATTAATTGATTGCAAATGTGTTGTGTTTTGATCATGTCGTTTTCCATGTGTTACAAACATAACAGATGACCACGTGATTAGAAATTCGGATCATTATGATAATCTATTTAAAAAAAGGTGATGCATTTGTATTATTTATTTACAAACAAGTTGCCCCCTCCTTCAGACCCCTAACAGCTCTAACCCCTCCTCTCCCCTATCACCATCTACCCTCACAACCACACACCTCACAGTGTGTCATCTGTTGGCAAAAAGATGCACGTTTGTAAAACTATATAATTCTCGAGTCTACGAGAGGCAGGAGAGGCGCAGGACGTTTGTCGCAGACTGTACTAGGTACTAGCAACACATACTAGCTGGTAGGTAAGGGTTAGTCTTGTATCCAATGTACTAGGTACTAGCAACACATATTAGCATCCACACAATTTTATGTTCAGTTCCGGAAACATTTTTCTTTTGATTTCGCTTGCTAGGGATTTTACTTAAGCTAAGTAAAATCATCTACATGTAGTTTGAATACAGAAACGTGGGTGTGATCTGCAAGAATTAGTTAACTGATGAGCTATATCATAAGTTCATAATACTTAAGCTAGGTTCTGGTTTCCCTTCCTGGTAGTTAAGGTCTATTAATTAATTTATTCATATATTTGTTTAGTTTCCTCCCTAGACCTCCATCAAGCTTAGAAAAACACCCCCTAGACCCCCTTCAAGATAAATTTGTACATTTTTCGGTAGAACAATTTCCCGGCCGAGGCTGGTTCCTCTTAAAATTGCAGGCTCGCTTTCGCTCGCCAGGAAATAATCGACACCTAAATGGCACGAAAGGTCTTAAAATTGACAACGAAATAGGGTGAAAGGTGTTAAAATTGCCAAACTAATGAGCCGAACATCTTATAATCTCAAAACTAGTGGGGCTAAACATTAGGGAGAAGGGGGTCCAGATGAACGGTCTGCCTCCCCTTCATGTGGAGCACAAGTTGAAATTGGTCAAGTTATGCAGTTAAATTACTTTGCAGGAACTGGATTCAACTATGAAATTCCCTCCTATCCAGCCACCTCTTCAGCTATTGCTATTTAATAAATTTCATAACTTAAAATCAAAATTTGGTGTATTATTTCTTATGGATAATGACGTACTTAAAAAACCCTGCTGTGTTTTAATGCACTTAACCCCTACTGAACCAGAGGGTATTACCATAAATATGCCCTCCAGTACCAGGCAATGTGGCAAAAATGGCTTCAGAGTCGACAGAGAACACCCTTCCACTTAAAAAATTGGAGGAATACTGATCCAGCCAGCCCGAGGGAGCTTGGATATAAGCTAAGATGTGTTGCCAACGTCTAACAGCAGTGCGTACAAGTCATGGTGCCAGGTACCGCTCGATACGGGCAGTTACAGGGACCGCATACTACTGACAGCGATCTTCCGTCGCTGGTACAGGCTAGTGAATATTTTACTGACGGCGATTCAACGTCGCTGGTACAGTACGGGTTATATACATGCATACTTTGCATTATCTGTTTCAGACTCACAGTTAACATGAATTCCAAGCTAAAATAAATACTGACATTATTTGTAATGGAAATGTATAGTGAAGCTGTTACTAAACCAGGATTATATGTTTCGTGTTCCAACGCAACATATGCATCTAGTACGAATATGCTCCAGTACAATCATGATCATATGAATAAAAGGAGTGAAAATTATTTTGTAAAATTATTGATTATTATCCCTCTAATTTTCACAGCCTGTATGAAATTGTTTCTTAATATAAAATTGGGAAAAGACACTCAAGTAAAATGCGACTGGATAATCACAGTAAAATAGAATTCGGAAGAACTCAGAATATAAAAGGGCGTACACGACGAAGTTGTACTAAGTTGAAATACTACGATAATAGTATAAAAGGACATTTAAATATATTAGCAAATCCCTATCTGGCAATACCTGGATCAAAGATATGGCATATGAGAATTACATGAACATATGATGTAATTAAATATTGACTACAGAAATAGTAAGATCGAAATGGTAATGGTCTCTACGATAATAAGAAGACACGAATAATAAATAACTTGAACGAGAGTAAATATCAATGTGTGAAAAGAATGATTAATTACCCACAAGCGTAGATCAGATTAATTCACAAGCACTGGTATAAACTAGATAGCTCGTATAATATAATTAAGGTTTTAACTCAACGGAGGGGTTCTTGACTTTTCGGTAAGGAAAGATAGATAGATTAAAATTTGGGCATAGGTCCTAGGTAAATGGGAGTAAATTAGGGAATATCTTCACGGTATACCTTTAAACTTCAACTTGGATAATATACAAGAGAATAAATAACATATATAGGTGACATCTGAGAGTATTCCGTTGTGAGCCTGGATCGAGATGAGTGTATATAGCGGATGTACAATTGACAAGGAATAATAACACTTCAGAAAGATACTGCAAAGGGATATGTTGTAGCAATATCTAGAGCAATGAAATCACTTGCACAGATCAAGATTAAAGGAAAGACAAATGACTATGTAACGTTGACACAGATCGATAATTGAACAATTAATAGGCACAGATTCTTTGCACAGATCAAGTTTAATGGAAAGACAAATGACTATGTAACGTTGACACAGATCGATAATTGAACAATTAATAGGCACAGATTCTTTGCACAGATCAAGTTTAATGGAAAGACAAATGACTATGTAACGTTGACACAGATCGATAATTGAACAATTAATAGGCACAGATTCTTTGCACAGGTCAAGTTTAATGGAAAGACAAATGACTATGTAACGTTGACACAGATCGATAATTGAACAATTAATAGGCACAGATTCTTTGCACAGGTCAAGTTTAATGGAAAGACAAATGACTATGTAAAGTTGACACAGATCGATAATTGAACAATTAATAGCCAGAGATCCTTTGCACAGATCAATATTAATGGAAAGACAAATTACTATGTAACGTGTACACAGATAGATAATTGAATAATAAAGAGGCACAGATCCTTGGCACAGATCAACTTAATAACACTTCACGGAATACTCGCATATATTACCATACCTTCAACAATAGCCACAAATTGAGTTACGCAGAAACACTTAGGGGGTTAGCGTGGAGGAGGAAAAGGGCCAAGTACGATGGGCGGGGTGTCACAGAAGCCAAGGCACCGCAGCTGGACGTAAGGGGGGCCACTCGTCAGGGGTCCAGGGGGCAGGGCCAGGCGTCAGGGTACTGCTTCGGCAGGGGTCCAAGGGCAGGGGGGCAGTGGACAGCAGGCTCCTTCTCTCTCTCATGCAAACGACTCCCGGACAGCAATTATCCGGACGGAGTGTTTAGGTAGTTATACTCCCGAAATATATATCCGGACGGAGTAAGCTACTGAGTGTGAACTGGGCTTCCTGTAGTTTCAGTCAGTACATATTTGGGTTATTTCTCTTTGTCAGGTTGCGTGATCTCGTATGAATAGGGGCATAGCAAATACATAAAAGTGGGCTATGTTGAGATTAATAATTACATGAAAAATACATTATGGTGCTTAATGACATCGCAGTGAGGTTCTCGTCTGTTTAACCGTTTGTTCTTTCTTATATCATCAAGCCTGATGATGTAATTCGTGATTTCCTGTTCACTCATTATCATCTTTATTTGGACTGTTTATGGAATGATTTTCTTCCGTGGTACTTTATTACCATTTCACTTTTCTTCTCGTCTGGCAGCTTCTTGAGGATGGAGGGCCCAACGATTTAAATATTCCAAGGGCTCTTTATGTTGAGATTGCATAAACACTTTTTCATTATAGTACCTGGGGGGGGGGGGTAATTCGGGGAGAAGTTCAGCCTTGGCCCTGTGATTGGCGGGGCCAGGTAACTAGAGCATGGGTATAGGGGTCAGACTTCCCATTCTCTGGAGAATGGGAACTGATTCTATTTCTAAACCTTTTTCTCCTTGTCTCCCTGGATTCCCTTACGGTGGTTAACTTGTGTGGTTGTCCTTTTGGCTCTGTCATTTCACCACCTTCTACGGAAACAAAATCTCGACCTCGAGACCTCATTACATATTTGCAGCAGGTGGGAGTGGTGAGAGTCCTTGTTAATCGGTCCAGTACCAAACACCAGAGGGTTTTAAGGCTGCTGGAGTTGTTGCAGGTGGCGGAGTTGCTTTGGTAGTGGCCACTGTAGGAGTGTTGGAAGTGGTCCTCTCAGGTGGGGGAAGTCTGGCGGTGAGGGGGCCTGTGTCATTGGTGTGAGGTTGTGACACATTCTGGCTTGTTTACCTCGCAGTAGAAATGGCGGTGCCTTTGAGTTGCCGCCGCTTGTAGGTTGGCTGGAAAGTGGGAGCCCATCTCTGCGGTGGCTTCACACGACGCTCAGATCTCGTATATGGGGGGTTAGATAAGAGAGGTATTAGGTGGGGAGATTGAGCATTTTGGTGGGGTATAGAAAGATTAGTAGAAGGTGAAGTAGGGACAGTTCTTGGAAAGTTAGAAGGTTTGTGTGACAGTAGATTAGGCAGGATGGGAGTGGTGGCTGGTTGAGAAGGCGGCCTGGCAGTTATCTTTGACGGAAGGGCCTGGTCAGGTCTTATTTGAGCACGGGTACTAGTAAGGGGGATGAAGGTGTTGGCTGAAGCATTAGGAAAGGGTGAAAGGAGGGTGATTATTTTAGATTCGGATTGTTGTTGTAAAATGGGAATATTTTTTATTATAGGTGAACTAGGAAGAGTGCATGATGAGTCTGAACACATTGGTAAACTAATAGAAGGAGATGGGAGGCAAGGGGTGGGGGGGTTTCTGGTGGCATTAATGTCGGCTGGATTAGACAAATGAGAAGGTGGTGGAAAGGGGCTGACAGATCTAAATGATCTTGATGGCTGATTGAGTTGGAGGGGATTTGGGCGGTTATAGGATTTAGGTACAGGAGGAAGAAGTTGGCGGATGAGTTCCTCTCTTAGGGAGGTAGAGGGGAAACGGAAGGAAGAGGGGAATCTGAGGTCCCCAATTTCTGGTCATTCATTAAAGATAACATGTCTTTGTCAGGGGCAACTGCAAGCATAATGGCATTCTCATCTAAGGGTTGAAACCTACGTACATATCTATTTCGGTATGTGCATGACTCACCAAAATAGTTAATGGTTACCTGGTAGCAATTTGGAACAGTTCAAATTTCAAATAGACCTTGATATCTGGTTTTCAATTTGGACGGCACGGGCAGTTGAGCAACCATCACGAGGTCACCAACGTGATGAGGACTTACCTTGGCGGTTTTGTCAGGTTTATGATTTTGCAGATATTGGAGTTGTCTCAGTCGATTTTTTAAGTGGACCAGGGACTGGTCAAAATTAGATGAGGGCTAATAGGGGATAGCTAGATGACGTAATGGGAGTAGTAGGGGGGGGGGGGGGGGGGGTACTCCGAAGATGCGTTCATGGGGGGAGATCCCGTCTTTCCTGGAGCAAGTGTTTATCCCCCACTGGACGATTTTTACATAGCTAGGCCAATCCTTCGTTCTCATCTATTGCAATCTTGTCCGGACTTAGTTTGCAATGGTGTGGTGGCTCCGTTCATAGATGGAATTCCTTGTGGCCAGTATGGGGAGGAGTGGCGTATCTTATATCCACACATCTGAGAGAGTTGGGACCAGATGTGGCTGGTGAATTCTGGGGCGTTGTCCGAGTGTATGGCCTCAGGCAAACCAAAGTATGGGAATACATGTTGAATCATAGCTTCTGCTACGGCAATGGCAGAATGCTCTTTAGCGGGGCAGGCAATCACATATTTGGGGTATGTGTCCACGAAGGTAATTATGTATTTGAAGCCTTGACTTCCTTCTAATGGACCAATTACATCAACGGCTTAAAGTTGCCAGGCTTCTGTTGGTACTAATTTTCCGGAAGGTCCCGGGGTGCGGGTTCTGTCCTTGCCTAGGGCACAGGCGCGACAGGCTTCGGTGATCCGTTTGGCAGTGATGTAGGGGGAAGGGGTCCAATACACCTGTTGGAAGGTGGCAGTCAGCTTCCGTTGGGCCAAATGGTTGACATTATGCATATGGATGGAGTGCATAGTGGCTAGGGCAGTGGCTGGGGTTTTAACAATTTTACCTTTGGGTGTGAACAGATTATCTCCTCGTCTAGTGAGTTGGAAGAATATGGTTCGGGGCATCCAGTCAGGTTTTTCCTTTTCTTTGAAATTGCTTGAGTAGTTGTTGTTGCTCTTGATCCGCGGAATCTTGGTGGTGGACGGCTAAAATGGGGTGCATCTCCACGGGGGCGGGGGGGTCCTCTGGTGCGGCAACAGTGGGTAGTCGGGACAGTGCGTCAGCATTGGTGTGGAGTATCCTAGGCCTGTAAGCTATCTCGAAGCCAAATTCTTCTAAACTTTCTCTCCATCTGACAGTTAAGGCATTCTTGGTGTCAGATTTCCTTAACCATTGTAGGGCATGGTGGTCTGTGATGATGGTGACTTTTACCCTGGCTAAATAGGCCTTACAATGTTGTAGGGCCCAGATGATACCAATGCATTCTCTCTTAATTACAGGGTAATTTACTTCTACTGGGTTAAGGGTTAGGCTGGCACAGGCTATGATGTGTTCTCTGCCCTCTCGTGTGTGTCCTAATACGGCACCTATTCCAGTTTGGGAGACATCGGTGTATAATCTGAAGGGCTGGGTGTAGTCGGGGAAAGAGACGACGGGTGAGGCAATCAAAAAGTCTTTCAGGGTATTGAAGGCCAGTAGGCGGGGTGGGGTCCATAGGAATGGTTCTTCTTTCTTGGTGAGGTCATGAAGAGGCTTAGCAATGGTGGCAACATTTTTCACAAATCTTCTATAGTAGGAGGCTAGTCCAAGAAATGCTCGGGGTAATTTTCCCAATGGCATCTAGTTTGTGGGGGTCTGGTGCAATTCCTTGGCCGGATACGATGTGGCCTAGGAACTGTACTTCGTTATTGGCCAACGTATATTTGGAGGGCTTTAGTTTTAATTTGGCCTCTCGGATTCTTTGGAAGACTTGTTGAAGGCATTGTATGTGTTCAGCCCAGGTCTTACCGAACACGATGATGCCATCTAAATAAGCCAGGCAGGCTTCCCAAGTCAATCCTTGCAATACGGATTCCATTAACCTAGAGAATGTGGCAGGTCCATTGCATAAACCTAAGGGCAATAAGGTAAATTCATATAGGCGGCCTTGGCTGGTGGCGAAAGCCGTCTTCTGTTGATGTTTGGGAAGGACTGGTACTTGCCAATATCCTGCTTGCAAATCGAGAGTAGTGAACCATTTAGCTCCAAGTAGGCAGTCTAGGGAATCATCAATCCGAGGCAGGGGAGTGGCATCTTTGATGGTGATATCATTGAGTCTGCGATAATCTATGCAGAGTCTGGTGGTCCCGTCCTTTTTCCGTACAAGTACTACTAGGGATGACCAAGGGCTGTTGAGGGGCGGATCACTCCGGTGGCCAACATGTCTTGTACTTGGGATTCTTCTTCTTGTCGTTGAATGTTTTTTTTCTTTTTCTGATGGGTTGCTTGACGGGATGTCCCATAGTGTGGATAGGATGATGGAGGATGTTGGTTATTCCCACATCTCGATTTGAAGTGGCGAAGATGTCTTGGTAGGTGGTTAATAGATTCTTCTGGTCGGTTTGTTGTTGGGGAGTTAGATGAGAAGGAATAGAGTGTAGGCGTAAAGGAGTGTTAGAGGGAGTATCAGCTGGGATGGATAGTTCTTCTGCATAAGGCTCTAGTTCTCCAATGGTTAAACTTTTTGGTAGGGTAATGGTCAGGTCTGATATATTGGCGATCTTTATGCAATTTAATTTTCCAGAAATTATACTAGGAGCGGTTAGGCAGTGCCTATCAAAGGGGCTTTGGAGGTGAGGGGTCATAATGGCATCCCCAGGCAAAATGGGTACAATGAGGATCCACTTTTCATGATGAGGGGGGAGTGTCACGAGTTTGGCAGTGACGGCTTGAGTGATGGGCATTATGCAAGGGGGAGGAATCGGAGTCTGAGGGGAAGGAACAGGATTGGGGGGTGTTAGGGTAGGAATGGGCTGGGTTATAGGTAAAGTTTTGGTAGAAAGAGGGCAAAGTCGGGGGGTCTCCCTAGTCTGGGTTTTTGGTTGGGTGCTACGATTGGAGACACTAGCTTTGTTCTTTTTTTTATTTACATGGGGGAGGGGGGGGGGGGGGAGAGAATGTCAGGGTCCTTCTCCCACAATCAAGAGAAGCACTTAGCTTCGTGAGATAGTCGAGACCCAAATATCCATCATATAGGGTCTCTTTGGGATCATACACCACGAAAGAGTGGTTTGTTCCGTGATGAGGAACAATGGTATTTACATACAGAGGAATCCTTTGTCCAAAATTTATTATAATTTTGGCATCGGCACTCACTAAGACAATGGAGGAAGGTTGAATAGTGCCTAAAGCTTTCTTGTGTTGTTTGAAGAAAGGAGCGAAAAGGCATGATCGGGATGCTCCCGTGTCGATCAGTAGGCGGACCTTCACTCAATTAAGAATAAGCTTCTTGTAGATGGGCAGTTTTTCTGAGTCTGCCTCCTCATAAGCCCCCGCCATTTTTACGGTTATTAGTGTACGGGGGCGGTCTGAAAATCCAGGTCTTGTGGTGCCTCGATTTCTGGCTCTGGTTCTTTTCCATTATCCTCTTCGGATCCTTCATCGAATCTGGCCATTTACGAATCTACCATTACGGAGGACGGCACGTCCTCCGTAATGGTGGCGATTCGCCTTGGCTTGATCCAGGGAATCTGGGCCTACCAACTGGGTGCTCTGGTGCTTTTTCTGGTTAGTTCGGTAAATAATCTTCGTAATGACGTCAGTAGGCATTGGCTGTTGCACGGTTTCTAGTCGGTCGGCGAATCCTGGCCCATTCGTCGGCCTTATCACTGGCTCGGAGGGCCATAGGGCTAGGGGCAGGTATGGTGGACGGGTGTGTGGTGGCTTTTTGGATGGCGGCTATCATGTTTTGACCCCGGGATTGCCTCAGGGTCACAATCCACCTGACGACCGGCATGTCAGTCTCATAATTGGTTGGCTCGACAATAGAGAAATGATCCGCCACCGCCAAAGGCAAAATCAATAACAATGCCCTGAAAATTACCTTCTTTCTTTGGGTGGGGATTTCCTCTGTGAACGCTGTGACATCGAGATGTGTCAACTCACTGATCGTGTCGTCCAAATTCCCATTATATCTGACTTGATGAAAATGTCTGTCCGAAACTATTTGGCCTAGGACAGGGTTATTGGCGGCCTTTACATAAAAATCAAATGGTCCCTAGGTTAAACCAGGCATTTGTTCTCGCACATACCCTAATACCTTCCTGGCATATTTACCTAGTTTAACTATGACTGTGTAAATCTTGGAAGCGTCTTGGACCTGGAACATAAGATACAGGACGGGTTTGACCATTTTCATGTATGTTCCTATATTGTTTTCCTCGGGCTTGAATGCCGGGATATCAAGTGACTTAGTTGCCATGGTGATTGGATAAGTTGAGAGTGCAAGTATAAAACAAATTAAGCAAGCTGATTTGCTGTATCGAGACACCGCTGCCACCAGTGAAATATCGGGTTGGTATTTCAACTCGAATGGTTATAATCTCTATTACAATCTTATAATAAGATATCTTGAGATAGAATATGCTCGACAGGGTTGCGTCTAGCTTAATGTATCTTGCACCAACTCTTTATTCCAAGGCAACATTCACACAATAAGAACACAATATTGCTTCACACTTTAGTTTATTCAATTTGCATGTGGTGTGATATATAGAATATTGTTCTGTCATATAGGCCAGACAATACAGGTACTCAAGTGATGTATCAAAGATAGAATGGTCTATAATGATATTTTGTTTATAAATAGTCACGTTACATTTACACACAGTATAGATAATATAAATATGCAGGAATAATAATGTTATAAATGTAGATAGAAAATGAAATCAAATGATAACATATATATGTGAGTATAACGTCTAGCGTGAAGACTTCTGGCATAAGGCGAATTGACTTGACTTTACGTTCACGAGCGTGGGGCGGTGAGCGCTTATCATGGGGATTAAGGAAGGGTCACACAGGTAAGAAAAATACAAGGTAGTGCATTTTATGACCCTAGGTCAGAGTGACTGCTTTGGTATGAATATGTAATTCGAAATAGTGCGACTATAAGTAACTAGTGAATAGTAAATATATACTAAGGAGCTTATCAACAGGGGGTTTAAGTTGGAATTTACTTATCTAAGCGGTTTCTGTGAAACACTCAACACACGGCTACGAAAAATAGATTTACACCGGGTAAGAGATCGATACACACAAGTATAGAATTAAAATTAAAATTTAGATCAATGAATTGCTATAACAGTTTTTTTTTAATGAAAGCAAGTTAATATAAAATGAGAAAAAGACTCAAATAAAATGCGACTGGATAATCACAGCAAAATAGAATTCGGAAGAACTCAGAATATAAAAGGGCGTACACGACGAAGTTGTACTAAGTTGAAATACTACGATAATAGTATAAAAGGACATTTAAATATATTAGCAAATCCCTATCTGGCAATACCTGGATCAAAGATATGGCATATGAGAATTACATGAACATATGATGTAATTAAATATTGACTACAGAAATAGTAAGATCGAAATGGTAATGGTCTCTACGTATTAACAAATAATAAATAACTTGAACGAGAGTAACTATCAATGTGTGAAAAGAATGATTAATTACCCACAAGCGTAGATCAGATTAATTCACAAGCACTGGTATAAACTAGATAGCTCGAATAATAGAATTAAGGTTTTAACTCAACGGAGGGGTTCTTGACTTTTCGGTAAGGAAAGATAGATAGATTAAAATTTGGGCATAGGTCCTAGGTAAATGGGAGTAAATTAGGGAATATCTTCACGGTATACGTTTACACTTCAACTTGGATAATATACAAGAGAATAAATAACATATATAGATGACATCTGAGAGTATTCCGTTGTGAGCCTGGATCGAGATGAGTGTATATAGCGGATGTACAATTGACAAGGAATAATAACACTTCAGAAAGATACTGCAAAGGGGTATTTTGTAGCAATATATAGTGCAATGAAATCACTTGCACAGATCAAGTTTAATGGAAAGACAAATGACTATGAAACGTTGAAACAGATCGATAATTTAACAATTGATAGACAGAGATCCTTTGCACAGATCAATATTAATGGAAAGACAAAAAACTATGTAACGTGTACACAGATCGATAATTGAATAATAAAAAGGCACAGATCCTTGGCACAGACCAACTTAACCCGTAAAGGGCAGCAAAGCTCTTAAGAGGTTTTACTGGACGACGGCGGCAAAGCTCTTAAGAGGGAGGCCTAAAAATACCATTTAAACAGCACTAAACAAGTTTTTTTCCCCCTATACCTCATATCACTCCTCCACATCCCCTCCTTCCTCCCTTTCCCCTCCCCCTTCAATTATCACCTATTTTCCCTGTTATTCTCTAATTTGTTGGTATATTTTTGTGCTAACATTAGCAAACTGTGTGGGGGATGTGCTTACGTGCCTAGCAGGTGTGTTACACAAGCGAGTGTGTGTATGAGTAGGCTCAGTGTGGCATGAGGCCTCGTGGAGGGAGGAGTTACCTCAATATTCTCTATAATTCATGAATTGGCTGGTCCATCTATATTCGCGATTTTGACCAGAAAAATTATATTTTCACTTGTTTTATTGTTGTAACAGGTTACTATCTTCATAGTGAAGCTAAAATAGGCTCATATGAATAGGTAATAACGATATTTATCGTAAAATGATGATAATAGGCCTGAATGGAGCCCATATACTCGCCCATGGGGAGCTAGTTCATTACCCCCCCCCCCTCGCCGTTCCCGGGTAATAACACTTCACGAAATACTCGCATATATTACCTTACCTTCAACAATAGCCACAAATTGAGTTACGCAGAAACACTTAGGGGGTTAGCGTGGAGGAGGAAAAGGGCCAAGTACGAAGGGCGGGGTGTCACAGAAACCAAGGCACCGCAGCTGGACGTAAGGGGGGCCACTCGTCAGGGGTCCAGGGGGCAGGGCCAGGCATCAGGGTACTGCTTCGGCAGGGGTCCAAGGGCAGGGGGGCAGTGAACAGCAGGCTCCTTCTCTCTCTCAGGCAAACGACTCCCGGACAGCAATTATCCGGACGGAGTGTTTGGGTAGTTATTCTCCCGACATATATATCCGGACGGAGTAAGCTACTGAGTGTGAACTGACTTCCTGTAGTTTCAGTCAGTACATATTTGGGTTATTTCTCTTTGTCAGGTTATGTGATCTCGTATGAATAGGGGCATAGTAAATACATAAAAGTGGGCTATGTTGATATTAATAATTACATGAAAAATACATTATGGTGCTTAATGACATCGCAGTGAGGTTCTCGTTTGTTTGACCTTTTGTTCTTTCTTATATCATCAAGCCTGATGATGTAATTCGTGATTTCCTGTTCACTCATTATCAAGGCTATTTGGACTGTTTATGGAATGATTCTCTTCCGTGGTACTTTATTACCATTTCACTTTTCTTCTCGTCTGGCAGCTTCTTGAGGATGGAGGGCCCCAACGATTTAAATATTCCCAGTGCTCTTTATGTTGAGATTGCATAAACACTTTTTCATCATAGTACTTGGGGGGGGGGGGGGGTAATTCAGGGAGAAGTTCCGCCTTGGCTCTTTGAGTCCTGCCCTGTCATTGGCGGGGCCGCATGAGGTGCTGATTGGGGGGGTTTGACCTGCCCTTCTGGGGTAAATCACCTGTACCGGTAATTAGAGCATGGGTATAGGGGTCAGATTTCCCGTTCTCTGGAGAATGGGAACTGATTCGGTTTCTAAACCATTTTCTCTTTGTCTCCCTGGATTCCCTTACGGTGGCTATCTTGTGTGGTTGTCCTTTTGGCTCCGTCATTTCAAACTGCTTACCTTACTTTCTAACGACGAAATAAACCTCAATACAGCTTTATAATAGACCTAGACACATAAATCGATGGTTGCAGACCAAGGCGACAGAATCAGTCTACATGGGTGAATATGATGAGAGCGACTGGCGAAATATTCTTGTTTCTGGAGGCCTGTGGATAATGGTTGAAAGTCAGAGTCTGCAAACAAGAAATTGTTATTTGAGGGAAAACAAAAGAGAAAGATAAGAAAACAAGACTTGAAAAGTACCGTTACAAAGTCATAAGTAAGGAACAATTGTAGAACAAATGTATGAGATTAGGGGAAAATATAAATTAGAGATATCATAGTTAAAGCTCATTTCTGATTGGAATATAAACATCAGAGAATGAGTGAAAGAAGATTTGTGTTGTAGGAAGAGCCTAGTCCGCTCGAGTAACAAAGTGTTGTGGACTGAGTTCTCTGAAAATGTTATAGGGAAGGGAGAAAAAAAAACATTGACGAAATTAGTATAGTAGCACTTATCCGTGCATCTGTAAGGTCCCCTGAATAAGGTAAGGGCAACACAAATGAAAGCCATAAGACAGGAATCCCATAATCCAGGAGTAGTAGTGTAGATTACCCATTTTGGTCTTCGTAGCCAGGAGGGGATGTACGCAGCCACATACCTTACCCCCTGCGCGTGTGCGAAAATGTAAGCCTCCCTTGGCCCCGCCCTCCTTTCCCGCGTTTAAATATAACCTTCAAACCGTTACTGCCAAGTCGCTCTGTTACTCAGTCAGTAGAGCTTTCGCCCGGCACCCAGAAATCCAGAGTTCGATCCCACTCGAAATTTAGTGTATTTTTATATTGTTATTTTGTTATTTGTGTTATGTTATATTATATTATATTATATTAGGGTTAGATTAGGTTAGGTTAGGTTAAGTTAGGTTAATCTAATCTAATATAATATTTGTACATTTTGGGCAGTGGGCGGGGCCGCGCATGTGCAGGGGGCAAGGTATGTGGCTGCGTACAGACCCTCCCTTCGTACCCCTCCTCGTTCCTAACTATTGGGGGGGGGGTTTATATATATATATATATATATATATATATATATATGTATACATATATACTATATATATATATATATATATATATATATATATATATATATATATACAGTATATAATATAGTAAAACTCGCTAGGTAAATTGAAACAATGGAACACCAAGCGTTCGTCTATTCTCTGAAGACATCTTCAGGGTTATACGAGAAAAAAGGGGGAGAGTGAGGCTTAAATACTCGTCCTAAACCATATATATATATATATATATATATATATATATATATATACTGTATATATATACGGTATATATATATATAAAAATATATGTAGTATATAGAATACTGGTATATAAACAGGGTTAAATTCAAGCAGCTGTTCATGGCGATATTCGCACGCTCTGTCATGACCTTTATGCGTCTAATTTTACCGCATTTGTTTCCAAAATTATCACACAGCCAACTGTTATTTGCTACTTGCTGAGTTCAAAGGGATTTGATAGAATAGCATCATTCCTTATTGTCGATTATGTCACAGTATGGTCATGCATCACTATACCCTGTTCATTGTAGGTAGGCCAGAAATCGTTAATCCTAACTAAAAAACGGCTAGAGTCAAATTAATGGGCTATAAGTTTCCACAAATAGTCCATGACTGATTCAACCCAAATGACACAAATATTACCTCAATTACTCAATTCGTTTTCTTAGAGGTTAGTAGTTAATAATGTTGTCCTTCTCTTAATCCCTTCTGTACCGGTGATGTCTTTTTAATCATATTATTGCAACTATTAAACGATGTTATTAAGCTTAAGAAGGACCTGTAACCAGTAAATGGCTACTCACTATATCAATTAATCCTTGTAGCTACCATAAATCCTTCCTAAGCTGCACAAATTTGTTTAAGTAAAGCTAGAATAATATAAGAAAGACGTCGCCGGTAGAGAAGGGTTTGAGTATATCTCACAAAAACACGTGAGCTATTAAACGTTGTTATACTCTCTGTCGGGCTCAAACCACCGACAGTCTGAGAGTATACAAAACATCCCTTTTCTTTATATAAATATATATAATCATAGTTTATCGAACATAAGAATTAGACTAAGAACCCTAAACATATCACGAAAATCGTATCGTAGGAATATTATGAAATTATTTAATTGTATTATTATAAGTATTTAATATAATATTATGAACTCATGTTTAAAAACAATGAGTGTGATAAGGACCTCGATTGTCGACACAGATAAGCGCAAACTTCTCGTGAGTGTCTCACAAAATTAGATAAGTATTAAAGAGCAGTTAGAGTCGAGGGAAGATATACTTTACACTAGGTAAGTTTAAGTGGCTAAACATTGAGCACATTTATCAAGAAAACTTAACATTGTACAGTGGTGCGGTGATTTTTTGTTTTGTTTTTTTCTATATTTCAATACTTCCTCTCGGGCATAGGCTGAGAGCCTGCACATTCAACCGCTGAACACGGATGGGCCCGTGAGGTCTTGTTCCAGTCTAGGGAGTGAGACATGCGAAGCACACCGGCTCGAAGCAACCCCATCTCTGAAGCTGCTCTGCCTCTGCGCTTCACCATCTCATTCCACAGACTCGGACCCTCACTTTCAGAACGCCACCTATTGAGCAATTAACTCACTACGCACTGCCCCCCTGTAATATGTTTTGAATATGGGAATATTCATACAATGCTATTTAATCAGGGAACAATGAGGGAATTTTGTTTTGGCATTTCGGTGTGCTGTGATAATGCACTGAAACTAGGTATCAGCACAAATTCCATCCCAATAATATCTTCCCCTTGACATATCGGGATTCAAACCTGGGTCCATTGGATTATCAGTCCAGTGGCAAGACCACTCTGCCACATCTAATTATATTTATGTATTATGATAGTTATATTAATGTATCTAATCTCTCTGTCTGTCTCTGTCTCTTTCATATATTTTTTAGTGAAGGAGGTAATATGTATGTGGTGTATACCGTATATATATACAGTATATATATATATACCGGTATATATATATAATTATATTATATATATATTTATATATATATATATATATTTTTTCTATATTCCAACTACTCCCTCTCGGGCATAGGCTGAGAGCCTTTACACTCTACCGCTGAATACGGTGAGGCCCATGAGGTCTTGCTCCGGTCTAGGGAGTGAGACATGCGAAGCTTCACGGCTCGAAGCAACTCCATCTCTGAAGCCGCCTCGCCTCTGCGCTTCACAGTCTCATCCCCTACACTCGGACCCTCACTCTCAGAACGCCACCTATTGAGCAATTAACACACTAGGCATTGCCCCCCTGTAGCATATTTTTGAATATGGGAATATTCATACAAGGCTATTTAATCAGGGAACAATGAGTGTATTGTTTTTGGCATTTCGGTGTGCTGTGGTAATGCACTGATACTAGGTACAGCACAAATTCCATCCCAATAATATCTTTCCATTGACATATTGGGATTCGAACCCGGGTCCATTGGATTACCAGTTCAGTGGCAAGACCACTCCGCCACATATATATATATATATATATATACATTACATCCAACTGAACTATCCAACTCTAGCACTTCCCAAGCTTTCTGGCATCTAACCAAAAAGTCTCCAACAATTTGTATTCCTTGTCTTTCCCTCCCCTTTTCCAATCTGATGGCACAACCATCACTTCTTCCTCTGACAAAGCTCAACTTTTTGCTCAAACTTTTGCTAGAAACTCCACCTTGGATGATTACGGTGCTTTTCCTCCCTCTCCATCCTCCCTCTCTCCTACTTATGCCCAATTTCTTATTCTCTTCTAAAGATGTATTTTTTACCCTCTCTGGGCTTCATAATAAGAAGGCATACAGTCCGAACGGTGTTCCTCATGTTGTACTTAAAAAAAGTGCTTCAGTGCTGACTCCCTACCTAGGCAAACTCTTTCGTCTCTGTCTCTCCTCTAACGTCATCCCTTCATGCTGGAAGTTTGCTCTCATTCAACCTGTCCCAAAGAAAGGTGACCACTCTCAACCCTCCAACTATCGTCCAATTGCTCTCATCTCTTGTATCTCTAAATTTTTCTAAACTAAACCTTCTCATAATCTACTCTCAGATCGCCAGTATGGCTTCCTTAAGGATTGCTCTACTGGTGATCTTCTTTCATATCTTACTAACTCTTGGTCAGCCTCTTTTCGGGATTTTGGTGAGACCTTTTCCATTGCACTAGACATATCGAAGGCCTTCAATAGAGTCACAAATCTTTAATTTCTAAACTACCCTCCTTTGGTTTCTATCCCTCCATCTGTGCCTTTGTCTCTAATTTCCTTTCTGGCCATTCCATACCTGCGGTTGTGGACGGTTATCGCTCACTTCCTCATCCTATCAACTCCGGTGTTCCTCAGGACTCTGTCCTATCGCCCATTCTCTTTCTAATTTTCATAATTGATCTTCTCAATTGTACAGAGTCTCAAAGTTCCAGCTGACCCACCCTCGCTCTGGGGTTCGCAGAATTAGCTGGCAATACTGGTGTAGTGGTGCAGGGATACCACTTGCCATTAATGTGTTACCTGTGTCTGTCCTGTATATTACTACAAATTAGACTATGTAATGTTCACGTTGTGAAGAATAAATGCTCCTTCATTAAGCAGCCACCAATTAAACAACAATATGTATTCTTATAAAATCGAGTAAAGTATGTTGTGGCAGCCAGCAGGTTTTATATGCATTACCAATCAGTGGATATACTAACTTGAATATTTAAGCAAATCTACGAAATTTGGGTGAATGTTCGGGATCATACATAGCGATGTATGCATTTTTATTTGAGATAGGCATACTTTCCCTTGTTTAGTATATGTTCTAACAATGATATAGCTTAAATCAGATCTACCAATCCCAATCATTGTAGGACACACCTCCTTCCTACACCAGTATTGCCAGATACTTCTGCGAGCCCCAGAACGAGGGTGGGTCAGCTGGAACTTTGACCAACTATACCTCCAGTCCCATTAATTCATACGCAGACGACTCTACCTTACACTACTCAATTAGTTTTCCTCAAATGCCCCAGCCAGCAATCCCTCAAAAACAAACATAATGAAACCATGTAACACTTATCTTCTGATCTAACTACTATTTCCAATTGGGGCCGAGAAAACCCTGTTACCTTTAATGCTTCCAAAACCCAATTTCTTCATCTTACTACCTGTTCGGAACTTCCAGAGGAATATCCATTACACTTCAACAGTATACAAATCAATGCTGCATCTTCTCTATATTATCAGTGTCTCCTTTCCTTATGCTCTTACTTGGAAGGACCATATTACCTGTCTTGCTAAGGCAGCCTCCCAGAAGCTGTGTGTGCTCAACCGCCTCAAGGGGTTCTTTACCCCTGTGCAGCTTCTGGCTCTGTACAGGGGCACAGTGCGTCCTTGTATTGAGTATTGTTCGCATGTGTGAGGAGGATCCTCTCACACCACACTTCTAGACAAAGTAGAGAGGAAAGCCTTTCGTATCATTAACCCACTGAGCCCCAGCGACGACACGTTGTCGCCAATGTATGTAACGCTAAACCCCAGCGATGACAACGTGTCGGCAGCCACTAAAACCGCTATTATTCGGCTCGTATGGTAGAAAATGGCATGAGATTGGTAGGGGAGGTCCCGTAGAGTGTTGGCGAACAGGGTCGGTACACATGAACCGGCCAGCCAGGCCGCGTGGGTGGTGGTGGTGGGATTATTGGCGCCACTTTACCCACTTATTTCACCGCGACTTTGGACTTTATTTACTCCTGTCGTATGGGAGCTAGAGGCTTGAGATTTGTGTGAGATACTCCTTAGGATGTACGAATTACAATGCCATACTCAGTTGTCACCCTAGTGCTTCCGGGCGGGTGGTCATGCGGGGGAGGTGATGAAACACTACCCACTTATATTCAAACGACTTTCGACCTCATTTACTCTTGTACTATGGTAGCTATAGGCTTGAAATTTGTGTGAGACACACCTTAGGATGTACGCCTTACTTGACCATGCTCAGCTATCCCCCAAGTCCTGCCGGGCGGATTGTCATGCGGGGGAGGTGATGAAAGACACTGTACCCACTTATCTCCCAACGACTTTCGACCTCATTTACTCTTGTCCTATGGTAGCTATTAATAATAATAATAAAAACTATTTGTCTACAGCCTACTGGGCAAAAGCCCTGATAAGGCTGGGTAGCTATTGGCTGGATATTTGTATGGGATATTCCTTAGGATGTAGGCAATGTATGGCAACCCACAAATCTCGGTTTGTTGGGACAAGGGACGTGTGTGACAATGGAAAGTCAGTTTACCCATACATCTCGCGAGTGCAACACCATGTCGGATTTACCACGCCGTTACCCACGCAGGAGAATATCCCTGGCCGATGCCTTGGCCATAATTGAGGAGAGTGATGTGCCTGATAGTGACACTGGATCATCAATTGACGATTCAGAGGACGAATATAGTCCCACTGTGGCCGAGTATGATGAAATGCATGAGGAGGAACCCTATCTCCCCATCGCTGAACGGTACGCCAGGTTACAACAAAGGGAGGTGAGTAGCTATCGTTCCCCTGCTCCCCCCCGTGACATAGTGGAGTCCCCAGCAAGTGGGGAAGAGGATAATGATGAACAGGAAGATGACCCAGACCCCATGGCCTTCATCAACATTCCACTTTCTCATCGTAGGGCTGATAAGAGAAGAGGTGAGGATGATGAGGAGGAGGAGGACGGAGAGGAGGAGGAGGTGGGTCAAGCTCCGACACCACACGTGCCTTGCCGTGGTGGTGCTCCCCTGCGTTTTCCTTCCCCACCACCCTCCATTCCCTCTCCACTAAAAGCACCAACCCCTCACACTTTCTATGGCTTGCGCAGGGGTGCAACCATATTAGCAGCGCAGCCATTGACTTCTTCTTCAGAAGCAACAGATGAGGATATGTCTGCTCTAGAATCATCTCCACCATGCCACCCACGTTGCCACCCATGCTCTCCCGCACGCCGCCTGTTTCCTTCATCACCCCGGATTGACTCGCCCCCACCATCACCTCCCGAACCACTACCATACTCACCTGTACCTTCTCCTCAGCCTATGACCTCCCACAGACACGACACTCAGACACCATCACCGCCTGCGTCGCCACAACGCCCTGATCGTGCACAATGCCCTATCAACGTACGTCGGCGTGCCTGTGGTCCTGTGCGTGGCCGTGGCCAAAGGGCTTCTAAGGTGACCCTAATACGCCCCACACCTGGCAGTGCGAGAGCAAGGGCTGGGTCGGCTCGACCAAGGCCGAGGTTGAGGGCAGGGGCAAGAGTGGCAAGAGTGGCAAGAGGGGCAAGAGGAACAAGAGGCACGGCAAGAGGCAGGGCAGGGCCCTCCCGCCGCCCTGATGGTGACTCCCCTCCTGACGACTCTGACGACGAAGGTGCCGCTCAACCCGACGTGTGGGATTGGGTGGATGGAGACAACTTTGTGCCAACCGACTACAACTTTGTGGGCGCTGGGATTGCCAGACCTACGCTCCCAAACCAGGGGCGGCAGACCACGAAGCTTGAAATATTCAGGCAGTTCTTCACTACCAATCTTGTGGCTCTAATTGTTGACCAGACCAATTGGTACAATTATTATTTCATGGCTGGGAAGGAGCAGTCAAAATACTCTTCAAGGCTGTCATGGTCCTCCCTTGATGTCCCGGAGTTTTACACATTCTTGGCCATTGTCATGCTGATGGGGGTCACAAGGAAATCCTCCATACAAAAAAGTACTGGTCCTGGGATCCTCTCGTCCGGACCCCTATTTTTGGCCAAATAATGAGCAGAAATAGGTTCACAGCCATAATGGGGAACCTACATTTCATTGACAGCCTGGTAGCCCACACCAGAAATCAGAATCAACCCAGAGCTATGAAGGACCCCATGGAGAGAATAAGACCCATTTTTGAGTACCTGAAGCTGAAGCTTGCTGCCGCCTTCAAACCCCATCAGAAGCTCATTATTGATGAGAGTTTGCTGCTGTGGAGGGGGAATATTGGGATCCGGCAGTACATGCCCAGCAAATGACATCGATATGGCCTGAAGACCTTCGTGATGTGTGCCTGTCAAACCGGTTACATCCAGGACCTAATTCTGTATATGGGCAAGAAAACAGAATTGGTGGAAACGAAGCCATACGGAATGTCTAGGGCCGTCGTCATCACCATGCTGCATGGCTACCTGGACAGGGGCCACATACTGTACCTGGACAACTGGTACACCAGCCCCTCCCTTGCCAAGTTCCTGCATAGCCGCACTACAGGAGTCTGTGGCACCGTCAGGAGGAATCGGATCTTCATGCCCGAACTACCACCCAGGCGGGAAAAGGGCTCCATCATCCACAAGCAGGCTAACAATGTCCTCATATTGTCTGGATGGATAACCGGGATGTGAACCTCCTCACAACAGTCCACCGTCCCATCTTCCAAGACAGCAGACGTCGTGACAGAGCAACAGGCGAAACTATCAAGAAACCTTTAGCCATCTGTGATTATAACATCAACATGCGGCTGGTGGACAAATCAGATGCTGTCATCTCGTCATGTGAGTGTGCGAGGAAGACGATGAGGTGGTATAAGAAGTTATTCTTCCACCTACTCGATCTCACCCTCTATAACAGCCATATCCTCTACTCAACAATCACCGTCAAGCAGGAAACGATGGATAACTTCTGCATCGAGTTGTCCAGGGAGATGTTGAGGGAATACATGACTGCCCCCTACAACTGGCAACACCCCGCCCATCGATGGTCAGCAGCAGAAGGGATTGCCAGGCTGACACAACGCCACTTCCCTGAATATGTGCCGCCCACAGAACACAAGGAAAAACCCCGAAGAAGGTGTCATGTGTGCCGGAACACGACACAGAGGGAGCCTGAGAGATCAGATAGCAGGTGGATGTGCAGGGAATGTGATGTTGGACTGTGTCTCCCGGACTGCTTCAGGGAGTATCACACCCTTGAGTATTTCTAAACGAGTGTACTCAAAGACTGCGATAAAAGACGCTACGAAGTGTGTGTGTATATAAACCTAGTGTAAATATAAATATATACAAAGTGCCGAACACAATATGTAAGTGAGATTGACACTCAAATATACGTAACACAGTGACGGACACCAATAAGTGTAAATATATACTATTTCTAAGTCAAACGTGCATAAAACAATGTGTGAAACTAATATTCTATCAGTATAAAACATATGATAAAGTAATAAACTGAATAAAGAGAGGAAGTGACATGAAAACTGAATAAAGGAGCGCAGTAAGACAGAAACGCAAGAAAAGCAAAAGTATTCGTGGCACGTGTCAGTCAGCTGGGTGTGTGTCGGTTTGTGCGTTCTGTTATTGTCCTAGACCATGATGGCCGCCAGTCTCCATGGCAACGGAGACGCGCCGAGGTCTTGCCACTCGTGTTCACTTTACAAGACTTATATCTATGCACTTATCACACTGTAACTTCCCTTACAATGACATTATGTGATACATGTTAGTATTATATGAACTAGGAAGGCACACATGATACTCGGGTGGTGTAAATAACCGTCACTCGAAAACTGGCCGCATTGTACATCTGCCATGCTGCCGCGCTCAACTATGGCTGGCCGGGCGGGAAGTTTGAAGGCCGCCCCGCCTCAGCTGATGTATGAGGCCCCCCCCCCCCCCATACGACCCCCAAATGAACGAGGTGAGTTATTTTTGTTTTGTTCTTCATTTCTCACATTTCTCTTCCATTTTAGAAAAAAACAGAAATTTGGCCAAATTGGCCGGTCCCTCAGTGTACTTTTATTTATATTTAGCTGGTGCTCAGTGGATTATTTCCCATCCACTCACTAACTCTCTGCAATCTCTCTCTCTTCGCCGCAATGCTGCATCTCTCTCGCTATTCTATCGCTACTACAATAATCAGTGTTTCTCAGAGCTTTCCCAGTGTATACCTCTACGTAGGGTGTGTAGTACCCGGCTTGCAGTACAATTCCTCGCCTACTCTGTGCAACTCTCCAACCCAGTCTTTCTTCTATTCAGCTGCTGAGCTCTGGAACTCTCTCCCAGAATCAATCTGTCCCTCTTCCTATGACTTAAATTGCTTCAAACTCTGTGTGTCCAGGCATTTTTGCTCGAACATCTCTTAATTTTGTGCCTGTCACTCTTTCAACTCTGGGCACTCACTATAGGAAGTTCTGCCTTTTGTATCCCTCACTCACATAGAAAAAAACAAAATAACAAACAAAAAGATACAAGTTTAACCCTTAATTAGCGGCTCACCACATAAGTCGTATTTAATAAAGCTGGACTATGTGGCGGCGCTCGACATAGGTCGAGTGGCAATTTCAGCACGTAATGTTGCTGAGAGAGAGAGACAAGTGGTGGCAGGAGAGTAGCGAGCGTATGACTGCTCCAGACCACCGCGGCGAACATACTGACACGAATCCCAGCTCCCTCCTCCCTCTCTCACTCGCTATATAAGGAATTGTATCGGGAAAGTGGCTAATTACATGCTTTTTGCACTCGCGTTGTACGGTTATTGCAAGAAAACTAGCCATCATAAAAGGATCGTTATGGTGTCATTCGAAAGCTCTGTTTGTGCCCTTTCAGGGATAGGTACTTGTTTTACGTTCTGGGTCTTATTTAGGCATGAAAATGATCACGTAAACAGCCCTATTTTGGCTAAAAACACCCCGCTGGGCGGTACATATAAATAAACCGCATAGGCCGCTCGTAAGGTGTTAATGACCGTTCCGCCCACAAAGTGTGGGCTCAGTCCTACGTCCTAAATGGCGACATTTCAGGCAAACCTGTGTAGTGGTACCTCTATCTTCAAGTTCCTTATTATGAGATTGGACCACAGTACCTGATCAAATACATCTTTCTAGGTCTACCCTTATGTGCAGCTCCTCCTACGTTCACAGTCCAGCATTTCTTCACCCAATTCTGATCATTCAAACTGCAAATGTCCAAACCAACCAAGTCTCTTTGTGCGCATCACTGATATTCCTAATACCTAGATGCCTACTTAGTGTCTCCCTCGATATTCATCCCTAAGGTTAACTCCAATTATCCATTTTGTGACGCCTACCAGCGTTGGCAGAATCGCCTCCCGTTAGCCGCTAGCGCTCGCCAGGGCAGTGAAGTGGGCTACAGTTATCAGAGAATGTTGTTCTTTCTTTCATAGTACTTGCATTGTTACTGGCAGTCAAGTGGTGGTCTTTATTTTCGTCTGTGACAACGGGAACTATTTTATATTATGAATAGAATATAACATGCATTGTATATAGTTAAGGAGAGAGAACAATATAGGCAGTGGGGTGCTAGTGTGTGCGTGCGTATACATGTGCTGCCTCCCCCGTTCGTAGGCTCGCGCACGTGCCTTCTCACGCCTCTTGATTGGCTGGTGGTTCTTGGCGCGTAATGGAGGCCTGCTGCCTTGTGACGTATCGGCCTGTGATTGGCCGACCACCATGCCTTTGTGGGATCCTGAGGGTCCTGAGGAGCTACCCTCCTCAGAGCAGGCTAGGGACGCACATGACTAACATCCTTTTTACCACTGTCCCCCATATCTCCACCATTCTGATACTGTCTCTCTTACTCAACTTCTTTTCTTTCGTTCCTCTAATCTTTTAACGTCACAGCACTCCCTTTGGGTTCTGCACACGATTTCATATCGGCCCATCGTATTATGTGCGTCGCTCTCTGAGATATTTACATGTACTTAGAATAGGTTTGAGGGTTCTTAGTTAGTAGAGGTTAAGAACTCGGTGTGTGTCTCCATTATTGATTTAGTGCTCTGTTGGGTTATTTAATGCTAGACCGGGATAAGGCTTCTGTTGTTGTTGTCAGCGATGTGTGTACGGTTTGCATATACCTAAACGACTTCGATGGTTTCTGTGGTAGCCTAGGTTGCCCATTTGGTTGTGCCTTTTGCGAGTGCAGCATCGTGTTGTAAGAGGGCATTTGCCTACTACCTTAGAACACAGTGCTGCCTCTTTGCTTGACTTTAGAGGGATCGCCAGGGTAGAACCAGATACTTAAGATCTGGATCTACCAAGAGAACATCCCCGTCATTAACGTAACTTTAATCATACCGCCTTAACACCTTAAGAGCGGCCTATGCGGTTTATTTATATGTACCGCCCAGAGGGGTGTTTTTAGCCAAAATAGGGCTCTTTACGTGATCATTTTCATGCCTAAATAAGACCCAGAACGTAAAACAAGTATCTATCCCTGAAAGGGCATAAACAGAGCTTTCGAATGACACCATAACGATCCTTTTATGATGGCTAGTTTTCTTGCAATAACCGTGCAACGCGAGTGCAAAAAGCATGTAATTAGGCACTTTCCCCATACAATTCCTTATATAGCGAGTGAGAGAGGGAGGAGGGAGGTGAGATTCGTGTCACTAGGTTCGCCGCGGTGGTCTGGAGCAGTCATACGCTCGCTACTCTCCTGCCACCACTTGTCTCTCTCTCTCAGCAACATTACGTGCTGAAATTGCCACTCGAGTTATGTCGAGCGCCGCCACATAGTCCAGCTTTATTTAACTCGACTTATGTGGTGAGCCTCTAATTAAGGGTTAAGGACAACGCCAGGCTATGAGCCAGTCTTGCTCAGCCACAGTTTCCTAACCTTGATATCCCAGCTAGACTTTATTCGCCGAGCAGATACTAGTTAGGACATGAGCTCTTTATGATATGTATGCATTATTATTCACGGCATTTATTAGTCTAGGTTGTTGTTGAGTTGCACAACCATAGCAGACTGTTTCGTTGATGAGGAAGTATTTCTTCTAGTGTCGAGCATTACTGCCGTTGCACATTTATAGTATTCCCATGTCAGTTAACATTATATGTCCTATCTTTTAGTGTATTCAGTCTACACGTATGGTGTCCTGCCTCCTGCCTTTATATAATTTAAGATACGAGCATCTTATGAGCATCAGACTTTCTTCAGAAGTTTCCAGGTCTATGCTGTAGGACTAGACTTCACTTTCTTTCAGATAGGAGTGAACAGTTTATTGTTGTTTAGAGTAACTGTATTGAAGCATCCTTTTATTGTATCAAATCTTGCAGTGATTTAATTGATCTTTCCATAGCTTCCCTTTTATGCATTTTAACGTAACTTGCATCTTGTTTGTTATCAGGCTATACCAGTGAGGGTTAGCCTGAAGTAGAGTACATTTATGCCCAGATAAGGATACCCCATTATCGCAGATTCACTCTGGAGGGTATTGGTCTTTTTGTTCGCCGGCATATAAGTTCAAGGGTTTGGATCTAGCATACCGTTGTTGCATAGTGCCCTATTACTAGTCCAATCATTAAGTGCCCTTGTTTTATTCATAGCCCCGGTCGTAACAAATGGCGACCTTGCCAGGATTTTATTTAAGTAGAAACCAGGATCCATTTGTTGATTATTGCAGTAATAACAAATAATTACCTTGCCTGGTATCTAAGAAAGAATTGCAGGATTGGTGGACATTTGTTTTTGAGGAATATTTTGGACACATGGAATTTTGTTGGCAACATAGTATAGCACTTGAGTTGTCTTCGAACATTTTATATTTTTGAGTGAATAGTGCTAAATGAGAATTTAGGTACTTTTTTTTTTTATAAACGTTGAGAATTTTCGGTGGACACTATGTCGAACGACTTATCAATGTACAGTGAGGACACAGTATGGAAAGCAGACTCTGAGGTGCAGCAGCGGGGTTTGTTAGAAGGTATTAGAATAATAACTAGTGAGGAGGATGCAAGGAAGTTTCTGGAGATACCTATTACTGTTGACCGGGTGTCGGGGATTGATCGGTATGGTCTCCTGTGTTTGGCCACAGTCATGGGGCATGTAGGCACTAGCAGCATGTCGAGAGGTGACCTGGTGGCCTGGGTGCTTGACGGGGTGCGTGGGGCTTCGGGTGGAGCGGGAGCTGGGGCACCTTCGGCCCAGCCCCCATTCCACTCGACTCCTACTATGGCGCCCCCTCGGGCTCCGGAGCCGGGTACGTTCCCGCAGGCCTATAGTCACTGGCAGCGTGGTTTGTCACTGGGTGGGTCTCCAATTGTTGTATCTCCTCCTCCTCAAGGTTTAACTGCAGGTATGATATTCCAGCTTGAGATGGCTAACATGCAGGCTGAGTAATGAAGGCATGAGGCTGAGCTTGAACAACGAAGGTATGAGGCCGAGCTTGAGCAACGAAAGCATGAATCTGAGATTGAGATGGCTAGGATTCAGCAGCAGCAGCGGGAGGCTGAGCTCAGGATTCAGGCTTAGGAGAGAAAGACCATGTACTGTGCAGACATAGAGCTTGAGAAGTCTCGGGTGGAGTCAACAGGGCAGCGTCTCGGTTCTGGGAATCGAGGTCTTGATCAGTCTTTATCGCACCTTCTTAAGTTAGTCCCTGTATTTGATGAGTCGGGTGTCACCGAGTTTTTCCTGCATTTTGAGAAGAAGTGCCGGGAGCACCAATGGCCCGAGGTTAAGGGGGCAGCCCTTGTTTCCTCTAGGTTGGTTGGCAAAGGACCCAAGGCATATGATGCGTTGCCCTTGGAGTCTTGCGTTGACTATGAGGTACTGAAGGAAGCTGTTCTGCGGGCATACGAGTTACAACCAGAGACATATAGGTTGAAGTTCCAGGGTGTTACGAAGGTTCGTGAGTGCACTTTTCTAGAACATGCCCGGGAACTGACTGATGCATTGAGAAATTGGCTGAGGTCAGAGAAGGTGACGACGTTCGGAGAGCTTGAGCAGTTAGTCCTTCTAGAGCAATTTTTCAAGTGCACAGGCGGCGACCTGACTCTGAACCTCAAAGAGAAAAAACCTAAAACTCTACAGGAGGCGGCTGAGATGGCTGACCTTAGGCTATCGCTGATTCGTGTCTGCACAACGGAACGATGCAGGTAACAAGGGGCGCAACAGTCCACCCCCCCGAGTCAGTGATACACCATATAACAATAAAAACAAGAGCAATGATATTAAGTCTGACCATAAACCTAATACCGTTCCGTTTAAGAAGGGTCCGGGCCCTTCCCCACCTCAAGGGAAGCCCAAGGGGGAGTTAGAGTGTTTTCATTGTCACAAAAAGGGGCATTTTGCACGATCCTGTCCTAGCAAGCTACCTACAGCAGTCGTGTCTTTGGCTCGCAACATTGGAGTGTCTTTGAAGTCGTCTGCATTTGCCCGGGGTAAACGGTCAGAGGCAGGAGCACAGCCAGTGAAGAAGTGTTCGGAAGGCTTGACACCTGTCCGTGATGCTTTTTGTGACCATAGAGGGCGCAGCTGCGTGAGTTGGGCTGGTTGCAAGCATGGAGTAGAATTTTTGCGTGATACGGGTGCTTCCCAGACATTGATGAAAAACTTTACAGGCAAACCTATAAACGTGGCACGGGTAGTTGTGGTACAGGGTATCAATGCTACACGGTCATACCCGTTGGTCTGAGTGGAGCTGGAGGTAGAAGGTGTGACACGAGAGTTGAATGTCGGAATCGTAGAGAAACTGCCAGTAGAGGGCGTCGACCTTCTTCTCGGCAATGACTTTGCGGTGCCTACTTCTGAAGTTCCACCCTTAGTCGTTGTCGAGAGGGCGGCCGACGTGAGTAGGGAGGGGCAGGAGTTGGTCGAGAGGTGTCAACTAAAGCAGATGGCGTGTGTTGTCACCCGTTCTCGTGCATCCAAAGTGTCACAGCCTATTCCTCAGTCTCTAGACCAGCGGAGGAACGGTCGAAAGGAGAAGGCTAAACTTGGGAAAAGTTTTGAGAGTTTTGAACCAGCGGCTCTCCTTGGCGACTCAGTATTCGCACCTATGTTAAGGTCTGGAGTGGCCCCAGAACCTGCCACACTTGTTGGGGAGGAAGGGCGTGTGGAAACTCCGAGACAGCACCGTTACTTGCAAAAGCAGGATAGGGTCGAACAGCCTAGTACCGGGGGAGGCCATAAGTTGCTCCGGCAGCATCTCGATAAATTGGCTCCTTCGGATATCTGTCGGCTGCAGTTGGGTGATCCTGAGCTTCAGAAGTGCAGTAATGGTGCATTCGAACTGGAGGAGGACGGGGATGCAAAGCCGGGGGACTTCTTTCGTGTAGGGGGTATTTTGTACAGGCGTTTTCTAGATCCCAGACGGAGTTGGGAGGGGGGGTCGAGAGTGGCTGACCAGTTGGTAGTGCCTCGTGTGTGCCGGGATAGCCTACTGAGGTTGGCACATGACGTACCGTTGGCAGGGCATTTGGGTGTACGTAAGACGGTAGCAGCATTGGCGAAATTGTTTTGGTGGCCAGGGATGAAAGCACATGTTGCGTCATGGGTGGCGATGTGCAGTACCTGTCAGACAGTAGGTAAACCAAACCAGTGTATTCCCAAGCCTCCGTTACACCCTATTCTGTTATCGGGCCACCATTTAGTAAGGTTATAATCGACATGGTTGGCCCTCTACCCCCTACTAGTGCAGGCAACAAGTACCTCCTCACCATTATGGATGTTGCCACTCGTTATCCGGATGCATACCCCATGCGAAATGGTACTGCTAAGACTGTTGTTCTTAACTTGCTATTGTACTGCTCTAGGTACGGGTACCTGCAGGAATTGCAGTCGGACCAGGGATCCAACTTTACTTCTAACCTTTTTAAACAGACCATGCAGAAGCACGGTGTTAGTACCGTTGTCTCTTCAGCCTACCACCCAGAGAGTCAGGGGGTGTTGGAGAGGTGGCACTCGACTCTCAAGAGCATGCTGCGATGTTATTGTGCGGAGAATGGTAAAGCTTGGGATCTTGGGTTGCCCTATGTATTATTCGCTACTCGGGAGGTACCTGGTGAAAGCCTAGGGTTTAGTCCCAATGAGCTCGTTTTTGGACATCAGGTCAGAGGCCCCCTCAACATGGTTAGAGAAATTTGGGACCTGAGGACAGGTACGATGAGAAGGCGAAACTCCGGGAGTTTAACCTGTTGAGCCCCGGCTAGTTATAATATTTTGTTCACCCCAGTCCCAAGCCATTTTCACTTATTTTTTTTGTTTGCTAAAATGGAAGACAAGGATGAGAAATGAAAAAAAAAAAAAAAAAATCACCTCTGACATTTTTTGTTTGGGGGGGGGGGGGGGGCCTCAAAAAAAAATTGTTGAGCCAAAATGGAAGAGAATGGTGAGAAATGAAGACAAAAATAAAAAAAAAATAATTTCGGTCATTTGGGGGGCGGGGGGGGGGTTTCAATAGTTCGTCTCCCCGCATGACCACCCGCCCGGGAGCACTAGGGTAAAAACTGAGTATGGCATTGTACGGCATACATCCTAAGGAGTATCCCACATAAATCTCAAGCCTCTAGCTCCCATACGACCGGAGTAATGAAGGTTCAAAGTGGCGGTGAACTAGGGGTGTAAACTATCCCCACTAAGCCCACCACCACCAGCCGCATGGCTGTCTCGGCCCGCTCACACCTACTGGCCCGGCTCCCACACACACTACGGTACCTCCCCCTCCTATTTTCCCGCCATTTCCTACCTTACGAGCCACGTAAGTGTTTTTTATATGTCGGACGCACGTGATGCGTCGCTGGGAGTTGGTGATCAAAGACTGCCGACGCAACACGTGCGACGCTGGGTCTCACCGGGTTAAGGTGGGGCAAGAGGTGTTGATTCTGTTACCTCTGCCAGGTCATCCTTTGTCTGCCAAGTACGCCGGTCCTTATAAGGTGGTGAAAAAGATCTCTGACCTAGGCTATCTTGTGGCTACTCCAGATAGGCGTAAAAAGAACCAGCTGTGCCATGTGACCCTGGTAAAGGAGTTTGTGAGGCGCCCCCCTGAGCCTCTCGCTGTCCCTGTGTTGACCTGCAGCGGTCATGGAGGAGAAGGAGTGAGGGACAGTGAAGCTCAGGTGGAAGATAACTGGGAGTGTCATGTCTCTGCTGACCAGTGGGAAGGGAACTCCAGACAGGTGGCTGACTAGGCTCTAGTGCACCTGCCTGAGCAACAGCGTGTAGCCGTGCAGCGCCTGTTTGATTCATACCCCACTGTGTTCGCAGAGCATCCAGGCCTCACAACTCGGGATGTGCATGACGTAGACGTGGGAGATCACCCTCCCCTTTAAATCAGTACCCTACAGAATTCCACCTATTAAACTCCCAACGCTCAGAGCGGAGTTAGAGTATAATATTATAACGGGGGTTGATTGAGAACGGGGCAGTTAGGTGGACATCTCCTGTCACTCTGCAGCCCAAGCCTGACGGGAAGGTTCGCTTCTGCATTGACTTTCGGAGATTGAACGAGTTGACTCCCACCAATGCTTATCCCCTTCCCCGTGTTGACGATAGCGTAGACAAGATTGGTAAGGCACAGTTTCTAACTATGGTAGACCTAGTGAAAGGCTACTGGCAGGTGCCCTTGTCTGAGCAGGCGAAGGGGGTATGCGGGTTTGTGGTTGATGGGAACACCTACCGTTGCAATGTGATGCCGTATGGTCTTAAAAATGCCCCAGCAACCTTCCAGAGTGTTATGAATGAGTTAGTAGCTGACATCCCTAACTGTACTGTCTACCTAGATGACGTTATAATATACGATGACAACTTTGAGAGTCACTGTGAGCACATAGAAGCCTTGTTTCGGAAGCTTAGTGAGGCCAGCTTGGTGGTTAATCTGGGCAAGTGCGACTTTGTCCAGGCAACTGTGCAATATCTTGGGTTTGTGGTCAGATTAGGTCATGTGTGCCCCCCCTAAAACAAGATACAGGCTATTAACCAGTTCCCCAGGCCGTCCACTAAGCGGCAGATCATGAGATTTTTAGGCATGATCGGCTATTATCGCCGCTTCATTCGCGGTTATTCTACTGTGTTAGCTCCTCTGACAGATTTACTAGCAAAATACAAAAAGTTCAAGTGGGCACCTGCGTGTGAAAGGGCTTTTTCGCTGGTTAAGCACCTACTATGCACTCACCCAATCCTCAGGGCCCCTGACTTTGAAAGACCATTCCAGCTGGCAACGGATGCTAGCGGTGTATGGGCTGGTGCCGTCTTAATGCAGACAGACGAGGAAGGTTTGGAGCATCCAGTCAATTTCTTTTCCAAGAAGTTTAATTCCGCTCAGAAAAACTACTCTGTGGTAGAGAAAGAACTGCTGGCAATAGTGTTGGTGCTCAGACACTTTGAAGTATATGTTCCTGCCTACGGGCCAGTCGTGGTGATTTACACTGACCACCACCCTCTTAAATTGCTGAACCAATTCCACAACCGGAATATGAGGCTGACACGTTGGTCACTCATGTTGCAAGAATACAATCTAGACATTCGCCATATTGCCGGTTGTGAGAATGTGATTGCAGACTGTTTGTCGAGGGTGGAGGATCCGACGTAGAGCACCACAGGTGTGTGGGTTTGAGTGGAGAAAAATCAGGCTTGCCCCTGTAGAGCAGCCGTCAAAAACAACATTAAAATTAAATAAAAAAAATCACATAAAAACTCTTTCTTTTGATAGTTAATTGTAAGTTGCCAATGTTATAGCTAAAGTCCCTAAGTTGAACCTGTCTTTCACTTAGTAGGCTGGGCTCTGTGAAGCTCGCTCTGGGAGCATAGCAGGCTAAAATTATACTATTATATATAAGATTTTAATTATGCTAAAATTTTGTTTTATTTATGATTGAGCTTTGCATTTCATTTCTGGCGGAGTGGCTGGTTGCGGCTGGTCTTGTCAGCGTTATGCCTTGTCAGATATGGTGCTCGCCTAAAGTTGAGCGTCCCATATCTTGGGCGGGGTGTGACGCATACCAGCGTTGGCAGAATCGCCTCCCGTTAGCCGCTATTGCTCGCCAGGGCAGTGAAGTGGGCTACAGTTATCAGAGAATGTTGTTCTTTCTTTCATAGTACTTGCATTGTTACTGGCAGTCAAGTGGTGGTCTTTATTTTCGTCTGTGACAACGGGAACTATTTTATATTATGAATAGAATATAACATGCATTGTATATAGTTTAGGAGAGAGAACAATATAGGCAGTGGGGTGGTAGTGTGTGCGTGCGGATACATGTGCTGCCTCCCCCGCTCGTAGGCTCACGCGCGTGCCTTCTCACGCCTCTTGATTGGCTGGTGGTTCTTGGCGCGTCATGGAGGCCTGCTGCCTTGTGACGTATCTGCCTGTGATTGGCCGACACCATGCCTTTGTGGGATCCTGAGGGCCCATCGTATTATGTGCGTCGCTCTCTGAGATATTTACATGTACTTAGAATAGGTTTGAGGGTTCTTAGTTAGTAGAGGTTAAGAACTCGGTGTGTGTCTCCATTATTGATTTAGTGCTCTGCTGGGTTATTTAATGCTAGACCGGGATAAGGCTTCTGTTGTCGTTGTCAGCGATGTGTGTACGGTTTGCTTATACCTACACGACTTCGACAGTTTCTGTGATAGCCTAGGTTGTCCTTTTGGTTGTGCCTTTTGCGAGTGCAGCATCGTGTTGTAAGAGGGCATTTGCATACTACCTTAGAACACAGTGCTGCCTCTTTGCTTGACTTTAGAGGGATCGCCAGGGTAGAACCAGATACTTGAGATCTGGATCTACCAAGAGAACATCCCCGTCATTAACGTAACTTTAATCATACCGCCTTAAGGACAACGCTAGGCTATGAGCCAGTCTTGCTCAGCCACAGTTTCTTAACCTTGATATCCCAGCTAGACTTTATTCGCCGAGCAGACACTAGTTAGGACATGAGCTCTTTATGATATGCATGCATTATTATTCACGGCATTTATTAGTCTAGGTTATTGTTGAGTTGCACAACCATAGCAGACTGTTTCGTTGATGAGGAAGTATTTCTTTTAGTGTCGAGCATTACTGCCGTTGCGCATTTATAGTATTCCCATGTCAGTTAACATTATATGTCCTATCTTTTAGTGTATTCAGTCTACACGTATGGTGTCCTGCCTCCTGCCTTTATATAATTTAAGATACGAGCATCTTATGAGCATCAGACTTTCTTCAGAAGTTTCCAGGTCTATGCTGTAGGACTAGACTTCACTTTCTTTCAGATAGGAGTGAAGCGTTTATTGTTGTTTAGAGTAACTGTATTGAAGCATCCTTTTATTGTATCAAATCTTGCAGTGATTTAATTGATCTTTCCATAGCTTCCCTTTTATGCATTTTAACGTAACTTGCATCTTGTTTGTTATCAGGCTATACCAGTGTGGGTTAGCCTGAAGTAGAGTACATTTATGCCCAGTTAAGGATACCCCGTTATCGCAAATTAACTCTGGAGGGTATAGGTGTTTTTGTTCGCTGGCATATAAGTTCAAGGGTTTGGATCTAGCGTAACGTTTTTGCATAGTGCCCTATTACTAGTCCAATCATTAAGTGCCCTTGTTTTATTCGTAGCCCCGGTCGTAACAATTTAACCATTCACTTATCATTACGTTCCATTCAATTTATATCCTGCAGCTTAACCAGCCACGTCTCCGAGGCATAGGTCATTGTAAAAACCTTCCCTTTAAGATGAAGGGAGAGTCCTTTCATGGTCAACATAAGCAACAGCTCTCAGAACTTCTCCCAGCCAGTTCAGGCTTTAGCAATGGTGCCAAATTCAGCACCATCTCCGGCAGAAACTATATCACCCAAGTAACAATACACAATCCAGCGTTAGATTGCCGAATTTTATGCTATCAGGCATGTCATTCAACACAAACTCTCCCTTACGCATTGCATATTCAAAGTCTATGATTCTCGTCAAAGGTCCTTTCTGGCCCACTACACCTCTTGTGCACTCAGTCACTACAGAAGCAACATTTAATAAGTTACTCCTCACCCTCTTCCCATAAACTGCACATGTAAAGTCGCCACTTTTATCCATAGTTACGCTCCCTTCCCCACTGATGATGACTTTTGTTTTATATCTATTAATTGTTAATCCCTTGTTTGCCATACCCTCCCTCCATTTTTTTATTGTTTTCTATATTTCAACTTACTCCCTCTCGGGCATAGGCTGAGAGCCTGTACATTCGACCGTGAGGTCTCGTTCCAGTCTTGGGAGTGAGACATGTGAAGCTGCAACCAGCCTTTGCCATCTTGCCTTCGTATATAATATGGAGCTGCTTCGCCTTCGTGCTTCACTGTCTCACCCCTAAGACTCGGACCCGTACTCTTAGAACACCACCTATTGAATAATTAACTAGGTATTGCTCCCCTGTAGCATATTTTGAATATGGGAATATTCATACAGTGCTATTTAATCAGAGAACAATGAGGGTATTTTGTTGGCGTTTCGGTGGGCTTTGTGGTTATGCACCGATACACAAATTTCATCCCAATAATATCTTTGATACATGGGATTCGAACCTGGGACCATTGGATTACCAGTCCAGTGATAAGACCACTCCACCATACCTCCCCCCCCCCCCCCCCTCCTGTAATTTATACCACCATTCCTGTACAGTAACTGCGATAAGAACTTGATTATCTGCATAAATATGAGAGTATGAGTGAGTAGCAGTTATGAAAAGGGGGTGTATGTGCTTGTATAGGTTATTAGGGTGACAACTGGGTGAAAGGACAAAACAGGAATTATTATGGGAACGATGAGGGATAAGGGATAGTGGGAGGGATGAGTGGAGGTTATAAGGTTATTGTGTAGAGAGGAATGTTTGTTTAGGAAAGGAAGGTGGGTTGGGAAAGGAGAAACAGGTTGTGTGAAAGCCTCCTTGCCCAAGAACGTAATAGTCGAGACGTAATTATGATGGAACCTTAACCTCTTCAGTACTAGGAGGCCTTGTAATGTATTCTGAATACCACACATTGTTTTTATTTCTATGTATATGTTTTGATTTATAATTATAATTATTTATATATTTTTAGAAAAGGCATCTCATAATAAGTGAGATTTAAGGATCACACGACTCCTCAATCAGTATATTATTGGTTTTGTTTTTGTTTTTGTTGTTATTGAGCGGTACTTGAAAAGTAGACAGAATGGATAAAAAACACCATCAAAGGAGGAGCACATTATTGACACCGTTTCGCAGATAGCTTCTTCAGGTCACTCCTGAAGAAGCTATCTGCGAAACGTTGTCAAGAAAGTACTCCTCCTCAGGTGGTTTTTTACCCACCCTGTTTTCGTATTTTTTGTTTGTTATTTTTTTTTCTGTGGGTAATACAAGGTTTCTTTTAAACTCAAGAAACACTTATCTTAGTGAACGAGTTCAACACAGAATGCATTTTTGGAATTATTTGTTAGTCGAATAGTGCACATAAAATGACAATTGTACTCATCACTACTCTCTTTGAAAAACACCTATCAGAGATAATAAGATCTGGTTACTATGTACCGGTAGGTATCGGACGTTGCATTACTATTTTGGGTCAAATATCTTGCCATGTTTGTACATTTATGGCTAAAACCTCAATTATCTCAATATATATATTGGGCTAAGAATTAATTTAAGAGGGATGGGTTTATTTATTGGTTGAAATATTTATGTATTGTTATTTGTTTTTCCTCACTAGACCTCCATAATACTTATTACACAAAATAATAATAATCCCCAAAATCCCACATCTAGATAAATGTATTTAGTTATCAGTAGAATAATGTCCCGGCTGACTTCCTTCTATTTTACAGGCTCACTATTGCTTGCCAGAAGAAACATTGACACCTAAATGGCACGAAAGGCCTTAATATTGACAAATAAAGGGGGTGAAAGATCTTAAAATCACAAAACTAATTGGCCGATCGTCTTAAAATCTGGAATCTAATGGAACTAAGAGAATGGGCCCAGAAAAATCAACATGACCATCATATCCATGCTTCATGAAATGTTTTAGATACCTAGCTAAAGTTCTCATTGGGCTCATGTATTCATCACCAAAAGGTATAACATTAGGTATTGATATATAATTATTACAGTCCTTCATTTAATTTATAAGCATGCATGTATAATTATATTGAGATAAACATATGCTACATTTGGAGAATCAAGGCCCTCATCCTCCTTTTAGTTTAGACATCCAATACTATACCATGCTCTAAGTAAGTAGGCAAAAGCTTCTGAACATAACCTCTGTAACTCACAAACGACTAGAGTACTCAAGGTAATATTCCTACCATTTAGGAGAGTCAGCCAGGAAATAGGTGTGGAAATGTATACTTATGGGAGGTGTAGTGGAGTGGTCTTGCCACTGGACTAGTAATCCAATGAACCTGGGCTCGAATCCCGATATGTCAATGGGAAGCTATTATTGGGATGGAATGTGTGGTGTAGCTAGTGTCAGTGCATTTCCACAAAGCCCACCGAAACGCTAAATAAATACCCTCATTGTTCCCTGATTAAATAGCACAGCATGAATATTCCCATATTCAATATATGCTATAGGGGGGCAATGCCTAGTGAGTTCATTGCTCAATAGGTGGTGTTCTGAGAGTGAGGGTCCACGTCTGGGATGTGAGACAGTGAAGCACTGGAGTGAGGAAGCTTCAGAGATGCGGCTGCTTCGAGCCGTGAATGAACAACTAAGCCCCATGCGTCCTGCGAAGGCAAGATGGCAGGGGCTGGTTGCAGCAAAAGGTGCTTCACATATATCACACCCTAGACTGGAACGAGACCCCAAGAATTTCACCGTTCATATAAAATGGTTGTATGTAAAGGCTCTCAGCCTATGCCCGAGAGGGAGTAGATGGACTACAGAAAAACAAAAACATGCTCTAGACCTTTTTAAGTTATAAAGGTTAGAGTTTACGATTTCTGACCTACCTATTTGGAAAAGGTCATAACAGATCACAATGTGGGTGCTATTGTGAGCGGTGTCAAAGGTCATAACAGATCACAATGTGGGTGCTATTGTGAGCGGTGTCAAAGATAATATAATGAAAATCTAACTAACGATTTTCCTGGTCATAATTGATGAGGGTTAATATGGGGATACAGTATTATGTCGAAACCTTGATATCTGTTTACGATGTCTATAAAGTTACACATGATGGAGTTATAAAGTACAATCCTAAGTTCATTGGTATACAGTATATAGTATTTATACTGTTGAAAAAGAGACAAATAATTCAACATAAATACATATATATAAAATATAAATATTCTCCACATGATTCTATATATGGCAAAGGTATGTATATATGTACCGGTATGTATGTACTCAGGCACAAAGGTATGTATATATGTACCGGTATGTATGTACTCAGGCACATACCCCGTTGCTGGGGATGGCCGACTCGAGACAGAGACCGAACAGAAACAACATTTAATGTTCCAATTCTTAGGGTCCAGGGCCACTTTTGCGTTACTTTGCCTCTTTCTCTGTCTCCTTGGGTAGGATAATTTTACAAGGGGAAGAGGATTCCTAACTTCCTTCCCCAAGAGGTAAAGGTAGTGAACCAAAATAATGTCATGAAGGAAACAGAGTAGCAAACCACAAATTAGAGACCTCTGTCCTGGACATTGTGAGTGGTGATAAAAACAGTGATGGACAGTTCCATCTATTCCCTATCTAAAAATAAAACACACTCTTTCACCACGATGGAATCTGTCTTGATATTGTTCTGGCTACATATTTATTCCCTCGTTTATATATAATTTTCCTTTTGTTTGTTTAGTTTCCCCCCTAGACCTCCATCAAGCTTAATAATTATGACAAATTCAAATTCCTTCAAGAAGGCCTGCTCCTCTTAAATTACAAGCTCGCTATCGCTCGCCAGGATAAAATCGACATCCATATGACAATAATCTCCAAATACCTCTATATTTGGCAAAGGTACTGAACCACACAGAGTGTAGATAACCCCAAGTTAGAGACTTCTGATGGCCTGGACATCATGAGAGGTGATACAAACAGTGAAGCACAGTTCCATCTGTGCCCGGTCTAAACCCAAGAATGGCAAGCGTCCTCATATGAGTCTGAACCCTACAAGGGCGAGCATCCTCATATGAGTCAAGGTCTAAAAAAAAAACTTTCATAAGGCCCCAGTAACACTCAAAACAAAGAAATATGTGATTAAGTGAGATAATTCCCCTCATTACCTACTATTACTCCTCCACATGTGTCAATCCCCCCCCCCCCTTCAATTATCACCTATTTTTCCTCTTATTTCCTTGTTTATTGGTTTACTTTCCGCGGCAAAGTCTCCCACCCGGTTTCAAGGTCATCTGGGACGCATAATAAGGGAGCGGGGGAAGAGAGAGACAGTATTAGCTAGACATCAGTCTCGCTTCAGGCCTCGAGAGGGGAGGGTGTTTCATGACTGGACGGTCAGCAATAATTTGTCTTTTTCACCCCCCAAATACTATTCCCACTTGTTTTATTGTTGTTACATGTTAATATCTTCATATTAAACGTAACACATTGCTGTTACATGTTAATATCTTCATATTAAACGTAACATATTGTTGTTACATGTTAATATCTTCATATTAAACGTAACATATTGCTGTTACATGTTAATATCTTCATATTAAACGTAACATATTGTTGTTACATGTTAATATCTACATATCAAACGTAATATATTGTTGTTACATGTTAACATCTTCATATTAAACGTAACATATTGTTGTTACATGTTAATATCTCATATTAAACGTAACATATTGCTGTTACATGTTAATATCTTCATATTAAACGTAACATATTGTTGTTACATGTAAATATCTTCATATCAAACGTAACATATTGTTGTTACATGTTAATATCTTCATATTAAACGTAACATATTGCTGTTACATGTTAATATCTTCATATTAAACGTAACATATTGTTGTTACATGTTAATATCTTCATATTAAACGTAACATATTGCTGTTACATGTTAATATCTTCATATTAAACGTAACATATTGTTGTTACATGTTAATATCTTCATATTAAACGTAACATATTGCTGTTACATGTTAATATCTTCATATTAAACGTAACATATTGTTGTTACATGTTAATATCTTCATATCAAACGTAACATAGTGTTGTTACATGTTAATATCTTCATATTAAACGTAACATATTGTTGTTACATGTTAATATCTCATATTAAACGTAACATATTGCTGTTACATGTTAATATCTTCATATTAAACGTAACATATTGTTGTTACATGTTAATATCTTCATATCAAACGTAACATATTGTTGTTACATGTTAATATCTTCATATTAAACGTAACATATTGTTGTTACATGTTTATATCTTCATATTAAACGTAACATATTGCTGTTACATGTTAATATCTTCATATTAAACGTAACATATCGTTGTTACATGTTAATATCTTCATATCAAACGTAACATATTGCTGTTACATGTTAATATCTCCATATCAAACGTAACATATTGTTGTTACATGTTAATATCTTCATATCAAACGTAACATATTGCTGTTACATGTTAATATCTTCATATTAAACGTAACATATTGCTGTTACATGTTAATATCTTCATATCAAACGTAACATATTGTTGTTACATGTTAATATCTTCATATCAAACGTAACATATTGTTGTTACATGTTAATATCTTCATATCAAACGTAACATATTGCTGTTACATGTTAATATCTTCATATTGAACGTAACATATTGCTGTTACATGTTAATATTTTCATATCAAACGTAACATATTGCTGTTACATGTTAATATCTTCATATCAAACGTAACATATTGTTGTTACATGTTAATATCTTCATATCAAATGTAACATATTGCTGTTACATGTTAATATCTTCATATCAAACGTAACATATTGTTGTTACATGTTAATATCTTCATATCAAACGTAACATATTGCTGTTACATGTTAATATCTTCATATTAAACGTAACATATTGCTGTTACATGTTAATATCTTCATATCAAACGTAACATATTGCTGTTACATGTTAATATCTTCATATCAAACGTAACATATTGTTGTTACATGTTAATATCTTCATATCAAACGTAACATATTGCTGTTACATGTTAATATCTTCATATCAAACGTAACTTATTGTTGTTACATGTTAATATCTTCATATCAAACGTAACATATTGCTGTTACATGTTAATATCTTCATATCAAACGTAACATATTGTTGTTACATGTTAATATCTTCATATCAAACGTAACATATTGTTGTTACATGTTAATATCTTCATATTAAATGTAACATATTGTTGTTACATGTTCATATGTTCATATCAAACGTAACATATTGTTGTTACATGTTAATATCTTCATATCAAACGTAACATATTGTTGTTACATGTTAATATCTTCATATCAAACGTAACATATTGTTGTTACATGTTAATATCTTCATATTAAACGTAACATATTGTTGTTACATGTTCATATCTTCATATCAAACGTAACATATTGTTGTTACATGTTAATATCTTCATATCAAATGTAACATATTGCTGTTACATGTTAATATCTTCATATCAAACGTAACATATTGTTGTTACATGTTAATATCTTCATATCAAACGTAACATATTGCTGTTACATGTTAATATCTTCATATTAAACGTAACATATTGCTGTTACATGTTAATATCTTCATATCAAACGTAACATATTGCTGTTACATGTTAATATCTTCATATCAAACGTAACATATTGTTGTTACATGTTAATATCTTCATATCAAACGTAACATATTGCTGTTACATGTTAATATCTTCATATCAAACGTAACTTATTGTTGTTACATGTTAATATCTTCATATCAAACGTAACATATTGCTGTTACATGTTAATATCTTCATATCAAACGTAACATATTGTTGTTACATGTTAATATCTTCATATCAAACGTATCATATTGTTGTTACATGTTAATATCTTCATATTAAATGTAACATATTGTTGTTACATGTTCATATCTTCATATCAAACGTAACATATTGTTGTTACATGTTAATATCTTCATATCAAACGTAACATATTGTTGGTACATGTTAATATCTTCATATCAAACGTAACATATTGTTGTTACATGTTAATATCTTCATATTAAACGTAACATATTGTTGTTACATGTTCATATCTTCATATCAAACGTAAAATAGGCTCATATGAATAAGTAATAACGATATTTATCATAAACTGACGACATTCGTTGGGATTTACCCACAATACCTTCGCCCAGTACGATTTTATGAAAACCATAGGCTCGCGGCGCTCAGGTTTAGGGGATAGGGGTCGTATTTTGTGGTCCCCCTTCTTCTTCATGTTTAGCCCCATTAGTTTTCAGATTATAAGATTATAGTTTAGAGATTTTAAAACCTTTCGCCCAATATCTTCGTCAATATTAAGACTTTTTGTGTCTTCTAGGTGTCGATTGTTTTCCTGGTGAGCCATAGCAAGCCTCTAATTTACGAAGAACCGGCCTTCAGCCGGGACATTTTTCTATCGAAAAATTTAGAAATTATTCTTGGAGGGTCTTGGGCGGGTGTTTTTTTAAAGCTTGATGCACTAAAACAAACAACAAAAAGATACATACATGAGCAAATATATACGTCCAATTCCTTTTAAACAAACACAGATTCCCACCTCATTCACCACAATGGAGTCTTTCTTCATATTATTCTGAATCTTAAGGCGATATTATTCAGGTTTTGAAAGTCCCAAAGGAATCGAAGCGGTAGTTAATTAAGCTTATGACTGATATACGTTGTTTTCCTCTTTTCATAAAAGAACACACACACACACACTATAAAATATATATACTGTATATATATGTGTGTGTGTGTCCCAGTTCGGTCTCTACATAGCGGGCTAGTTCTCTTGCTACATTGGATAAGGCCGTCATTAGTGTTCTGGTGGGCAGCAGCATAGATTTATGTAACTGATGGAGTTCTATGACCACGCAGTTAGTTTTGTGCGCAGTCGTGTTTATGAAGAGTTGATAAACTCCAAATGATAGAAACAAGACTGTTAACTTTAACTAGGTAATCCCAGGGATGAAATATTTCACGAGAGTATAACGAAAATTCGCCTACAATCAAATTCCAGAAATTCCTGTTCACAAGTGTGGAGTCGTAGCAAGAAAAACTTGAACATGTCCATTTTCCAGACGCGAAGTAGTACTCATTGACTATCGAAACCAAGTATGCTATATTGACCGTGTCCCTTACTCAAAATACTGAGTCAGTGTATCATAATCGTTCCATAAAAAAGTGTCCAACTATTCTTGACAACGACTAAACGTAGTAGTTCTTCAGAAAGGAGAAACAAGAGTTTTCCCGTTTTAGAAGAGTAGCCATCAATGATCTTGTGTATTGTTAGGTAAAGCTAACCTAATATAGGATTACTGAAGGCTACTCTTGTAAAACGGGAACAGCTTCCCATTTTTAAACCTATGTGTGCGATGGTTCGAATGTAAGGCGAGTTTTGTAATTATATTATCCATACATGTATTATGTGCTTCCAGTGAAATTACATACATGATCAATTTTGGAATATGTTTCCATTGACAATTCGTACATACATGGTCAATTTTCGATTGCTAGGGATATTGTGTGTAGAAGATAAGTGTGATGTGTAATGCAAAAATGGATAAATACATGAATATGAAATCATATAAAATAAGATTATTATATTCACACCAAATATACTGTAGAAAAGGCCCACCTGGTTTAAAATGGAATTGCATAGTAGTTAGGGCACTAGGCAAATCGTGGTGCATGGTGGGAAATGCACTAATGTAATCCATATGGTTGGTCTGGTACAAACGCACACATATCTATCTATGTATCTATCTATATATCTATATATCTATATCTTTCTATCTATCTATCTATCTCTGCACATACAGTATTTATCTATCTCTAAATTTACCTAGCTATCTATCTATCTCTATATCTCTCTATCTATCTCTACATTTATCTATCTATGCTTGTATATATATATCTAGAGCCCTACTAGATGTAAGGCTGAAGGTGGTTTGAGGGAAGGAGAGGAGATATATGGGCTCCTACAGTAGGTAGTGAAGTATTGACCATGAAGGTGGTTTGAGGGAAGGAGAGGAGATATATGGGCTCCTACAGTAGGTAGTGAAGTATTGACCATGAAGGTGGTTTGAGGGAAGGAGAGGAGATATATGGGCTCCTAGGAGATATATGGGCTCCTACAGTAGGTAGTGAAGTATTGACCATGAAGGTGGTTTGAGGGAAGGAGAGGAGATATATGGGCTCCTACAGTAGGTAGTGAAGTATTGACCATGAAGGTGGTTTGAGGGAAGGAGAGGAGATATATGGGCTCCTACAGTAGGTAGTGAAGTATTGACCATGAAGGTGGTTTGAGGGAAGGAGAGGATATATGGGCTCCTAGGATATATGAGCTCCTACAGTAGGTAGTGAAGTATTGACCATGAAGGTGGTTTGAGGGAAGGAGAGGAGATATATGGGCTCCTACAGTAGGTAGTGAAGTATTGACCATGAAGGTGGTTTGAGGGAAGGAGAGGAGATATATGGGCTCCTACAGTAGGTAGTGAAAGTATTGACCATGAAGGTGGTTTGAGGGAAGGAGAGGAGATATATGGGCTCCTAGGAGATATATGGGCTCCTACAGTAGGTAGTGAAGTATTGACCATGAAGGTGGTTTGAGGGAAGGAGAGGAGATATATGGGCTCCTACAGTAGGTAGTGAAGTATTGACAATGAGGTGGTTTGAGGGAAGGAGAGGAGATATATGGGCTCCTACAGTAGGTAGTGAAGTATTGACCATGAAGGTGGTTTGAGGGAAGGAGAGGAGATATATGGGCTCCTAGGAGATATATGGGCTCCTACAGTAGGTAGTGAAGTATTGACCATGAAGGTGGTTTGAGGGAAGGAGAGGAGATATATGGGCTCCTACAGTAGGTAGTGAAGTATTGACCATGAAGGTGGTTTGAGGGAAGGAGAGGAGATATATGGGCTCCTACAGTAGGTAGTGAAGTATTGACCATGAAGGTGGTTTGAGGGAAGGAGAGGAGATATATGGGCTCCTACAGTAGGTAGTGAAGTATTGACCATGAAGGTTGGGCCTCGTGCTCATAACACCAGGGTAATGGCAGCTTCCCGAGAGTGATGCTACCTACATGTCAACAACCCTTGATATATGTCTACCTACCTACCTTCCTTCCTTCCTTCCTTCCTCAAGCTTGTTTGTATGTAGCGATGTCTTTCCCTGGTTCAGTCTTGTTTGGTTTCTCTCCTTCCGTCTCTCTGAGTTTGTTATCTTTCCATCTGTGCTTTGTATTTAGTTTGTTTGTTCCTTTGTCCAGTTTTACCTCTTCCGTGTCTTCATCCCATGCATTTCCTAAGCTTGTCGGCTCTAGCTTTGCTGTCTTTTCATTATATATATATTTTCTATATGTTGTATATACCATTGCACCACAAACTCAGTTAAAGGCTATGTACACGATAACGATTAATATCCATTTTCGAATGTTGGATATCAATCTAATCATGTACTTAGACCCAACTGCATTATGGACAGCCTAATGTTTTAGTGCGAGGAAAGTTTCCCTCCAGACTAATTCATTTTTATCCTATATAACAACTTTTCTTGTGGGCATATCCTGACCCATAAGCTTACACTTCCTCCTGTTTTCCGGTACGGCCTTTTAGCCAGAGGAGTAGTGGGTGGGGAGAGAGCCTTCTACTCTGCTGTCCTATTCTTCTACTATAAATTGTCCCGATTTCTAGAAATATTCAGGCTGAGTAGCCTAGTTGGGACCGCAAGGTCTGTGTAATCTGGGTATCTGTATACCTCAGTGTAACTCTTTCAGCATTTGTTGACACTTGAGGCACTGTTGTCGATTGTTTCCTGACGAGCGAGAGCGAGCCTGAACTTTTAAGGGGAACCAGCCTTCGACAGGGACATTTTTCTTCCGAAAAATGTACAAGTTTATTTTGATGGAGGGTCTGTGGGTTGTTTTTCTAAGCTTGATGGAGGTCTAGCGAGAAAACTAAGAACCAAAGGAATAAATGAATTAATAGACCTGAAAAACAGTCCATCTCTGAAAACTGAAAGGGAACCTCTGTGTAATACATGGGTAGGAATAGTGCCCTTATAAGACTTCTAAGGCGTACGATGGGTACTGAAAGGGAACCTCTGTGTAATACATGGGTAGGAATAGTGCCCTTATAAGACTTCTAAGGCGTACGATGGAGACTGAAAGGGAACCTCTGTGTAATACATGGGTAGGAATAGTGCCCTTATAAGACTTCTAAGGCATACGATGGAGACAGAAAGGGAACCTCTGTGTAATACATGGGTAGGAATAGTGTCCTTATAAGACTTCTAAGGCGTACGATGGAGACAGAAAGGGAACCTCTGTGTAATACATTGGTAGGAATAGTGCCCTTATAAGACTTCTAAGGCGTACGATGGAGACAGAAAGGGAACCTCTGTGTAATACATGGGTAGGAATAGTGCCCTTATAAGATTTCTAAGGCGTACGATGGAGACAGAAAGGGAACCTCTGTGTAATACATGGGTAGGAATAGTGCCCTTATAAGACTTCTAAGGCGTACGATGGGTACTGAAAGGGAACCTCTGTGTAATACATGGGTAGGAATAGTGCCCTTATAAGACTTCTAAGGCGTACGATGGAGACAGAAGGGAATCTCTGTGTAATACATGGGTAGGAATAGTGCCCTTATAAGATTTCTAAGGCGTACGATGGAGACAGAAAGGGAACCTCTGTGTAATACATAGGTAGGAATAGTGCCCTTATAAGACTTCTAAGGCGTACGATGGAGACAGAAAGGGAACCTCTGTGTAATACATGGGTAGGAATAGTGCCCTTATAAGACTTCTAAGGCGTACGATGGAGATAGAAAGGGAACCTCTGTGTAATACATGGGTAGGAATAGTGCCCTTATAAGATTTCTAAGGCGTACGATGGAGACAGAAAGGGAACCTCTGTGTAAAACAGGGGTAGGAATAGTGCCCTTATAAGACTTCTAAGGCGTACGATGGAGACAGAAAGGGAACCTCTGTGTAATACATGGGTAGGAATAGTGCCCTTATAAGACTTCTAAGGCGTACGATGGAGACAGAAAGGGAACCTCTGTGTAATACATGGGTAGGAATAGTGCCCTTATAAGATTTCTAAGGCATACGATGGAGACAGAAAGGGAACCTCTGTGTAATACATGGGTAGGAATAGTGTCCTTATAAGACTTCTAAGGCGTACGATGGAGACAGAAAGGGAACCTCTGTGTAATACATTGGTAGGAATAGTGCCCTTATAAGACTTCTAAGGCGTACGATGGAGACAGAAAGGGAACCTCTGTGTAATACATGGGTAGGAATAGTGCCCTTATAAGATTTCTAAGGCGTACGATGGAGACAGAAAGGGAACCTCTGTGTAATACATGGGTAGGAATAGTGTCCTTATAAGACTTCTAAGGCGTACGATGGGTACTGAAAGGGAACCTCTGTGTAATACATGGGTAGGAATAGTGCCCTTATAAGACTTCTAAGGCGTACGATGGAGACAGAAAGGGAATCTCTGTGTAATACATGGGTAGGAATAGTGCCCTTATAAGATTTCTAAGGCGTACGATGGAGACAGAAAGGGAACCTCTGTGTAATACATAGGTAGGAATAGTGCCCTTATAAGACTTCTAAGGCGTACGATGGAGACAGAAAGGGAACCTCTGTGTAATACATGGGTAGGAATAGTGCCCTTATAAGACTTCTAAGGCGTACGATGGAGACAGAAAGGGAACCTCTGTGTAATACATGGGTAGGAATAGTGCCCTTATAAGACTTCTAAGGCGTACGATGGAGACAGAAAGGGAACCTCTGTGTAAAACAGGGGTAGGAATAGTGCCCTTATAAGACTTCTAAGGCGTACGATGGAGACTGAAAGGGAACCTCTGTGTAATACATGGGTAGGAATAGTGCCCTTATAAGACTTCTAAGGCGTACGATGGAGACTGAAAGGGAACCTCTGTGTAATACATGGGTAGGAATAGTGCCCTTATAAGACTTCTAAGGTGTACGATGGAGACAGAAAGGGAACCTCTGTGTAATACATGGGTAGGAATAGTGTCCTTATAAGACTTCTAAGGCGTACGATGGAGACAGAAAGGGAACCTCTGTGTAATACATGGGTAGGAATAGTGCCCTTATAAGACTTCTAAGGCGTACGATGGAGACAGAAAGGGAACCTCTGTGTAATACATGGGTAGGAATAGTGCCCTTATAAGACTTCTAAGGCGTACGATGGAGACAGAAAGGGAACCTCTGTGTAATACATGGGTAGGAATAGTGCCCTTATAAGACTTCTAAGGCGTACGATGGAGACTGAAAGGCCGAATGAATAGGACTTGCTATAAGGAAAAGAAAATCATGATGAACTTAGTGTTCTGCCTTCTAGGCTATATCTCATGGAAGAATGCATCATTCACATGGCTATTCATGGGTATTTTTAAATACATTAGTCCGCAGAAAAGGAAAGCAGAATATTTACACAGTGGTGTAGATCCAAGATCACCAAAAGACGTGGCACATTACCAGAAGAATGAAAAAAGGTTGTAACCATTTAGGAGTTGGCAAACAAATATACATTTTAATTCTTTCATTCAGAGGTTAGAGAACCATACCTTTCTAGATACAAATAATACGTACAACTTATTGATCAAGCCATAATTATATTCCTTATTTTATTCATATATATACACATCATATAATTATGTACAGTAAATTAATGTGTCACTCGGTGCCACAATTACATTTATTCGATGTTCAGTTATTTCAGTTTAATAGTTAAGGGGAGGTATTTAGTTTGTTCCCTAGACCTCCATCAAGCTTAAAATTACACCCCCTTGAGTCCCTTTCAAAATAAATTTGTACAATTTTCGGTAGAAAAATTTCCCGGCCAAAGGCCGGTTACTCTTAAATTACAGGCTCGCTATCGCTTGCCAGGATAAAATTGACACCTAATGGCACGAAAGGTCTTAATATGGGGTGAAAGTTCTTAAAATCTCTAAACTAATGGGGCGAACGTTTTATAATATCAAAAGCAAGGGGGCTAAACATGAGGGAGCAAGGGGTCCAGCAAAAAATCCCTCGAGTGGAAATCTCCCCTTAAGTTATGAAGCCATTGAGAGAGTTGCTACGGCAGTGAAAAATCTCTTCCTCTGCACAAAGGGGAACATGTATAATACATCTGTAGCATTTTGATCATTTGTGGAAATGAAACAAGCCCAGAGGAAGCCCAGGGAAGACTTGAACATTTTGAAATATACATGGTGGTATGGATGTGTGATAGGGTGTTATTTACAAACGTTGTATTATAATTATGTCCTGCTCCCACCCCTCAGAAGTGTTCCTTTTGGTCCAAAATCCATAGAGACAATTATAATAAAATATAAACAATATTCAAAAGTTTCCCTGATAAAGTTCTATAGTATCCTTGGTTGTTTTGATCAAACTCTAGACATAGGAATGCGGACAGAGTTACTAGCAGGGGTTGATGATATGAATTATAAATGATGGGGCTTCAGTCAACAAGTGTAAGTGTTAAATGTGTACAATATATGAAACACGAATGGCGTTTTACATGTCTGGCTTTTTACCTAGGCAGCCTTTATATCTCGTTCCATTTCAAGGACGACATCAACCTCCTCATTTTCTGCATATATATGACACCGTAAAGTACTGTACATGACACACTCAGACGGTTACTAATAATACAGGCATACACAAATATGTATACTGATAAACACATATACACACTTAAGGAAGCACACTCAGACTCATCGGCACAAGCTTATTCACATAGGCTCACACACACACACACACACACACTAACAACGCCATACACGAAACTACTGCAATTCCCGACACTAGCCTTCAGACAATATGTATGAGAGAGAGAGAGAGAGAGAGAGAGAGAGAGAGAGAGAATATTATTTCTATATACTATAATACTGTACTAGTAACCATTCTCATTTATAGGCATAACACAATTTTACTAACATGGGCCCAAGATGGACTAAAGATTAACATATATAAGCAAATATTAATACTGAATTTTAAGTGAGATAACGGATTTTTTTTTTTTTCTATATTCCAACTACTCCCTCTCGGGCATAGGCTGAGAGCCTGTACAGTACATTCCACCCCTCAACACGGTGAAGCCCGTGAGGTCTTGTTCCAGTCTGGGGAGTGAGACATGTGAAGCATCCATCATGGCTCGAAGCAGCTCCATCTCTGAAGCGGCTGGTTGCTTCGCTCAAGTGCTTCACCGTCTCACCCTCCAGACTCAGACCCTCACTCTCAGAATGCCACCTATTGAGCGCGTGAACTCACTAGGCATTATCCCCCTGTAACATATTTTGAATATGGGAATATTCATACAGTGTTATTTAATCAGGGAACAATGAGGATATTTTTTTGGCATTTCGGTGGGCTTTGTGGTAATGCACTGATACTAGGTACAGCACAAATTCAATCCCAATAATATCTTCACATTGACATATCGGGATTTGAACCCAGGTCCATTGGATTACCAATCCAGTGGCATGACCACTCCACCACACCTCCCCTTACTTGGAACGTATGCCAAAACCAACGGTGCATCGAATGGCCAGCATAACCACACAGGCCACATCTAAACACCAGAGAAGACAACGAGGACATTTACCCGAGTCCTCCCTCCGACCACACCTGCATTTACCTAAGTTGGTCATGCCCAGTAGTTCGCCCAGCAGTTCTCTCTCACGCCAGCAGCCCTCAAAGAGAATGAAGTGCTCTCCCAGCCAGTCACAAGCCGTGTTCCTCAGCCAACCACAACCGCCCTGGAACAGCCAATTAGAACCATCCTTCTACGTAGCCTCCACCAGGAGTGACGCCCCCTGTATTATTCCACCAGATTTGGAGTATACAGAACACTCCCTTATGCAATCTACTCACCAGCGCCCGGAATATTACAAGGGCAAATGGACCTGAACAGTGCCTGATAAACCTATATTCACGATAATACAAGCACAATCACCTAGATATATATAATAAGATAATTAGAAGACATGCAACACAATTGTTACACTTCAGGCAATAAGAGTTTTATATATTCTACAGCAACCCAGGACCTTACAGTTGCCCCAATGTATATTGTAATAATACCTTGGAACCAGGCCCATGTTATAATACCTGAATTCCAAGGCTAGAATGTATAATTATGTACCTCACAACAACCACTTTTCCTCTTTTCTCAATACCCCTATAACTCCGAGTTCATTGACACCTCAATCAAGAATAGTTTAGCATAGGACCTCAGGAAAACCTGAGGAAAGTATGCAAACCACACTGCACCAGAGTCTTTAGCCTGTGGGTCCGGACTTCATGTAACGTGTCTACCTTGCTTCACCTTCCCCCCTCGAGAGCTGCTGACCTGCTGCCGGACACCCTGGACCTGTAGCCACCTGCTACCTGGCACCCTATACCTGTAGCCACCTGCTACCTGGAACCCTGGACCTGTAGCCACCTGCTACCTGACGCCCTGGACCTAGGAACCCTGCTCGAGTGACGTAACAGCCCTGCAGTGCTGTCCACTACCCTCTACGTCGGCCAGACCAGCTCTCGTCCCCTTGCCCTCCCAAATACTTCAGTGTTTCTGTGTCTCTCTTTGTTGGTTATTGTTGTGAGGTATTGATTATGTTAATATGTTAAACATGTTGTGCTCTGATTTAATTGTGATCTGTGCCCTAGATCACGTATGTGCGTAATATTTTCATCCTTCTGAACCTGTGTTATTCTCTGTTAATTTTGCCTTTAAACCTTGACCCTTATTTAAGACTAATTTGCTAATTCATAACTTACGCATACGTTACATACCAGTGTTACTAAAATATATTCAGGCCACACGCTAGCAGATTTACTGACTACGTGTATGTTGCATTATTATTTGTGAGGTGAAGTCTTAGTGTATTCCGTAATCAATTAATTAACATATTCGCCATTTACCTAGAACCTACGCCCAATTTTCCAACGAATGCATAGTGTAATTCCTTTAACCTTTCGCTAATTAATCGCATATGAAATATATTTATAAACTTGCTTTTATGTGCTTGTAAAACTTGATGTTGTGATATTTCGAATACCGTGTTTAGGAATTCTTTCCTCATTGTTTCGTCTCACATTCATCCACCATACACTAACTATATTTGTGTATTTTATTCACATCGCTCTGTTAACCAGTTCAGAACCGATACTGATACTGCCTGTTTTAAGTATCAATGAGTAGGACTTCGTCGCTTACGCCCCATGTACTAACTATACTTGTACATTTTATTCCCATCACTCTGTTAACCAGTTCAGAACCGATACTGATATTGCTTTAAATATCAATGAGCTAAACTTCGTCATTAGCGCCAATTTAATTACTTTAATTGCGATCTATCGATCGATATCTGTTAACCTGTTCAGATCTAATTATTAAGATTAATTTATAGTGTTCATTCAAAATCTGAGTCTAGTGGAACTCAGTTAGTTATTTTGTTTATCTTACTGTGTTGTCTTAAGTACGAATATTGAGGATTACATTTGTGTCATAATTAATATCGTCAAGTAGAAGTCATAAATATGAAACCTATCCTAGCCTAATGCCTTTGTTGTTCCATATATAAATCTAACTAGCCTAATGCCTTTGTTGTTCCATATATAAATCTAACTAGCCTAATGCCTTTGTTGTTCCATATATAAATCTAACTAGCCTAATGCCTTTGTTGTTCCATATATAAATCTAACTTTATTTTCACTCTTGTCAAATTAACGTTAGTACCTTGCATTACCTAAGAAGAATATAGAAATACGAATTCCTAAGCTTGGGTCGTTATCATAGCATATGTTCGAGTAATGTAATTCTGTGATAAAATATAAATTCTCTTTTTGAGTTATTTTATACTGCCCGTTAATTACAAATAATAATATCTTTCCATTTCTATAATTTAAATTAACATCGCATTCCGACTAAGAGAATAGTTGCACTAACTAGAAAAAGTATTTATCACTATCCCAGTCCAACTAGTGACCTTCCCAGTGACATGACCAAAAGGCAAGTTCACGCGGTCACCGTTAAGACTCAACCTGAGCCGTCCGTGTGACTCCCCCAAACCTTGAGGCAATATTTATAACGTCAATTCTCTCAGCTGTAACTTGAGGGTCATTTCCTGAAGTGCATTGAAGACTCTTCTTGATTACAGAAGATACTAGACCCTCATTTATTATTGTATTGAAGGTTTATTCATGATTACGTGTATTATATCTTTATGTGTACTTAACTATTTTACATGACTCTCACTATTGAGTTACTCTAGTATCAGTAACATTGTTCTGAAGCAAGAACAATATATATATTTGTTGCTATTGTTGGATCTTTCTTTATGATGCTTATTATTATTCGCATCTCATGCTTATTAAATAAAACCTTGATATATGTTCTTCGTTGTGTTGTTATTGAGTACTACATTGAGCTATTGAATACCATATTTATTGCATATCGAGCCTACTCGGTACGTTCCTGTCAAGTATATTTAAGTCCATCAAACCATTATTGGATCATTTTACGGACTGTATCAAGGGAACAAAAGTATTAAATCCCGGCATAACACTGGTAGCCAGCGGTGTCTTGATACTGCATACCAATACGGATATTCTAGCAATTTCAAAATGTGTTTTTCGGTATTCAATTGACAATATTTTACTCCCATCATGGCAGCAGCACTCAGGTTTGAAATCCCGGTATTTAAAACCGAGGAGCATGATATCTATACTTACCTGGAAATAGTCAAACCTATCCTAGATATGATGTTTAGGGAAGATGACGCTTCCAAGATACACACAATTGTGCTTAAACTGGGAAAGTATGAAGCAAAGGTATCAGGGTACGTGCGTGAGAATATGCCCGGGTTGACATGGGCCCAATTTGAAGTGTATGTCAAATCAGCTGTTAGCCCCAAATTAGGTCAGACGATTGCTGACAAAAAGTTTCATGCAGTCACATATACTGGCGATTTGGATGGGACCATCGACAAAATGCAACAACTGGCAATGAACGCTTTCCATGAGGAGACGAACGCTCAGAGAAGAAAACTAGTGTTCAAAGCTCTAGTTAGGATCCTCCCTGACCCTGTGGCCAGACATTTTTCCATTATAGACCCCACTAACTATGATGCAGATCTGCTCACCATTAAGAGGATCATGGCAATGCATGTCCCTCAAGAGCCAAGTCAACCCAACACCACCAACAAGATAGCCGCAGTGATTAGCAAAGTCACTAGTCATCCTACTTCCAGTCCTCTCGGTAACAGAGGCCCTACGGTTCCCAGACCCTCAGACAGAATTGAAGAATGGGCACGGATACGCCCTGCAGACTGGAAGCCTTGCAATTCCACATGCTTGATTTGGTCAATTAAGAGGTCTTTTGGGGAACTCACAAGGAAGAGGAACCGAGCTCCAAGTTGGTGGGCCCAAAAACCGTGGGTCAAGCCACGACAGGTGTCTGCTATCACGGAAGATAGCGTGGCAGGCATACCTTACCTTTAGATACCTTTAGATGTGTTCGCCGCTCTTCTAGCGGCACCAAGGAGCGCGACGCCCCTCGTTATGGGTGGTGATTTGGTGCAGTAGACTGTTTGAAGCGACAGCTCGCTCCCTTGCGAGGATGGGCTCGTCTGGCACTTTTGCAGTTCGACATCTAGGGCTCTCTTGAAGTTGTCTAACGAGATGTCCCTCATGTCTCTTACTCGCCGTGGGAGTTTGTTGAAGAGACGTGGGCCTCTGTATGATAACCAGCCCTCTCGCAGAGAGCCCATAGCACCCCTGTTATTCATCCGGGGGATTTCGCATTCCCAGCCTCTCCTATCACTGAATTTCATGACTATCGGAGTATGTAGGTTTGGTACTAAACCTCTGCGATTTTTCCACGTGTATATTATTAGGTAACGTTCTCTTCTACGTTCCAGTGAGTACAGATTCAGTGCTCTTAAACGCTCCCAATAGTGTAGATGTTTATCGAACTTATATGCGAAGTGAAATTTCTTTGTACACTCTCTACGTCATTTATTTCACCTGCTTTGTATGGAGATGGTTAATACGCTACAGTATTCAAGCCGCGGGGTTAGCACTAGAGATTTGAAGAGTGTTATCATAGGCAATTCACCGCGTGTTTTAAAAGTACGCAGAATCCAACCCGTTGACGTTTTCGCAGCCGCCACTTTGACCTGGTTATGTACCTTTGAAACCCATATTTCAGACATTAAATACCCCAAGGTCTTTCACACTGTCTTTCCGTTCTATTATGTGGTTAGATTCTGTTAAGTAATTTGTAATTTCTTTAACACCATTATTATCTCCGTACCGTATTAATTGGAATTTTTCCTCATTGAATTGCATTTTGTTTTCCCTGGTCCACTGGAACACTACATTCATGTCTTCCTGCAGTCGGCCCGTGTCCTCTTGTGTGTTTACTATCTTCCTTAATTTTGTGTCATCAGCAAAAACGACACACCCGTAATGTGTCTGGTGTTGGTATCTATGTCACAAATTAGTATGAGGAACAGAAGGGGCACTGTTCCTTGGGGCACTGAGCTTTTGACATCCGAAGGCTCAGAAGTGACCTTGGTTTTCTGCTACCGATTGTTTCGGTTTACGAGGAAATTGTATATCCACCATCCGATTTTCCACCAGTTATACTTTTTGCTTTCAGTTTGTGGGCTATTATACCATGGTCACATTTATCAAATGCCTTAGCAAAATCGGTGTAAATGACATCCACGTTTTTTCCTTCTTCTTTGGATTCAAGAATTCTGTCATAATGTTCCAATAGTTGTGAGAGACACGATTTTCCCCCACACTGAAACCATGTTGACCGGTGTTGTGTAGTTAATTTTGTCCATGAATGTTTAAATTTTTGCCTCGCAGGACTCGCTTGAAATTTTAATGATGTGAGAGGTTAGAGCTACCGGGCGGTAGTTTTTTGGTAGTGCTTTACTCCCTCCTTTATGCAGTGGGGCAACTATTGCGTTTTTCAAGCTATCTGGTATGTCACCAGTGTCTAGACTCCTTCTCCACATTATAGCCAGGGGTTTTGAGAGGTTTTCCTTAAATTTTTTCATTGATCGAATTCCATGAGTCCGGGCCTGGTGCCGAGTGGGATGGCATGTTGGAAATGGCCTCTTTTATGTCTTTTGGACCAAAATCAATATCCAGCATCTGAGGGGTTTCCGTGGGGGAGGTTTCCGTGAAAAATATATTTTGATCTCTGATGACTTTTGTTTCATCAGGCTCACTGAATGCCATTTCATACTGCCTGCTTAAGAGTTCGCTCATTTCCTTTTTGTCCCCTGTGAAAGAGCCGTCCCCTTTGCTCAGTGGGCCGATGTTTGATGTTGTTTTAGCCTTTTGTTTGGCGTATGAAAAGAAGTATTTGGAATTTGCCTTTATACCTGCAATAGCCTTCTCTCCTCTTCCATATGTTGTAGCTCATATGATATTCTTAGCCTTTGTTCATTTCCACAATTTCTCTATCTATTTCGACCTTTTGGCCTATCTATGTAGATTTTGATGTGTGCATCTTTGTGTGAGTAATTTTCTTCTTCTGTACAGCCTCCTCCTTTCCCGATCTTGTTTGCTTCTTCGTTTTGTTTGTCTTGCAGGTAGAGGGTGGCTACAGATTTGGGTCATGGTTTCTGTTATTAAGACTAGACATTCTGCTGGTGTCAGGTTATCCATTAAATCTTCCCAGTCTATTTCCTCCATTTTTTGATTTACCTCTTCCCATCTAATGTTTTGTTATTGAAGTTAAATTTACTGAAGGGGCCGGTTTTTGTTCTCGATTCTGAGGTTGTCTGTACACTTTCTAAGGTTGTTTTGATGCTCCAATTAATTTATGATCTGAGTAAGTTGTGTCCGATATGTTAATGCTGTGTACTAGAGAGTCGTTGTTATGAAGACCAGGTCTAAGATATTGTTTTCCCGTGTGGGTTCAGCAATATGTTGGGTAAGACTAAAAAAATCACATACAAAGTTCAAAAAGCTCTCTCGTATTAGTATTTGCTTCTCCGGTGTTATTTGCCACTAACTGGGTTTCTAGTTGTCTCCATTCATGTTTAGTAGGTTAAAAGTCTCCTAGCTATATAATATTTGGTGTTGGGTTCCCCAGGGTTTCCACTTCTGATTTTATTTTGTTGAGCTGGGGTTTTTGAATTCTTCTCGGGATGAGTCCTGGAGGGCCTGTATGTAACGAAATAACTGCTAAATTTAGGGATTCTATTTTAACTCCAGTATTTCCACCACTTCATTACTGTTATTAGGAATTCAGTACATATCAGTGAGTCATGTATGTACAAGGCTACACCTCCATGTGATGCTATGCGTTCTGTCCGCCCTATGTAGGTTGTACCAGGAATCCATACCTCACTATCTTCCTGATCTTTAATGTGAGTTTCTGTGAGAGCCGCAAATATAGCGTTCCTTCTTCTAGCAGGCCCCTAATAAATGGTACTTTGTTCGTGTTCTATTTTTTAGGCCTTGGATATTTGCAAAACAAGATTGGGGAGGGATTGTTTGGAGTACTATGTGTACCTATAGTCTTCGGGATGTATTGGCCACTCTTGGGTAGGCCAGGAGTTGCTCGAGGTGTTCTATGTGCTCTTCCATCTCCCTCAGTTCTCTTCATCTTCATCTGCCCTTTCCCTCCTTGCCTTTTTCCTCTGTCTCGTCCTCGCATAGCTAGAGAGTTTTTTGGGCTACCATCCGTGTTAGGTCTAGCATATCTCCAAGTCCCTTTAATATGAAAAGCTGGCATTTCATATTGTAGCAGGTCTTGTTCTCAAGTGATGTCTGCAAAGGATGGGTGGTGGTATTTGCAGGTTTCACCAAATCTACATTTCCATGACTGGTTATGTTGTTGCAAAATTTTGGGTGAGCAAATCTACATGGAATCCCCTTATATTTGCCCTTTTGACCAAAGTAGCACCTTCTTTCCAGATAATATCTGCACACTGGGTTTAGACAACCCCAGTAGGTGTGGCTGGGGCTGGCAAGGGGTTATGTGGTGAGCTAAGTGTGGTTGTGGGTGCTGTGGCTTTGGTGTATGGGTGGGTGAGGCCTGCAGGGGGGTGGAGTTACGGGTCGGGGTTGTAGGTGGGCAGGTGGCAGTGGTGAGGGGGGAGACGATGTGGAAGGGGAGCCTGATATGGGGGCTTGTTGCATCCTACGTTCATCCTGCAAATGTATTTGATCAACAGCAGTAGGGTGGTCAATGGCCATAGATGGGATTAATGTGGGTGTTTTCTGGGTCTGGGGAGGTGTGGGGAGATGTGCGGCAGGGTTTGTGGATATGTAGGGTGCGAAAGGTTGTTGTTCGGCAGGCGATGTGGGTTGATGTGCAGGAGGCAATGTGGGCATTTTCATGAGGTGTGCGTGTGTTGGTTGTGATATTAGAGGAAGAAGAGATATAAGATGCACCAGAGATTTCAACGCATCAGCCGGAGCCAATCCAACCAGAAGACTTGGATTTTTAGCACGCCCCCCCACACAAATCATCGCGACCATGGCGGGGGCTCATAACAATACACCACAAGGAGGACTTCCGGTGTATCACAAACTCACTCTGAATGGGGTGAAAGTGCGGCTCTTAATTGATACGGGCTTCCCGTTCCTGTCTTTTCCTTCATTTTTTCCGAAAACATGCCAAAACTTTCGGAGACATTGTGCCCTCCCACATAATTTTAATCAGTGCAAACGAACAGATTATTCCCAACCTGGATCAGTCCTGTCCGTTGCACGTCCAACCCCCTCCCCCCCATCCAGGGGTGCAGCACTCATTTGTGGTGTACCCCAGTGAAGCCAAATATGATGGCTACTTAGGGCTGGATTTACTAGCAGCCCTCCACGCCTCAGTAGATTGTTGGCGCAGGACTTTGTCTTACGACTATCAGTCCGAAAAACAAAACAAAAAAACAACAACAAACCCCAGCCTCCCCTAACGTAAAACCACAGAAATCTGTCCACACAGCCTCAAACCCTCAAGGCGACACAAAAGCAGTGCCACCTAAATCCCTCCAACCCCCCAACCCCTACCAATGATGTCACTGCCTCTGAATCCCTATCCAATCACATTAAAATCTTCCCTAGTTCTGAATCCTTCCCATCATCCCAACACCCTTCTCCACCTAACCTTTGCCCAAATGACCTTTCCCAACAAACACCCAATTCTGAACCTCATTCCTGTCCTACCCATATCCTTTCTCCTGCCATAGTCTCTAAATCAGTAACCATCCCTCCTCATCATGAGAAATGGATTCCATTTGTCTCCAGATTCCAAGGCCCTGTCCTTATGATCCCTCACCTCCGAAGCCCTTTCAATGGGTCCTGCCTAACCGCTCCCACTTTGCTACCTCAACACATAAATTGCATAAAGATTGCAAATATATCAGAACGGCCTATCACTCTGCCCAAAGGTTTAGAAATTGGAGAACTAGAAATGTACTCTGAGGAACTAACCCCCCCCTGTTGAACCCCCCCCCATAACAACCCCCTTCCTGACATACCTACTACTCTAACCCACCACCAACAATCAGACCTCAAAAACCTTCTCCTTTCCTTTCAAGATATCTTCGCCACTTCCAACCGAGAAATGGGTAACACCCAAGTCTTACATCATCCCATTCAGACTGTGGGCCACCCCATCAAGCAACCCATCCGAAGGAAAAAACCCATCCAAAGGCACGAAGAAGAAAAGCAAGTCCAAGATATGCTTACAACAGGAATAGTTAAACCCTCCACTAGCCCTTGGTCTTCGCCTGTTGTACTCGTCAGAAAGAAGGACGGATCTACAAGATTCTGTGTCGTTTACCGACAATTAAACGACGTCACCATTAAAGATGCTACCCCACTTCCTAGGATCGATGACTCTCTCGATTCTCTACTAGGAGCCAAATGGTTCACTACCCTAGATCTGCAAGCTGGTTATTGGCAAGTACCTGTTCTACCAGAACATCAACAGAAAACAGCATTTTCCACCAGTCAAGGGAGACTATATGAATTCACTGTACTTCCTTTTGGGCTCTGCAACGGACCAGCCACCTTTTCCAGACTAATGGTGTCTGTATTGCAAGGTTTAACCTGGGAAACGTGTCTGGCTTACCTTGACGACATCATCGTGTTCGGTACTACCTGGGCGGAACATCTCCAACGCCTCAAACAAGTGTTCCAGAGAATTAGAGATGCCAACTTGAAACTTAAACCATCCAAATGCACCCTTGCCCAACGACAAGTGAACTTTTTGGGTCATGTAGTTTCAGAAGACGATATTGCCCCAGATCCAACAAAACTAGAGGCCATCAGTAAAATCACCCCTTCCACTAACGTAAAAGGTGTACATGCTTTCCTCGGTCTTGCCTCTTATTACTGCAGGTTCGTAAAGAACTTTGCAACAATTGCTAAACCTCTTCACGATTTAACCAAGAAAGAAGAACCTTTTCTATGGACCGAGGCCAGATTGCAAGCTTTCCATAGTCTAAAAGCCAAATTAGTTGCCTCCCCTGTTGTATCTTTCCCTTGTGACGCCTACCAGCGTTGGCAGAATCGCCTCCCGGTAGCCACTAGCGCTCGCCAGGGCAGTGAAATGGGCTACAGTTATCAGAGAATGTTGTTCTTTCTTTCATAGTGTTCGTGTTGTTACAGACAGTCCTGTGGTGGTCTTTATTTTCGTCTGTGACAACGGGAAGCATTTTATATCATGAGTAGAACATAAGATGCATTGTAGTGAAGTTGAGAGAGAAAGAGCGAGCGAGCGGCGTGGGGGCAGTGAGTGTTGATTTCCTCCTCCCTCCTCCCTCCTGGAGGAGTTGCTCGCCCGCGTGGTCTTTCTCTCGGTTTTGATTGGCTGGTGGTTCCTGGCGCCTTCTGGAGGCCTGCTGCCTTGTGACGTATCGGCCTGTGATTGGCCGACCACCATGCCTTTGTGTGATCCTGAGGGTCCCGAGGAGCTACCTTCCTCAGAGCTTGCCTGACCAGCATACCCTTCACACCTCCCTTGCCACCTGTCCCCGACTTCTACCTATAGAACACTTTCTCTCTCTCTCAACTTCTTACCCCTCATTCTTCCAATCTATTTAACATCATAACTCCCCTTTGGTTCTGCACGATTTCATATATCGGCCATCGTATTATATGCTGAAGCTCTCAGATATTTCATGCTTAGTTAGACATTTTGGAGGGGTTAAAAAAAAATCTGTAGAGGTTCGACACACTCACGGTGTCTCCCTACCTATTTCTTGGTTGTCTGCTGGGCTATTTAATGCTAGACTGGGGTAAGGCTATTGATGTTGTGATTTCCGATGTGTACCAGGTTTTGTTGAACTTATACAATCGCAACGGATACATGGGAAGCCTAGGTTGTCTTTCTGACTGTGTACCTTGTAAGTTTAGCACTGTGTTGCGAGTGAGGGTTTTTGCCTCTGCCACCCAACACTGTGCTAACTCGTTTTGCTTTGACTTGAAGAGGGTTGCCAGGAGAGAACCAGATACTAGCGATCTGGATCTCTTAAGAGAGCACCCCGCCATTTAACGTAATTTGGCCGTACAGTCTTAAGGACCTCGCTAGGCTACGAGCCGCTTGCTCAGCCATTGTTTCTTAGCCTATGACATCCCAGCTAGACTTTATTCGCCTAGCAGACACCCGATTAGGATTATAAACTCTTATGTTATGTATGCAGCATTTGTATTCACGTTGATTGTAAGCCTTGGTTGTTGGTGAGTTGCACAACCGGAGCAGGCTTTTGCGTTGCCTGAGGAAGTACTTCTTTTGTTGTTGGAGATAATACTATTGCGCATTTATCGTTATTCCCGTGCCAGTTAACTCTGTATGTCCCTACGCTTGTCATATCTTGTTCCTGCTTTATATAACAGTTCAAAATCCAATTCGATCATCTTAAGCAGCATCAGACTTTCTTCAGAAGATTCCCGTTCGATGCTTTAGGACTTTCATTCACTTTCTTTAGTAGAGGAGTGACAGTTTATTATTGTTTAGAGTAACTTTAATTATACCTTCTTCTTGTTTGCATTAAATCATTCCAGTGATTTAATTAAGCTCTCTATCTTTTTCCTTGTATACATTATTAACGTAATTGTATGTTGTTGTGATCAGGCTGTATCAGAGATCATCAGCCTGTAGTAGTAGTGCATTTATACCGAGTTAGATGATACCCCGCTATCGCAGATTTAACTCTGGAGGGTATAGGTGTTTTTGTGCGCCGGCATTATAAGTTCGAGGGTTGGATCTAGTGTTACTGTTGTGGCTGTGTGCCTTTCTAGTCCAATGATTAAGAGCCCTTGTTTTATACGAGTCCCGGTCGTAACACCCTGACTGTACCCAGCCTTTCCGACTCTACACTGACGTATCCCAATTCGGAATAGGCACCGTTTTAGGTCAAACTCGTGATGGGAAAGAACACATAATTGCTTGTGCAAGCCGATCCTTGAACCCGGCAGAAGTCAATTACCCAGTCACAAAGAGAGAATGCTTGGGCATAGTTTGGGACTTACAGCATTTTAAAGCATACTTGGCCGGAGTGAAAGTAACGGTCATAACAGATCATCATGCATTGCAATGGCTGAGAAAATCGGACACCAAGAATGCATTAACTGTTCGTTGGAGAGAATCCCTGGAAGAGTTTGACATAGATATCGTCTATCGTCCAGGAAAATTACATACAAATGCAGATGCTCTCTCTCGCCTCCCCGTGCAACATCAACATGCCGACGTGCAAGAAGACCCTCCTCACACCATTCACCATCAAGACCAAGTAGAATACAGCCAATAAGAATTGTTAAGAAACTATCAACAACAACAAAAACCAGACTGGATCCCAAAGAAAATTGTTAACCTACTATCCAGACGTGGTGATAACTTATTCACTCTAGAAGGGAAAATTGTGATCACCCCCCAAAATGCATTTCCAACTATGCAATCAGTACACATGGATAATGGCATCCATTTAGCTCAAAAACGCCTCATCACCACTTTACAGCAGGTATACTGGACACCATCTCCCTATATAACCGATAAATAGATAACGGAGGCCTGCAAAGCATGTGCCTTGGGGAAATACAGAACCAGGACACCTGGCCCCGCAGGAAAATTAGTTGCATCTAAGCCTTGGCAACTCCTTGCAGTCGACGACATGGGACCCCTCGAAAATAGCCATGGATATAAATACACTATCACCTTCGTCGACACCTACTCTAAGTATGTAATAGCCTGGCCAGCCAAAGAACACTCCGCCTTTGCTGTTGCAGAAGCACTAATCCAACATGTGTTCCCCTACTTCGGGTTGCCAGAAGCCATTCACTCCGACAATGCCCCAGAATTTACCAGTCACGTTTGGTCACAACTATCACTTATGTGTGGCTTCAAAATAAGTCACTCTTTTCCCTACTGGCCTCAAGGAAACTCCATCTGTGAAAGGAGCCATAGAACCATTGCAAATCAGATCCGGACTCGGCGGCAACAAATGGACTCTAAAGACTGGTCCAGCCAAGTAAGAATTGTGCAATGGGACATTAACACCTGCCCAAGAGAAGATGGAATTACACCCCACGAGCGAGTTCTTGGAGTAGCCCACTTTCTCCTCCCATTACGTCATCTAGCTGATCCGTATGAACCATCCTCTAATTTGAACCAACATCTACTACACACGAAGAACCGATTTCGTCAAATAAGATATGTGCAAGACCTTCAACCCGATGAGACCCCCAGAGCTAGCCCACATCGCATTGGTGACCTTGTCATGATTGCACACTTGCCAATCCCATCCAAAATGAAGCCTAGATTCAAGGGCCCCTTTGAAATCTTGTCTGTGCCCAACTGTTATCAAGTTACCATTAATAATTTGGGGGAATCACGCACGTATCGTAACAGGCATGTACATAGGTTTCAGCCTATCAATGACAATGATGTAATACTTGCTAATTCAAATCAAGATGACAGGTTACCAAATAACAATAATCCCAACTTAGAATCCACAGAGTCCACCCATCCTGAGCTACTTCCTCCTTCTTCTCCCTCTCGTCATTTCAAACATCCTTCTGATCTATCCAAATCACGTAAGCCTCACCCACCTGTCTCTAGCCCTGTGCAACATACTCCAGTTCTTACTCCTGCCCCTCCTATCCGCACCCGCACAGTCTCTGCCCCACCAATACTCTACTAAAGCAACTATCCATGCTCCCACTGCACCTTCTAATTCCTCAACTGCTCAGCCATCCCCTTCTATAACCCTACCTAGCGGGTGCCCAACCCCGAGAGGGGTTGAAATAGGGGAGCTATCCCCCCACCAAAGGCGGCTTTCTAGGGCCTTTCCTAGCTGATGCTGAGAGGATTGGGTTCTACTCATGTGGTGATGGGCTGGTCTATCAGAATGAGAACTGAGCTATCTCTGCCACACCCATAGCTTACTCTGACTGTTCCTTTTACATATATATTTTCTAGATCTCAAGTGACGGCGTCTCTTCCGTGGATTGACCTCCCAATCTACCAAGATTGGAAGCCAAAGCGTCACATTTTTCCTTTGCCCCTCAACTTTCTCTTCATAAGTGCTGAGGGGCACAGGACCCTGGGTGGGGCTTTCGTTTCCCGGGCGTTTCCGCACCCTCCTCAGCTCCCCGCCATGGAGTGGCTTCGGTCACCCAGGCTTTATTGTGGTCGGCAGGGAGGGTTCTATGGGGGCGCTCGGTTATGGCCTTGGCCTTGCTCGGGGCCTTGGGGCTGTTCGGCCAGGCAGCTTGAGGAACAACAACAACAACAACTATATAACCCTACCTTCATATTCTCAATCTTCAGGTACTCAACCAACCACTCCTATTACCATCAATCTTCCTTCTACTTCTCAGTCTCAGGCTAGTGCTTCCCCTCCTATTACAACACCTCAACCCTCCACTTCTCACCCTCATGCTAATCCTTCCCCTCCTCCTACAGCATCTCTTAAAATAATTTCACCTAACCCTCTTGTTCCTTTCATAACTAAACCGACTTATGCCTCCAAACTAAAATCTCCTCGCACCAGCTAAATCTCCTACCACCTCTGCAACTTCCACATCCATCCCCACCTTGCAACAACCTCATCCTCGGCTGACCACGCCAATTAGATCACCTGCAACCTCTGCAACTTCCAGATCTACACCTACATTGCAACAAACTCCCCCTCCTATTACAACACCTCAACCCTCCACTTCTCACTCTCATGCTAGTCCTTCCCATCCTCCTACAGCATCTCCTCAAATTATTTTACCTACCTGTCTTATTCCTGTCATAACTAAACCAACTTATGCCTCCAAACTAAAAGCTACTCAACCTCCTGCTCCAGCTAAATCCCATACAACCTCTACGACATCCACATCTATACCTACATTGCCACAAACTTCTCCCCACCTCAACACTAGCAATCAATCTTCTCCTTTGATCAGGCCGACTCCAAATAAATTTAGTCGGCCTCCTCTTTCTCATAGCTCAGCCTCCTCTCCCTCTCCTAAGCCTCATGTCAACAAACCTATTCTAATACCTACTACGTTTCACCCAGTATGTACCAGATTTGGCCGACGTGTGACACCACCTCAACGATGGGCCCCCACCTTCAACCCCACCCACATTAAGGCTTCCCGGCCAAGACAGCCACCTACAATTAGTGCGACCAGGCCCAACCAGCAACGCACTAACAATAAGGCCTTCACTTCACCAACAACCTCCACTGATACCAGACCAGGTCACACTACTCCTCCTGCCAGTACTCCTGCAGCCACGTCAACCAACCCTTCAACTCCTCCTCCTCAAACCCTAACAGCTGGGATGAAAGTTACCAGGGTGGCTTTTCTCAAGGATGAGAAACCCGTCACCATCCCCTCTACGGCTGCATTACTGCACCTCGCCAGGTCTTCCACTACAGACTGGCAAGTCCAAGTAACATTGAACCCCGACAAACCTACTGACGTCCCCTCTACGGAATGGTTCCTCATCCTGCATCATGCCTCAACCCTCACCACATCTCGTACATCCAGGACGTACCATATTAGATCGCGAGGTCGCGACTTTTTTGATGTCGAAGGTGGTGAGATGAAGGGCTTGGAACGTATGCCAAAACCAACGGTGATTCGAATGGCCAGCATAACCACACAGGCTACATCTAAACACCAGAGAAGACAACGAGGACATTTACTTGAGTCCTCCCTCCGACCACACCTGCATTTACCTAAGTTGGTCATGCCCAGTAGTTCGCCTAGCAGTTCTCTCTCACGCCAGCAGCCCTCAAAGAGAATGGAGTGCTCTCCCAGCCAGTCACAAGCCGTGTTCCTCAGCCAACCACAACCGCCCTGGAACAGCCAATTAGAACCATCCTTCTACGTAGCCTCCACCAGGAGTGACGCCCCCTGTATTATTCCACCAGATTTGGAGTATACAGAACACTCCCTTATGCAATCTACTCACCAGCGCCCGGAATATTACAAGGGCAAATGGACCTGAACAGTGCCTGACAAACCTATATTCACGATAATACAAGCACAATCACCTAGATATATATAATAAGATAATTAGAAGACCTGCAACACAATTGTTACACTACAGGCAATAAGAGTTTTATATTTTCTACAGCAACCCAGGACTTTACAGTTGCCCCAATGTATATTGTAATAATACCTTGGAACCAGGCCCATGTTATAATACCTATATTCCAAGGCTAGAATGTATATGCACCTCACAACAACCACTTTTCCTCTTTTCTCAATACCCCTATAACACCGAGTTCATTGACACCTCAATCAAGAATAATTTAGCATAGGGCCTCAGGAAAACCTGAGGAAAGTATGCAAACCACACTGCACCAGAGTCTTTAGCCTGCGGGTCCGGACTTCACGAAACATGTCTACCTTGCTTCACCTTCCCTCCTTGAGCGCTGCTGACCTGCTGCCGGACACCCTGGACCTGTAGCCACCTGCTACCTGGCACCCTGGACCTGTAGCCACCTGTTACCTGGCACCCTGGACCTGTAGCCACCTGCTACCTGGCACCCTGGACCTGTAGCCACCTGCTACCTGGCACCCTGGACCTGTAGCCACCTGCTACCTGACGCCCTGGACCTAGGACCCCTGCTCGAGTGATGTAACAGCCCTGCAGTGCTGCCCACTGCCCTCTACGTCGGCCAGACTAGACTCTCGTCCCCCTGCCCTCCCAAATACTTAAGTGTTTCTGTGTCTCTCTTTGTTGGTTATTGTTGTGAGGTATTGATTATGTAAATATGTGAAACATGTTGTGTTCTGATTTAATTGTGATCTGTGCCCTAGATCACGTACGTGCGTAATATTTTCATCCTTCTGAACCTGTGTTATTCTGTTAATTTTGCCTTTAAACCTTGACCCTTATTTAAGACTAATTTGCTAATTCATAACTTACGCATACGTTACATACCAGTGTTACTAAAATATATTCAGGCCACACGCTCGCAGATTTACTGACTATGTGTATGTTGATTTATTATTTGTGAGTTGAAGTCTTAGTGTATTCCGTAATCAATCAATTAACATATTCGCCAATTACCTAGAACCTACGCCCAATTTTCCAACGAATGCATAGTGTAATTCCTTTAACCTTTCGCTAATTAATCGCATATGAAATATATTTATAAACTTGCTTTTATGTGCTTGTAAAACTTGATGTTGTGATATTTCGAATACCGTGTTTAGGAATTCTTTCCTCATTGTTTCGTCTCACATTCATCCTCCATACACTAACTATACTTGTGTATTTTATTCACATCGCTCTGTTAACCAGTTCAGAACCGATACTGATATTGCCTGTTTTAAGTATCAATGAGTAGGACTTCGTCGCTTATGCCCCATGTACTAACTATACTTGTACATTTTATTCCCATCGCTCTGTTAACCAGTTCATAACCGATACTGATATTGCTTTAAATATCAATGAGCTAAACTTCGTCATTAGCGCCAATTAAATTACTTTAATTGTGATCTATCGATCGATATCTGTTAATCTGTTCAGATCTAATTATTAAGATTCATTTATAGTGTTCATTCAAAGTCTGAGTCTAGTGGAACTCAGTTAGTTATTTTGTTTATCTTACTGTGTTGTCTTAATTACGAATATTGAGGATTACATTTGTGTCATAATAATTACCGTCAAGTAGAAGTCATAAACTCTATTTTCACTCTTGTCAAATTAACGTTAGTACCTTCCATTACCTAAGAAGAATATAGAAATACGAATTCCTAAGCTTGGGTCGTTTTCATAGCATATGTTCGAGTAATGTAATTCCGTGATAAAATATAAATTCTCTTTTTGAGTTAATTTATACTGCCCGTTAATTACAAATAATAATATCTTTCCATTTCTATAATTTAAATTAACATCGCATTCCGACTAAGAGAATAGTTGCACTAACTAGAAAAAAGTATTTATCACTATCCCATTCCAACTAGTGACCTTCCCAGTGACCTGACCAAAAGGCAAGTTCACACGGTCACCGTTAAGACTCAACCTGAGCCGTACGTGTGACTCCCCCAAACCTTGAGGCAATATTTATAAACGTCAATTCTCTCAGCTGTAACTTGAGGATCATTTCCTGAAGTGCATTGAAGTCTCTTCTTGATTACAGAAGATACTAGACCCTCATTTATTATTGTATTGAAGGTTTATTCATGAATACGTGTATTATATCTTTATGTGTACTTAACTATTTTACATGATTTAATACTAGACTCTCAGTATTGAGTATCAGTAACATTGTTCTGAAGCAAGAACAATATATATATTTGTTACTATTGTTGGATCTTCCTTTATGATCCTTATTATTATTCTCATCTCATGCTTATTAAATAAAACCTTGATATATGTTCTTCCTTGTGTTGTTATTGAGTACTACATTGAACTATTGAATACCATATTTATTGCATATAGAGCCTACTCGGTACGTTCCTGTCATGTATATTTAAGTCCATCAAACCATTATTGGATTGTTTACGGACTGGATCAAGGGAACAAAAGTATTAAATCCCGGCATAGCAATAAGTTTTGCCAATAAACAGGGAACCCAATATATAAATGTTGTGAACCTATGAAAATTTATCAGTGAAGCTTAGCATGTTTGCTAAGTTACATTATATAAAATACAGTATTTACCCTTATACATTATTGCAAGTTTGAATATAGTGACATATATTTGGTAACTGCGATGATGAAATCCAGAGTATTTGTATGAAAGAAAACTTGAATGATCTCTTACAAATTTGATTTGGCAACCTTGACAGATTTTGAACCTACTGTAAATGTTTTTATGAGCAACTTTGCTGTTATGATCCTGACTGAAGTATTGCCTAACAGCTTCACATAGTCAGTGTTACATTGTCTTTGCATTGGATGTCACTATATTGTCAACCTCTGTCTATAAACAACAAACACAGTAATATGTTCCGCTGTAGAGGTATATGTCTAGTATATTACTGACTAGTCCTTCCATTATAGGGACACCAGAAATTGTGATCCATAATTTCTGTAACTTAGAAAGGACTAGAGCAAATTGGTTGTACATTTCCACAGCTGTTCCCTGGCTGACCCTTCCTAAATAGTAGCAATCTTAATCGATTATTTGTTATAGAGGTCATTGGTGAAAATGTTTGGCCTACCTATAATGAATGGAGTATAGATGCCATAAATATTATGTGTTTTTTCTGTAAACTGTAAACAAATATGTAGAGGTAATGGGGGATAATAGAAAATAGCCGGAATTGCAGGAATATGAGCCATTTGGAACAAACAAATAAACTCACAGAGAACTCGTAAGGAAAGTTAAAATCAGACCTGACAACAACATCTTAAGGGGAGATGGTTCGTCTTTCTGGTCCCCTTTCTTCCTCATGTTTAGCCCCATTATATTTCAGATTTTATGACGTTCACCCCATTAGTGTGTCGATTTTAAAACCTTTCGTATCATTTCTATATAAAAATAAAGACTTTCGTTCCATTTAGGTGTGGAATTTTTTCCAGGCGAGCGATAGCGAGCCTGTAACTTTAAGAGAAACCGGCCTTCGGCCGGAACTTTTTTCTATAATTTGTTTTACAATTTAATCTTAAAAGGAGTCTAGGGAGTATTTTTTAAGCTTGATGAAGGTCTAACGATGAAATTATAGAATATATCAATATATAGATCAATAGACCCAAACAAATAACCATTGTTTCCTTAAATCCATAACCATTCCCCCTAGGAAGCAGGAAAGTCAACTGTAAATATGTCAGTGTGGACATTGATGTTTTTTCTTGTACACGCGAACTTCAAGTGATCCAATTTGCATGGAATATTTGTCTATGTGTATGAAGGAGACAAAAGGCAAAGCACCTGCAACAAACATATATTCCAAAGCTGGAAGATTGATAGTCGCAATGTTAAAACATTTTTTTTTTCTCTTTTTTGTTGGATTGGAAAGAAGTGTGGTGTTCTTGTTTAGTGTAGTGACATGAATAGGAGAAGGAGGTGTTTGTGAGAACTAGCTGGATTACTGTCTGTGTAGGTGAGACACAAACATAAACAGTGAGGGAAGCCAGAATAATGACACAGGAGTTTCATGTGTATTACAGACAGTTCCTCCTTAGCCTCTGGTGCAGGAAAGAGGGTATTGGTGACTGTGACCGTTTGAAGTGCTTACTACTCCCCCTTCTCCCTCATGTTTAGCCCCATTAGTTTGATATTTTCAGACGTTCGTTTTATTAGTTTGGCGATTTTGAGACCTTTCACCCCATTACTTTGTCAATATTAAGACCTTTTGTCTCATTAATGTATCAACTGTATCCAGGCGAACGGTTGCGAGAATGTAATTTTAGTAGAACCCGACCTTCGTCCAGGACCTTTTTCTACCAAAAAATTTACAAATATGTCTTGAAAGGGGGTCTAGGGGGTGTTTTATTAAAGCTTGATGGAGGTCTAGCAAGGAAAAAAAAAACATAAAAAATAAGAAGAATGAAATATATAGGCCTAGTCCACAAAACAAGCACCACCCCCTTAAAGGAGAGGTTTTTTTTTGAACCCCTTTTTCCGTAATGTTTAGTTCTATAACATAAATTTTGAGATATTAAGAAGTTCACTTCATTAGTTTGGCGGTATTAAGACCTGTGCCATTTAGGGTTCAGGTATGCACACATAGTAGAGATTTGTGCTCCTGAGT
>CM064497.1:57340626-57472332 GCA_032716605.1 Paralithodes platypus | reverse complement strand
CCCTCTCCTAAGCCTCATGTCAACAAACCTATTCTAATACCTACTACGTTTCACCCAGTATGTACCAGATTTGGCCGACGGGTGACACCACCTCAACGATGGCCCCCACCTTCAAACCCCACCCACATTAAGGCTTTCCCGGCCACAAGACAGCCACCTACAATTAGTGCGACCAGGCCCAACCAGCAACGCACTAACAATAAGGCCTTCACTTCACCAACAACCTCCACCGATACCAGACCAGCTCACACTACTCCTCCTGCCAGTATTCCTGCAGCCACGTCAACCAACCCTTCAACTCCTCCTCCTCAAACCCTAAGAGCTGGGATGAAAGTTACCAGGGTGGCTTTTCTCAAGGATGAGAAACCCGTCACCATCCCCTCTACGGCTGCATTACTGCACCACGCCAGGTCTTCCACTTCAGACTGGCAAGTCCAAGTAACATTGAACCCCGACAAACCTACTGACGTCCCCTCTACGGAATGGTTCCTCATCCTGCATCATGCCTCAACCCTCACCACATCTCGTACATCCAGGACGTACCATATTAGATCGCGAGGTCGCGACTTTTTTGATGACGAAGGTGGTGAGATGACGGGCTTGGAACGTATGCCAAAACCAACGGTGCATCGAATGGCCAGCATAACCACACAGGCCACATCTAACCACCAGAGAAGACAACGATGACATTTACTTGAGTCCTCCCTCCGACCACACCTGCATTTACCTAAGTTGGTCATGCCCAGTAGTTCGCCAGCAGTTCTCTCTCATGCCAGCAGCCCTCAAAGAGAATGGAGTGCTCTCCCAGCCAGTCACAAGCCGTGTTCCTCAGCCAACCACAACCGCCCTGGAACAGCCAATTAGAACCATCCTTCTACGTAGCCTCCACCAGGAGTGACGCCCCCCGTATTATTCCACCAGACTTGGAGTATACAGAACACTCCCTTATGCAATCTACTCACCAGCGCCCAGAATATTACAAGGGCAAATGGCCCTGAACAGTGCCTGACAAACCTATATTCACGATAATACAAGCACAATCACCTAGATATATATAATAAGATAATTAGAAGACATGCAACACAATTGTTAGACTTCAGGCAATAAGAGTTTTATATTTTCTACAGCAACCCAGGACTTTACAGTACCCTCAATGTATATTGTAATAATACCTTGGAACCAGGCCCATGTTATAATACCTGAATTCCAAGGCTAGAATGTATATGCACCTCACAACAACCACTTTTCCTCTTTTCTCAATACCCCTATAACCCCGAGTTCATTGACACCTGAATCAAGAATAATTTAGCATAGGGCCTCAGGAAAACCTGAGGAAAGTATGCAAACCACACTGCACCAGAGTCTTTAGCCTGCGGGTCCGGACTTCACGTAACGTGTCTACCTTGCTTCACCTTCCCTCCTTGAGCGCTGCTGACCTGCTGCCGGACACCCTGGACCTGTAGCCACCTGCTACCTGGCACCCTGGACCTGTAGCCACCTGCTACCTGGCACCCTGGACCTGTAGCCACCTGCTACCTGGCACCCTGGACCTGTAGCCACCTGCTACCTGGAACCCTGGACCTGTAGCCACCTGCTACCTGACGCCCTGGACCTAGGAACCCTGCTCGAGTGACGTAACAGCCCTGCAGTGCTGTCCACTACCCTCTACGTCGGCCAGACCAGCTCTCGTCCCCTTGCCCTCCCAAATACTTCAGTGTTTCTGTGTCTCTCTTTGTTGGTTATTGTTGTGAGGTATTGATTATGTTAATATGTTAAACATGTTGTGCTCTGATTTAATTGTGATCTGTGCCCTAGATCACGTATGTGCGTAATATTTTCATCCTTCTGAACCTGTGTTATTCTCTGTTAATTTTGCCTTTAAACCTTGACCCTTATTTAAGACTAATTTGCTAATTCATAACTTACGCATACGTTACATACCAGTGTTACTAAAATATATTCAGGCCACACGCTAGCAGATTTACTGACTACGTGTATGTTGCATTATTATTTGTGAGGTGAAGTCTTAGTGTATTCCGTAATCAATTAATTAACATATTCGCCATTTACCTAGAACCTACGCCCAATTTTCCAACGAATGCATAGTGTAATTCCTTTAACCTTTCGCTAATTAATCGCATATGAAATATATTTATAAACTTGCTTTTATGTGCTTGTAAAACTTGATGTTGTGATATTTCGAATACCGTGTTTAGGAATTCTTTCCTCATTGTTTCGTCTCACATTCATCCACCATACACTAACTATATTTGTGTATTTTATTCACATCGCTCTGTTAACCAGTTCTGAACCGATACTGATACTGCCTGTTTTAAGTATCAATGAGTAGGACTTCGTCGCTTACGCCCCATGTACTAACTATACTTGTACATTTAATTCCCATCGCTCTGTTAACCAGTTCATAACCGATACTGATATTGCTTTAAATATCAATGAGCTAAACTTCGTCATTAGCGTCAATTAAATTACTTTAATTGCGATCTAACGAGCGATATCTGTTAACCTGCTCAGATCTAATTATTAAGATTCATTTATAGTGTTCATTCAAAGTCTGAGTCTAGTGGAACTCAGTTATTTTGTTTATCTTACTGTGTTGTCTTAATTACGAATATTGAGGATTACATTTGTGTCATAATTAATATCGTCAAGTAGAAGTCATAAACTTTATTTTCACTCTTGTCAAATTAACATTAGTACCTTGCATTACCTAAGAAGAATATAGAAATACGAATTCCTAAATTGGGTCGTTATCATAGCATATGTTCGAGTAATGTAATTCTGTGATAAAATATAAATTCCCTTTTTTAGTTATTTTATACTGCCCGTTAATTACAAATAATAATATCTTTCCATTTCTATAATTTAAATTAACATCGCATTCCAACTAAGAGAATAGTTGCACTAACTAGAAAAAAGTATTTATCACTATCCCAGTCCAACTAGTGACCTTCCCAGTGACCTGACCAAAAGGCAAGTTCACGCGGTCACCGTTAAGACTCAACCTGAGCCGTACGTGTGACTCCCCCAAACCTTGAGGCAATATTTATAACGTCAATTCTCTCAGCTGTAACTTGAGGGTCATTTCCTGAAGTGCATTGAAGACTCTTCTTGATTACAGAAGATACTAGACCCTCATTTATTATTGTATTGAAGGTTTATTCATGATTACGTGTATTATATCTTTATGTGTACTTAACTATTTTACATGATTTAATACTAGACTCTCACTATTGAGTTACTCTAGTATCGGTAACATTGTTCTGAAGCAAGAACAATATATAATTATATTTGTTACTATTGTTGGATCTTTCTTTATGATCCTTATTATTATTCGCATCTCATGCTTATTAAATAAAACCTTGATATATGTTCATCCTTGTGTTGTTATTGAGTACTACATTGAGCTATTGAATACCATATTTATTGCATATCGAGCCTACTCGGTACGTTCCTGTCAAGTATATCTAAGTCCATCAAACCATTATTGGATTGTTTTACGGACTGTATCAAGGGAACAAAAGTATTAAATCCCGGCATAGCAATAAGTTTTGCCAATAAACAGGGATATATAAATGTTGTGAACCTATGAACATTTATCAGTGAAGCTTAGCATGTTTGCTAAGTTACATTATATAAAATACAGTATTTACCCTTATACATTATTGCAAGTTTGAATATAGTGACATATATTTGGTAACTGCGATGATGCAATCCAGAGTATTTGTATGAAAGAAAACTTGAATTATCTCTTACAAATTTGATTTGGCAACCTTGACAGATTTTGAACCTACTGTAAATGTTTTTATGAGCAACTTTGCTGTTATGATCCTGACTGAAGTATTGCCTAACAGCTTCACATAGTCTCACATAGTCAGCGTTACATTTGATTTGCATTGGATGTCACTATATTGTCAACCTCTTTCTATAAACAACAAAAACAGTAACATGTTCCGCTGTACAGGTATATGTCTAGTATATTACTGACTAGTCCATCCATTATAGGGAAACCAGAAATTGTGATCCCTAATCTCTGTAACTTAGAAAGGACTAGAGCAAATTGGTTGTACATTTCCACAGCTGTTCCCTGGCTGACCCTTCCTAAATAGTAGCAATCTTAATCGATTATTTGTTATAGAGGTCATTGGTGAAAATGTTTGGCCTACCTATAATGAATGGAGTATAGATACCATAAATATTATGTGTTTTTTCTGTAAACTGTAAACAAATATGTAGAGGTAATGGGGGATAATAGAGAATAGCTGGAGTTGCAGGAGTATGAGCCATTTGGAACAAACAAATAAACTCACAGAGAACTCGTAAGGAAAGTTAAAATCAGACCTGACAACAAAATCTTAAGGGGAGATGGTTCGTCTTTCTGATCCCCTTTCTTCCTCATGTTTAGCCCCATTATATTTCAGATTTTATGATGTTCACCCCATTAGTGTGTCGATTTTAAAACCTTTCGTCTCATTTATCTATAAAAATAAAGACCTTTCGTTCCATTTAGGTGTGGAATTTTTTCCTGGCGAGCGATAGCGAGCCTGTAACTTTAAGTGAAACCGGCCTTCGGCCGGAACTTTTTTCTATAATTTGTTTTACAATTTAATCTTGAAAGGAGTCTAGGGAGTATTTTTTAAGCTTGATGAAGGTCTAACGATGAAATTATAGAATATATCAATATATAGATCAATAGACCCAAACAAATAACCATTGTTTCCTTAAACCCATAACCATTCCCCCTAGGATGCAGGAAAGTCAACTGTAAATATGTCAGTGTGGACATTGATGTTTTTTCTTGTACACGCGAACTTCAAGTGATCCAATTTGCATGGAATATTTGTCTATGTGTATGAAGGAGACAAAAGGCAAAGCACCTGCAACAAACATATATTCCAAAGCTGAAAGATTGATAGTCGCAATGTTAAAACATTTTTTGTTTTCTCTTTTTTGTTGGATTGGAAAGAAGTGTGGTGTTCTTGTTTAGTGTAGTGACATGAATAGGAGAAGGAGGTGTTTGTGAGAACTAGCTGGATTACTGTCTGTGTAGGTGAGACACAAACATAAACAGTGAGGGAATCCAGAATAATGACACAGGAGTTTCATGTGTATTACAGACAGTTCCTCCTTAGCCTCTGGTGCAGGAAAGAGGGTATTGGTGACTGTGACCGTTTGAAGTGCTTACTACTCCCCCTTCTCCCTCATGTTTAGCCCCATTAGTTTGATATTTTCAGACGTTCGTTTTATTAGTTTGGCGATTTTGAGACCTTTCACCCCATTACTTTGTCAATATTAAGACCTTTTGTCTCATTAATGTATCAACTGTATCCAGGCGAACGGTTGCGAGAATGTAATTTTAGTAGAACCCGACCTTCGTCCAGGACCTTTTTCTACCAAAAATTTTACAAATATGTCTTGAAAGGGGGTCTAGGGGGTGTTTTATTAAAGCTTGATGGAGGTCTAGCAAGGAAAAAAAAAAACATAAAAAATAAGAAGAAGAATGAAATATATAGGCCTAGTCCACAAAACAAGCACCACCCCCTTAAAGGAGAGGTTTTTTTTTTAACCCCTTTTTCCGTAATGTTTAGTTCTATAACATAAATTTTGAGATATTAAGAAGTTCACTTCATTAGTTTGGCGGTATTAAGACCTGTGCCATTTAGGGTTCAGGTATGCACACATAGTAGAGATTTGTGCTCCTGAGTATTGGTGTTGGAACTATAATTATCAACTTGTGGTTAGTGCAAGTGGTTTCATTAACAAAGGAGTACAAAGGAGTACAAAGGAAATCAAGCAACAATAGATCTAGTGACCCTTCTAGGCTGCTTGTCCTCCAAAACACTGAGGATCAAGTGTCCAAACAGTGGTTTAGAGTGGGTAAGGGAACATTGGAAAGGGAACTACTGCCCTGGAACTAATGTCCGTGGCAGGATTAGGAAGTTAGTAGGGGTCAGATGGTTTAGTAACTGAGGGTAGGATAAAATAAAGTTATTAATTTACAAACGCAGTCAGTCGCGGGTTTGATGCGAGATATTTGTCTAGGCGAAGTTTAAATGAATCGACGGTGCTGCAGTCTATAACATCTCGGGGGATCGACAGTTCCATAAGTTGACAACTCGATTGAAGAAGAAATGTTTAGCTTCGTGCGAGTTAAAAGATTTACCAATAAATTTGCACCCGTTTCCCCGCGTGTAATTAGATTGGTGCATGAACGGTGCCTGTACTAACAGTTCATTACAATTTGGCTGATGGGCCCTTTGATGATTTTGAACACTTGAATTAAATCGCCTCTTAATCTGCGCTGGGCTAAAGGAAATAGATTTAATTCTCTAAGACGCTCCTCGTATGGGTTGTTGTGAGCTAGGTTTCATTTTGGTGTACTCTACGTTGAACTCGTTCTAGCTTGTCTATATCTTTTTGGTAATAAGGGCACCAGGATTGAACGCAGTCCAGAAGAGGCGACTAAGGAATTGTAAAGGTTTAGGATACTTCTTTGGATTTATGCTCAACTGACCTGCCTATAAAGCCATTATTTTTTGCCTACAAAACAACTTCTGAACATTGTTGACGTCTTTGTTAGGTTATGAGATTTAGTTTTATTACTTCAGATATCGGTAGGTTTACATTTCGTTACTTTCTCTGTTACATTCTTAAGCTGAGTGGCCATTCATCAAATAGTTTGCTTTCTCATTTTGGTATCCGATATGTAGTACTTTACATTTATCCGCATTGAAACTCATTTGCCAAATTGGGCCCAACTGACAACTTCTATTCTAGATTGTGTTGCATATCGTCAACTTTTTTGTTGAGGAGTAACGCTATTTGCATTTTTTGGTACAGCAGCTGCGATGTAAGGTGAGACCCTCATCTATGTCGTTGATGTAAATTAGAAAGATAATTGGTCCTAGTACCGATCCCTGGGGTACCCCATGTACCCACTACTTACATTGGTCCAATTAGATACCTTACCGTTTATGACTACTCTTTGCTTTCTGTCGCTGAGCCAATTTTCTATCCAATTTCAACACCCGTCTTGTATTCCATGCGCTGTTTAGTTTTTAGCAGTAAACGGTTTGTGACTTTGTCAAAGGCCTTTTGAAATCAAGGTAATATATCTACAGCTTTACTCTCATCGTAGAGGTTGAGGATATCGTGGAAGAAGTCCAAGAGGTTTGTTAAATAGGAACGTTTTTTACGAAAGCCGTGTTGAGTATCTTTAAGTATGTTATTTTCTTCCAAGTGATTTACGAGTCTTAGTCCATGAGCCAAGACCCGAATTTTGGGATATCGGTACCACCCGGGGTGACTAATTCTCTTAGGTGTTTTTAGCTTGCTACATGTCTCTAGTTTATGTTTTGATATGATAGCCCTTGCACATTGGTAGCTTAATGGTCGTTATCACTTCTTGAATAGACATACCCTACCGAAAATTCCGAAATTTTTTAAAATGTCAAATTTGGGGACAGGAATGCCTAAATGTCAACAAAATGCATATAGTAATTGTCACATTTAATACAAGTCCTGTAAATACACACTAAGCATGCCATGGGCTTGTACATACTATTATGGCAAATTACTACTCCTAAATATCATCTACGTCAGACTCGGAATCTGACTGTTGTGGCACCGGCTCTTCTTCAATAGCCTTGTTCTGACATGTCTGTAACCTGCACATGTCCGTGCATTTTAGACCATTGCTGAGGCAAGTACACTTAGGGAGTTCGCATGATCGCACACACTTGCAAGACAGTAGCTGCATAACAGCATCTGGGGCTGGTGAGCCTCGCATCCAGTTGACGGCAAGCTTACCGTCCTCATCTGTCATCCAACCGCAGTCTGTTGGGTTCGCAACAAATGGCTGGCTCTGAAGACTTCTCCTCCAGATCGCAGCCTGGTAGTTTGCACGCAGTGCATGCATGAAGAGGCAGTCCTCACAAGGAGGGAGTTGACTTGACTCTACCTCTCCACGTCTTGCACAGAACAGCTCATACCGAAGCTTGTTTACCTTAGTTGTGTGGGTAGATGGTAGGTACATGTGGCAGGTGATTTCCTGTAGCTTCTCAAAGAGTTCAGGAGACACTTCCCATGAGCGTCCAAGTTCGTGAAAAGCATGCTGGTATGTCTTGTCCATCTTCACCTGCTTGAGTGTCTTCATCTTCCCTCGGCCAGCGAATGCACTGACGGTATCACAGCCTGTAAAGGCATGCATACCAATCAATGAATCACACACGCTGCCTCCCAGTGTGCGGCTCAGTGTGGTGATATCCAGGAATCTTGTCCGGTTCTTCGTCCCGCACTTCTGGAACAGATGGATGGGATCTTGTGGCACATGCCAAGACACAACACCATGACGTCTGTATCTTCTGCAGTGATGATGACAGACTTGTTCCCAGATTCTGCTGCATGAAGTGCATGGAGAAGAAGGCGTGTGTCTGCTTCTTCTTGAGTTGACTTAAGCTCAGGAGCCTCTTCCCACTGCTCTTTGGTGATCTTGAAGCAGCGCTGCTCACATGTGACATACAGCTCCTTGTCCTTGAGCTTCTCCCTGTGCTGTGGTGCCTTCCATTCTTCTACCAAGAACTTGATAAGACTTGCCTTGTTGGAGGAAACTACCGAGTAACTTTCTCCACTGCTGGATGTTGTGCCCAGGTTGAATGTTCTTGAAATGAATTCCTGTGCCTGCACTTCTTTTGGCTCGTTCTGCATCCTTGATGGATGTCTCCTTGTAGATATCAAACACAACATCAATGCGCCTGCTCTTAGCACCTTCATGAACAGCGTGACTCAGTGCTGTACCTGCAAGCTGTGAAAAAGTTTTGTCGTTTCCCTTCAGTTTGTGGACCAGGCTCATCCCATCAATTATGGTAGCAGAGGGCTCGGGTATCACTTCTGCAGGAGAAACATTCCTCTCTAACTCCTTTGCGAGGGCAGCCTTGTTGGTCTTGCGGAGAGACCCATCACCGCTGGCAAGTGCCCAAGGCAAAGGCCACAGGGGATGAGCCAAGACATCACTCATTTTGAGCTTTCTGTTCTCGGCAACAAGGATCATCTGGCCAAATAGGTTCCTGTCAGCCTTTAAGATAACCTCCTTGGCATGGTCTTGTGAGCGTGGCTTCATTCTGATGTTAGTGAACGTTCTCAGTTTCGTCTTCGTCATCGTGTCATGAAACTGTATAGTTGGCGTATCGATCTCCAGGCGCTCTTCCTTGAAGGCTTGATATGCATCCTCTCCTATTCTGTAGGCCCCTAGAAGGTCTTTGACAACTTCTGGTGGTGCCATAGTCGCAGTTGACAAACTGACAAGATCTTCTTGCTCTGCGTTGAAGGGGTTCAACCAGCTGGTCTCCATCAGTTGAACTAAAGATTGGACATCGGCCTCATCTCTTTTAATCCTGGGCATCTGTAGGTCTGGGTGGCTGAAGTCAGTATACTTTTGGCCTACTACCATAGTCCTGAGCTGCCTTAAGTACCTGCTGCGATACTCCGATGTCAGGTAGTACCTGGCGACAGCTCCGCCTTTCAGGCTGAAGCCTTTTGTGCCCCCTGGTGTCTGGGTGTCTTTGTTGATCGTCTCTTCGATTGTCTGGTCCACAGGGATCCGTCCAAAGGGATTCTTGCTACCGATCTGGACCGAAAAGCCACCTTGCATGAAGTGTTCATGGACCTCTGGGTGTTCAATGGGCAGTCGAGACATCAAGGCATAGTAGTAGGTTAGGAACCGGGCATAGTTCACTTTGTCATAGGCAAAACACCACGGTATCATCTGTCGGATGCTCCTAGGTGGAGCATCCAGTTGCCTTCTCTGGAGGCTCGAATTAAGTCCAGCATGATCTCAACCATGTCCAGGTATGACATCCAGAATGCTGAGAGGTTGTGTTCATCTCTGAGGGTCTCAAGATAAACTTGGAAAAGCTTCATGATATGTGTGCATGATTCACTCTCCATCAGCTCTTGAAAGAGTCCCTGAGACACATTGCTGTGAAAGCTGTTGATGTCCTTCAGTGTTTCATCTAGATGGTGTATGTCCCTTGAATGGTTTTCTTCTAGCCATGAAAGGAAGCCTTTCCATGCAAGCCTCATCAGTGCTTCATACACGAGCTTGTGTAGTCTCACTGCTCTGTTGTACCTCTTGCCGTTCATCACTCCTGACACTGATCCTTCTGCGATGATACCTGATTCCACACACAGATCTCTAAGACCTGCATCTTGAAACCTCTTTCCTATGGTGGAGATGAGATTACAGATTGTGTGGAAGACGCCCATCCTGATGATAATGTTCTTGAACTTCTCTTGTTTCCAGATAACTTCGGCATAGAGTGCTTGATCAAACACGCACACAATCTTGTTAAGCTGTAAGGACTGCATGATAGCATGCGTTTGTTCCAAGATTTCATTAACGGTGGACATTTCTGTTGCGGGAGCATTGATAGTGGGCAGGTAGCTTACAGTGTCCTGAACCACTGCAATGTCTCTGCGCATTTTGATGTTGAACCCAGTCCAACTGCTGATGGACTGGTCCTCATGGTCTGACATTCGAGTAAGAAGCCAGATATGGTTCTTTGTCTTTGAATCCTGGACTTCCTTGGTAGTGTCGACATACGCAGTCTCAATCCTAGGTGGCCCTGCCCGCCGCCCAACATTGTATATTGGCAGCATTGATGATGTCTGAGTGATGCTTCTTATCTTGGACTTGGTAATCTCTGGCAGGACTTTCTCTGGCACAGAGCCTGCAACCTTGGACTGGACAGCAATGCCATTGACTCTATGAGAAGTACCTGCTCCACTTAGGGTCTCTTCAAGTCGGTCAATGTTATCCCAGGCCAGGGTTGTGAACACACCAGGGTAGTTGTTTGCTGGCAGTGGAATGTCATCCTTTGAGCATTCCAGCTTCTGGATACAAAGGGCTGTATCGATCTCCTCAAACATTGAGTAAGACACACAGTGACCAAGACGATTCAGAGTTCGGATCAGTTCTGTGTTTCCTGTCAAAGACTTTACAGCATTGGTCAGCAGTACGTGCTTGGGTGGTTTTGTCTTGCCACTGGTAACAGCAAAGACCAAGTCACTGCCAAAGGAAGTGGCAAGACGTTGAGCTCTTTCAGAGGGAGTTTCACACTCACACTCTCCTGTCAGCAGGGTGTGCAGGAATTGAGTGACTGCTGCAGGAATGACATTCTGATCTGTATCGGGAGGCCATGGCTGACTCACATCTTGTTTATTGATCTCATTCCTCAGCTGCATTCCTGCTTTGGTTAAGACATCTTCAGAGTAATTAGCTGCTCTTGCTTCTTGCAGGTCTTTTGCCATTTTGTGTGCTTGCCGGGCAAGGTCGTCCATTGAGAGGCTGCGTGGATAGATTAGAAGCTTTCCTTTCTCATCTGGGACAAAGCGTAGTGATTCTCCAAACTCGGTTTCAATCTTTCGGCGAACATGTTTCTTTGTCGCTGGTTTCAGTTGGATAATACCACGGGACATGATGGATCTCTCAAGCCTAGATGTGAGGTTTGTCATAGGCAGTACCTCTGGGTTGGGGAATAATTTGGTCCTTATATACAAGCAGAGTTCCTCGAGGGCTTCTGTCTCAACCTCTTCGTAGCGTGCTTCCTCGCTTTCTTCCTGATTTTCACCTGCACCCGACCTGGCGGCCGCTGGGAAATCATCTTTTGTGAAGAGTTTTGTAGCACGACTTGTGGTAGTGACCCTCTGCAGCAACAAGGTCTCTGCTAACTAAACCAAGGATTCTCTGGTTGAGTTTCCTTATTGCTGCTCTGCGAATCTTCTCATCTGCTCGTAGCTCAACACACTGTATGAGTGGCTCCCTTGTCTTTGTTGTTTTTATGTACTTGCTTGACTTCTCGCAGAAGATACATACTTTGGCATACACCCTGCTAGTACTAGGGGCATCCCTTGATGCCCTGCTCCTGGGGTCGACGCTTGCTGATTCTATCTTGCCACCCTTGGCAAGGATAGAATCCAGTGACTTCTTCATTGTAAAGAGACTACGACATTTACGGTGATAATGTATGTGTGGTATTCCTCCTTCTTCAAGGCCCTTGGCTGCTTCCAGGACTGGATCATGCTGCCTGATTTCTGCAGCCCTGAGCAATGTGTTCCAGGAGTCCAAATCCTGTGGTGACACCAGAGCATCGCTGTCATCATCAGAGCAGTGGATGATACAGTCGACCTTTGCTCTCTTCCTCGCAGATGGTTCCATCCTGCCGTCAAACAGTCGACACACACCTGCAAAAAATATCACCATTAAACCATGAACAAACAAAACACATTACATGGAAACCACTCTACATATGTTTGCTCCTTCCAATAATAAATTATCCCCAAAATATAACAAAAAATCCCCAAATATGAAATAAACCCCTAAATATGGAGAAACTTGAAATACACATCGGAATAATTCTTGTAGAGAATCAAATAAGCTACAAGAGCTGTTAGAATATATTTTTCAATGTTCCCCATATTTAAGGATTTATTCTAGATTTAGAGGAAAATACCCAAAATAGAGTATATTCCGAAATATGAGGAAATTTGAAAAATACCTAGGAACAACTCTGGTAGAGAATATAATTCTACATAGGTGTTCAAAGTTTCGCGATGATTGTGTGATGGATTTTAAAGAAAATGAGGAAAACGTCGAGCGTCACGCTAAAAATCTTTATTTTTGGGTAGCGCCCCTATTGCATCCAAAAAATTAGACTAAGCTACCAGTGCGAGAAGGCTATCATATCTTAATGTACTTACAGTCACTCTATAAACATTTTAGTACCATTCGTGTTTAGTCACCCCAGGTGGTACCGATATCTGGCCTGGCTCATGGACTATCTGTCTCTTATGAGTATTTCTAGCATTTTACATACAATTGAGGTTAAGCTAATATGACGATAGTTACTGGGTAGGGATTTGCTGCCTTTTTTGAATAGCTGTGTTACGTTGGCTAGCTTCCACTGATCAGGCATAGTTCCAGACTGCAAGGATTTATTGAAAAGCAATGTCAGTGGTTTAGAGAGCTTATCCTTAGCTTCCTTTAGGACTCTAGGCGAGATTGTATCAGGTCCAGGCGTTTTATTTACCTTGAGTTTATCTAAACAATTCAATACTTCTCTCTCTGTAACGGTGATATTACTTAGAACATCTAAATTATCAATCTGAATCGGCGATGGTGTAGGGATATCACTGAGGTCTTCCGTTATAAAAACTGATGCAAAGAAGGTATTGAAGGCATTACTCATTTGTACTTCGTCTTTGGTGTATTCTCCATTTTCATCGACTAACGGTCCAACAGTTGAAGTAACTACTTTTTTCTTTCTGATATAATTATAGAATTATATCGTGTTTGTTTTACTTTGATTCTCAACATGTAACTCCGGAGTCTTTTTACTTTGCTTAATTAACTTTTTGGCTTTGCGTCGTAGCTCTACAAATTTCACCCGTTCTTCGTCATTTTGTAAGGATTTTAATCTTTCATTAACAAACTTTTTAGCAAGCAGACTGTTTGAAATATCTTTATTCCACCATTTGGGCTTATTATTATGGCTTATACGCCGTATTTTCGATGGTATGCAGTCCTGCACTGCTTTTAGGTAAGTGGTTTCGAATAATTCCCAAGATGTATTTATGTCGTTATTGTTAATTAAAAAGCTCCAGTCAGTTTCTTTAAACATAGCTATAAGTTTATGGAAGTTTTCTTTCTTGAAATTAGGGACTTTTTTCATTCTGCTATTTGGTTCATTACTAGTAAACTTTAAAGTGAAAGTTATTGTACGATGGTCGCTGTTACTGAATTCATCACCAACATTCAAATTCTCTATTAATTCTTCTTTTGTTGCAAGTACAAGTTCAAGAACGTTATTACCACGGGTCGGCGATCGAACAAATTGATAGAGTGAACTCTCTTGCAAGTTCGCATACAAGTCATGTCTGGAGTGTGAAGTAAGAGCATCGCCCCACTTGGTCACAGGTAAATTAAAGTCGCCAAAAACACGGTATCTTGTGAGTTACTTACATCTGCAATTTGTTCATAAATTTCTCGGTCAGTTTGCACTGATTGTGCTGGAGGTCGCTATATTAATACAAGTAATATGTTTGTACCTTTATTATTCTTTATTAGCACAAAAGATGTGTCGACGTTCACAATTTGAGGTTTTGACAAGAGGGTCGGGTTAAGACTTTCTTTGATATCAAATAAAACGCCACCTCCATTTTTATTTATTTTATTTATAACGTAGGTCTTAGTGCAAGTGGTTTAAAAAACGTAGGTCTCAGTGCAAGGGGTTTTAATAACGTAGGTCTTAGTGCAAGTTTTTTTTAATAACGTAGGTCTTAGTGCAAGGGTTTTTTAATAACGTAGGTCTTAGTGCAAGGGGTTTTAATAACGTAGGTCTTAGTGCAAGGGTTTTTAATAACGTAGGTCTCAGTGCAAGGGGTTTTAATAACGTAGGTCTTAGTGCAAGGGTTTTTAATAACGTAGGTCTCAGTGCAAGGGGTTTTAATAACGTAGGTCTTAGTGCAAGGGTTTTTAATAACGTAGGTCTCAGTGCAAGTGGTGTTAACACCTTACGAGCGGCCTATGCGGTTTATTTATGTGTACCGCACAGCGGGGTGTTTTTAGCCAAAATAGGGCTGTTTACGTGATCATTTGCATGCCTAAATAAGACCCAGAACGTAAACAAGTCTATCCCTGAAAGGGCATAAACAGAGCTTTCGATGACACCATAAACTATCCTTTGATGGATAGTTTTCTTGCAATAACCGTGCAACGCGAGTGCAAAAAGCAGGTAATTCGGTACTTTCAGTACATAATTGAGTATGTAGCGAGTGAGAGAGGGAGGAGGGAGCTGAGATTTGTGTCAGTAGGTTCGCCGCGGTGGTCTGGAGCAGTCATACGCTCGCTAGTCTCCTGCCACCACTTGTCTCTCTCTCTCAGCCACATTACGTGCTGAAATTGCCACTCGAGTTATGTCGAGCGCCGCCACATAGTCCAGCTTTATTTAACTCGACTTATGTTGCTCGCCGCTAAATAAGGGTTAATAACGTAGGTCTTAGTGCAAGGGTTTTTAATAACGTAGGTCTCAGTGCAAGGGGTTTTAATAACGTAGGTCTTAGTGCAAGGGTTTTTTAATAACGTAGGTCTTAGTGCAAGGGGTTTTAATAACGTAGGTCTTAGTGCAAGGGTTTTTAATAACGTAGGTCTCAGTGCAAGGGGTTTTAATAACGTAGGTCTTAGTGCAAGGGTTTTTTAATAACGTAGGTCTTATTGCAAGGGGTTTTAATAACGTAGGTCTTAGTGCAAGGGGTTTTAATAACGTAGGTCTTAGTGCAAGGGTTTTTAATAACGTAGGTCTTAGTGCAAGGGGGTATAATAACGTAGGTCTTAGTGCAAAGGGTTTTAATAACGTAGGTCTTAGTGCAAGGGGTTTTAATAACGTAGGTCTTAGTGCAAGGGTTTTTAATAACGTAGGTCTTAGTGCAAGGGGTTTTAATAACGTAGGTCTTAGTGCAAAGGGTTTTAATAACGTAGGTCTTAGTGCAAGGGGTTTTAATAACGTAGGTCTTAGTGCAAGGGGTTTTAATAACGTAGGTCTTAGTGGAAGGGGTTTTAATAACTTAGGTCTTAGTGCAAGGGGTTTCAATAACGTAGGTCTTAGTGCAAGGGGTTTTAATAACGTAAGTTTTAGTGCAAGGGGTTTTAATAACGTAGGTCTTAGTGCAAGGGGTTTCAATAACGTAGGTCTTGATGCAAGTGGTTTCAATAACGTAGGTCTTAATGCAAGTGGTTTCAATAACGTAGGTCTTAGTGCAAGTGGTTTCAATAACGTAGGTCTTGGTGCAAGTGGTTTCAATAATGTAGGTCTTAGTGCAAGTGGTTTCAATAACGTAGGTCGTAGTGCAAGTGGTTTCAAGAACGTAGGTCTTAGTGCAAGGGGCTTCAATAACGTAGGTCTTAGTGCAAGGGGTTTCAATAACGTAGGTCTTGATGCAAGTGGTTTCAATAACGTAGGTCTTAATGCAAGTGGTTTCAATAACGTAGGTCTTAGTGCAAGTGGTTTCAATAACGTAGGTCTTGGTGCAAGTGGTTTCAATAATGTAGGTCTTAGTGCAAGTGGTTTCAATAACGTAGGTCGTAGTGCAAGTGGTTTCAAGAACGTAGGTCTTAGTGCAAGGGGTTTCAATAACATAGGTGTTGATGCAAGTGGTTTCAATAACGTAGGTCTTGATGCAAGTGGTTTCAATAACGTAGGTCTTGATGCAAGTGGTTTCAATAACGTAGGTCTTCATGCAAGTGGTTTCAATAACGTACAGTAGGTCTTAATTAATGCAAGTGGTTTCAATAACGTAGGTCTTAATGCATGTGGTTTCAATAACGTAGGTCTTAGTGCAAGGGGTTTCAATAACGTAGGTGTTGATGCAAGTGGTTTCAATAACATAGGTGTTGATGCAAGTGGTTTCAATAACGTAGTTCTTAATGCAAGTGGTTTCAATAACGTAGGTCTTGATGCAAGTGGTTTCAATAACGTAGGTCTTAGTGCAAGGGGTTTCAATAACGTAGGTGTTGATGCAAGTGGTTTCAATAACAAAGGTCTTGATGCAAGTGGTTTCAATAACATAGGTGTTGATGCAAGTGGTTTCAATAACAAAGGTCTTGATGCAAGTGGTTTCAATAACGTAGGTCTTTATGCAAGTGGTTTCAATAACGTATGTCTTAGTGCAAGTGGTTTCAATAACGTAGGTCGTAGGGTGACTATTATTCAGGTCAAATTAGTTCATATTAATTCTAACTGCATGCTCAGTCATAGTTTGTGTTCCCGTGGAGCAATTACAGAGGATTAACAACAGACTGCTTCTATATACTGCAGAGTCCAGTGTTGCCAGGCCGTGTGGAAACAGAGGCAGGCGGGAGATAAGGCGATGTCACACGAGCGCTTTTTTAGTCAATTTTTACGAGCAATTGTTTTCTGGCAGCTTCAAAATATAAGTTCCATTAGACTTCAACTATCTAACATAATCTAGTTTCGATCTAGTTTCCGATTTAAATGCGTAAAAAACTCAAAATAGTACGAGACAAAATTTTATCATCGAAAAATTACTGAAAAAACGGTCGTGCGACACCGCCCATGGATTTAATAATAATAATAATAATAATAATAATAAACGGTTTATTAAAGAATGGCAGCCTCATGAGCTGAAAATACACATTTTACAATTTAGTGGATGAACATGAGATGTACAGATATGAGGATGGTAAGCTCAGTTTACAAACAAAATAAATAAATACAATAATGATACATATGCAGAATACAAATAATCATAAAATAACCATGAGAGTAAGTGATATACAGTACATATACACATTTATTTACTTACTCATATACAGAACATACGTATATACACGTATGTGCGCACATACATATACATACATATATAGGAACATAAGAACATGCAGTAAGTGTAAGCAGTAAGGATTTACTGACTATATAGATGGTCTACGAGGTATTTGGGGAGTTACTAAACTATCGTTGGTGGAATTGGTAGTATTGAAATGGGTTAATAGTGATTTCGCTACTATTATCACAAATAATCCAGTTAATTTTGTGTATGTATATACAGTATGTGTATGTGTGTGGGTGTATGGGGATGTGGGCGGGGGGGCGGTATGTACAGTATGTGTATGTGAGAGTGAATCCCTCCGCATATGTTATTTTGTTTCCTGTGAGTGAAGGAGACAAAAGGCAAACCTGGTTGTAACAAGTGTCTCCACCAAAGTTGAAAGAGTGACAAAGAGCCAAATTGAAGGTACATCTGAGTCAATATGTCTGGAGCCACTTAGCTTTAAGTAGTTTGAATCAGTGGATGAGGGAAAGACAAATTGAGGGAGAGAGCTCCAAAAGATTACTTGTTGAGTAGAAGAAAGACTAGGAAAATAAGTTTACTCTTGAGTTAGAGAGTTGGACAGAATAGGGGTACGGTTGTATTGAAAGGCAGGTGGCCCCCTACTCTCCGTAAGGAATGAGGTATACACTGAGAATGCTCTGAAAAACACTGAATATTGTAATTGCGATAGAAGAGTGAGAGATATGCAGCATTGCGGCGTGTAGAGGGAGATTGCATGGAGTTAGTGAGAGGAAGTGAGTTGATGAGACAAAATGCTTTCAACTTTACACTTTTTAGAAGTACGGTATGGTTGGAACATTCCCACACATGCGAACAATACTCGATACGTGGGCGCACTGTTGCAGCCCTTACAGTATACAGAGAAAGATGCTGTGCGGTATTTGAAAAACCCACGGAACAGATGAGAACACCTAACTTCTGGGAAGCTGTTTTTAGCAAGACTGGTTATATGATCTTTAAAAGACAGGTCATGAGAAAAAAACCCACCATGAATACTCATAAAATATGAAGGGTTGATTTGTGTACTGTTGAAGAATAAGGGAAAGTTGTTTGGAAGATGGTGATGGGTAGATAGGAAAAAATAGGTTTTGGAAGTATTGAAAGTAACAAAATGTTCTCTGCCCCAATCGGAGATAGCTGACAGATAAGAAGATGGGCCTGTTATGACCTTATCACGTGAATTTTGAAGTGATTGCATACCTAGTCATTGTGGACAACTAGTTGAATCATGTAAGGTAGAGTCATCGGCATAGAAGTGGATAGGACGTACTGTTGCGATGATCATTAATGCATAACAGAAAGAGGACTGGACACAGGACAAAACCCTGAGGAACATCGGAGTTTATAGGTTGAGGAAGTGAGCGATTGCCGTCCACAACCGCAGCTATGGGACGGTCAGAAAGGAAATTAGAGATAAAGGCACAGATAGAGGGATGGACCCCGAATGAGGGTAGTTTGGAAATTGAAGATTAGTGCAGGACTTTATCAAAGGCTTTCAATACCGGTATGTCTAGCGCAATAGAAAAGGTCTCACTGAAGTCCCGAAATGAGGATGACCAGCAGTTAGTAAGAAAATATCACCAGTAGAGCTTACCTTAAGGAAACCATGTTAGATGTATGTTTCTTCACCAGTTTGGTCAGTGAAGTGAGAAGAGAGTCATTGGTGGTGGTGAACACTGAAATCACCCAAGATGGAGATTTTAGAGATGGATTGAATGTGTTCCACTTTAGAAGGAAGATAGTCAAAGAATTTTAGATAGTCAATAGAATTAGGGGAGAGATAAACAGCACAGATATATTTAGTGAAAGAATGACAGGATCGCTTAAGCCAGAGAGTTGAAAATTCAGAAGGTTAGTAATTCAAGGTTAGTAACACGAGAGCAACTAAGATTGTTGCTTACATACACACAACATCCACCTTTGGATGTGAATTGAGGATAGAGGTAGTAGGAGGATACATAGAAGGGTTTGATATTTGTTGCCTTAACCCGTGGAGCCCCAGCGACGCGTCTGGCGCATCGGCGATGTATGTAACGCACAGCCCCAGCGACGCGTCTGACGAGTCACCCTAATTGCTCCGACCGTAACCTCAGGTGTAGCCACTCGAGAAGGCTCAGATTTGTATGGGAACTGTGTACGTATCCCACGCAACCGTGCCGATGGTTAAAAACTCTCAAAGTCCATGTGCGTGTGCGTGAGCGCGCAATAACCTGGTTTTTTGGGGTAATTGCCTTCAATTTTTTACTCTTGTAAAATACGGTTTCGGGGGCTCTGTAGGACCATTCTTTAAGCTTTTTGAGTGGTTTTTCGTGGTTTTCCCTTTATTCCTAACCCATTCGCTATTGTTTCTGGAATAAAACCATTTTTTGAAAACCGGCCGGGTTCTGGTGAACAAACAATACAAAACTAGCCGGGGCTCCACGGGTTAAAACAATTGGGTATCAGTGAGGAAAAGTAGGTCAGGTTTGGCAAAAGAGAAATGGTGTGTCCACAGAGAGTAAGTTAGACGATCTGGGTGTAAATGTGGGTCAATTTACTGGTCATAATAATATTGCAATGTTTTCGTCGTGGTGGATATAAAATAATAATTCAATTGTTCAGGGCAGTAATAGATAGCTTCAGTAAATAGAGTCAATGGTGCAAATAATAATGTCCCCCCTCAGCAGGAAATTAACGGTTCCCTCCAGTCCCTCCATTATGGTCCATTACACCTTCCTTTCTTCCTCACTCTCTCCAAACTTCTTCTCTCACTTCTTTCTTCTTGGATTGTTCTTCTCTCTCCCTTTTGTGCATTTACCTTCCACTGTTTTCTTTTTTCTAATGTGTCTTGGGAAATTAATTGGTTCTCTTTATATATATACTGTATATACTGTATATATACAGTATATATAATTATATATATATATATATATATATATATATATATATATATATATATATATATATATATATATATATATATATATATATATATATATATATATATATATATATATATATATATATATATATATATACTGTATATATATGTATACTGTATATATATATATATATATATATATATATATATATATATATATATAGCGTCTTCCCTTTTTGCTGGAAGTTTGCTCTCATTCAACCTGTCCCAAAGAAGGTTGATCGCTCTAAAACTTCGAACTATTTTCCGATTGCTCTCATTTCTTGCATCTCAAAAGTTATTCATTCTTCAATATTTCTTAAGCATAACTTAAGCATCAGATCGCCAGAATGGATTCCTTAACCCGGCAAGTACGGGAAGACTCTTAAGAGTTTCCCCGGGCAACTGCGGGAAGACTCTTGAGATCCTGGGCCTAAAAAAATCCATTTAAAACATCTCAATTTTTTTTTTTTTTTTTTGCTCCTGGGCCATGCCAAATATCACTCCTCCACATCCCCTCCTTCCCCACTTCCCTCCCCTCCTTCACTTATCACCTATTTTCCCTGTTATTCCCTTATTCTGTGGGCTATTTTCGTGCTAACATTAGCGAGTTGGTAGCAGGGCGTTGTCATCACTGTTACCAAGCGTGGGAAAGAGCGAGAGAGAGACTATTGCGTAACAGTGTCTCTCCAGACAAGGGGAGGGGAGGAGGCGAGGGAGGTTGCCTCAGCCATACATTATGTAACTCCCGGCCTGTATCGCCGATTTTGACCATCCAAACGTTGTTTCCACTTGTTTTATTGCTGTAAAAGATTAATACCTTTATAATCAACCTAGAATAGGCATATATGGATAAGTATTAATGCTATTTATGGTAAAAAAACGATGTTAGTGATGGGAACAGCTCAAATATGTGCACACAGGCGTGTGGTGTCTCATACCCCCCATGCACACGTCTTAGGTTAAGGATCGCTCTACTGGGGATCTCCTTTCATATCTTACTAACTCTTAGTCATCCTCCTTCCATGAGAATTTTTCTATTGCGCTGGACATATAGAAGGCCTTTAATACTCAAGCCGCGGCGCCCGACATATGTCGGGCAAGAGAACAATGGACTATTGTCCAGTGCCCCACAATAGTCAGGCTGGATTTTGAGCACATTATCGGTTCTGAGAGAGAGTTCACGCGTCGGGAGGACGATAGGCGGGCTCTGACCTTCCGGCCCGACCACAGAGCCGCGACTGACAGCCCCACTGCAACATTCCACAACCAATGTCTCGCGATACCAGGAAGAAACCAAGAAAATTACCTTATTTAGGGATTTTTCACCTCCGGTTACGCAATTGCTACAGGATAACCCGTGGTCGTACAAGGATGATTGAAGTGTCATTGGAAAGCTCTATTATTGCCCTTTCATGGATACATAATTGTATTACACTCTGGCTCTTTTTTATGCATGAAAAAGAGCATGGAATGAAGCTCGTTTAGGGTAAATATGCCCGCCAGACAGGTAGTAGAAGTTACAAACATCCCCGTCGGTAAGGGGTTAATAGTGTCTTGCACAAATCTCTAATGTCCAAACTACCCTCCTTCGGTTTCTATCCCTCTATCTGTGCCTTAACTCGAAAAAAAATAATAGTAACTCAAAAGAAAATAATTGGAACACTTGCATACAGAAATAAGTACGACCACACTAACGAGTTATTCTCCGAATTTGGATTGCTTAAGTTTGAAGATTTTCATAAATACTGCTGTGCTTTTTTTGTGTATAAATCCTTGAAAAATCACATCGAAAATTATATAGGCCTATTTAATATAAGAACAAATGTTAGATATAATATGAGAAACACCAACCTCTTAGACATACCACTAATGTTAACAACACAGTCTTGATAATCCATAAGCTACCATGAAGTCAAGATATGGATTAGGTTACCATCTTACATAAGAGATAAATTTAATATAGCCGATTTCAAAATATGCCTCAAATTATAATTATTATTCAAATACAATAACTAATAGCTTGCTTAAATAATTGTAATTTTCATGAGAACAGGTATACAGTATATAGTATATGTTGTCCAAATACCCATATATATATTATGTTCATACCATCGATATTGTTGTCCAAATACCCATATATATATTATGTTCATACCATCGATATTGCTGTGTAGCCACAAACTGTTAATGTGCGCATTATTAACATTATTGATATGATATTTTAAGTATGCACAGCCATCATCAATGCAGAAACTCACTCGTGTAAATAAACACAATGTGCCTCTTAATAGAGTCCCGTGCTCTCAAAAGGTTCAGCCATAATAACCCCATTGGGTTATATCTATACTTGTGTATGACAACTTATGTATATATTTATTGGCCAAATATACATTTTCAATTTCAATTTCAGTTAATGATCTTCTGTACTGTACCTCTAGAATCTAGTCCAAATCCACTCACATACTGATGACTCTACCTTACACTATTCAACTAGTTTTTCACAACAGCCCAGAATGCAATCACTCCAAATCTAATGTGACAAGGCCATAGCACGCCTATCTTCTGATCTATGAATTATTCCTGATTGGGGCAGATAACATTGTGTTTATTTCAATGCCTCCAATACACAATTTCTCTCTCTGTCTACCTGTCACAATCTTCCACAAGACTATCAATTGCTCTGCAACAATACACAAGTCAACCCTTCATCTTCTCTCAATATTATTGGAGAGGTTCCACCCATACCGCACATCTCAAAAGAACAAAGTAAAAAGCATTTCGCCTCATCAACTCACTTCCTCTTACTAGTTCCGTACAATCTCTTTCTACATACCGCAATGTTGCATCTCTTTCACTCTTTTATCGCTATTACAACAATCAGTGTTCTTCAGAGCATACCCCCTCCTTTGCGGCGAGTGTGAGGCACCCGCCTTTCAAAACAGTCCCATTCCTATTCTGTCCAGCTCTCCAACCCAAGAATTAACAAAGTTTCTCAGTCTTTCTTCTATTCAACAAATGAACTCTGGAAGTCTCTTCGTCAATCAAACTTTCCTTCATCCTATGACTTAGACTCCTTTAAATTTTGTCGTATCCAGGCACTTTAACTCCAACGTCCCTTGAATTTGGCTCTCTGTCTCGCTTTTTGGCGAGACACTTGTCACAGGCAGCCTGCCTTTTGTCTCCTTCATGCACATAGGACAAATTTATAAATCCGGTCTTTCTTGGGAAGATCATATTACCACTCTTGCTAAAAACAGCTTCCCAGAAGTTAGGTGTGCTCAACCGTCTCCGAGGGTTCACATTCCCGCACAGCTTCTAGCTCTGCATAGGAGCACAGTGTACCCATGTATAATGAGTAGTGACCGCATTTATGGGGAGGCCCCACCCATACCGCACTTTTCGTTTTCGAAAGAGTAGAGTCAAAAGCATTTCACCTCATCAACTCACTTCCTCTTACTAGTACCTTAACACTTCTACACGCCGCAACGTTGCATCTCTTTCACTCTTCCCTTGCAACAATCAGTGTTCTTCAGAGCTCTCTCAGCTTTACAGTTAGTGTGTCCAGGCATTTTGACCCCAACGTCCCTTGAATTTCGCTTTATGTCACTCGTTTGGCTTGAGGGAGACACTCGTCACAGACAGCCTGCCATTTGTCTCCTTCATATACATCGAGCACAAAAGAAAACCGGTTATATAGAGAGACGTGTGTAACTGAGCGCACGGATGTGTGTTGGGGCAGGATAATCTGGCAGATTAAATATACTGATTAAAAGTTTACCTGATATTTAAGTAAATATTTCCTGAATATTATAAATAATGATCGTATCCCTCTCAATTTCCTACGATGAAAATGTTCCTCCCATTATACTATTAATGATTGCCTACTAGCTAGTTAGTTCAAATAGGACTTCAGAGGCTATCAACCCTATTGGATTACTATATTAAGCCAGCACATTTAAAGTCAAGTATAACGTCAAGACTGGAGCTTCTTTCAGAGAACTCCAGTCCCTTGCCTACTAAATTATTCTTCAAAACTACTTTTAAGATTTGTTCGAGATCAAAGGATAATCCTTACAAAGTTATGAAACGGTATGAAAGTGAGTTAAGAGGGCGGTAGTTGCTTTTCTGGACCCCCTTCTTCTTCATTTATAGAACTAATAGCTTTGATGTTTTAAGAAGTTCGCTCCATTAGTTTGACGATTTTAAAACCTTTTGTGCCATGTAGGGGTCTAGTTTTTCCTAGCAAGCGATAGCGAGCCAGTAAATTAGGAGGAATCGGGATATTTCTCTACCGAAAAATGTACAAGTTTATCTCGAAGGGAGGTCTTTTGGGTTTTAAGCTTGAAGGAGGTCTTGGGAGGGGAAGATAATAAATACATTAACAAATACAACCAAATCTCTCTTGAGTACGATACAAATTTCATGACAGCTTTAATAATCAGGCTTCGTTAAGTGGCTAGTGGCTGCTGCTTTGATTTAAATGACCTAAATGACACAACAGATCCTTAAATTGACAACGAAATGGGGCGAAAGGTGTTAAAATTGCCAAACTAATGGGACGAACGTCTTACAATCTCAAAAGCAATGGGGCTAAACATGAGGGAGAAGGGAGTCCAGACAAAAATCCCTCGAGTGAAAATCTCTCCTTAGCATAATTAGGAAGGGTAATGTTTTGTGGGGGTTATTTACACTTAGGAGATAAAATACGCATTTGTTTTATGTGTTCTGGCTACATTAGACGTTATTATTCAGATTAGGAAGGGTATATGGATGTTAGACAGTTGATTGAGATAGCCAGCACCCTTTTAATTCCCACCGATCCTTTCTAAATTGTGTAAAATCGTCTAATGAAAGACAAAATACACTGTCAAAATGCGTCACTGACGAACTTCAAAGGGTTAACACGGAGAGATTTCCACTTGAGGGATATTTTTCTGGGCCCCTTTCTCTCTCATGTTTAGCCTCATTGCTTATGAGATTTTACCACGTTTGCCCCATTTATTTTGGACATTTTAAGAACGTTCGCCCCATTTTGAGACCTTTTGTACAAATTAGGTGTCGATTTTCAAGGCGAGACATAGCGAGCCTGTGATTTAAGAGGAACCGTCCATCAGCCGGGAAATATTTGTACCGACATATGTATACATTTATCTTGAAAGGGGGTCTAGGGGGTGTAATTTTAAGTTTGATGGAGGTTTAGGGGAAAAAAAAAAAAAAAAAAATATGCACATATGATTTTACCGTGGCCAGTGTCTAATGATGACTCTGATTAACCATGGGGTACAATTAATATTTGAAATGTATCATAGTCCGTATATTTTCAGCTAAGGGTACATTGCCATGTCCCCATCATGCATATTTGGCTATTACAGAGATTTTGCACCAACACATGATATAAATATATGTTGGTAATTATATGAATCAGAGATATAGTAGTTTCATATATTGCCATTAGGGGGTGATGGGTCGTTTTTCTGGTCCCCCTTCTTCCTCATGTTTAACCCAATCAGTTTTCTGATGTTTAGACGTTCGCTCCATTAGCTTGTTGATATTAAAACCATACGTCCCATTTATATATCAATATCAAGACCTTTCGTGCCAATTAGGTGACAATGTTTTTCCTGGCGAGCGATAGCTAGCCTGTAATTTTAAGAGAAACCGGTTTTGGCCGGGACATTTTTTATCGAAACATGTATAAATTTATCTAGAGAGTGTTTTTTTGTTTAAAGTTTGATGGAGGTCTAGGGAGAACACCAAAAATAGAATAAATACACAAATATATATCCCATTCTTTAAAACAAATGGTTCGCCTCATGTGAGTGAAGAGGCTTTTCAACTATCATACAAACATTTCCTCTAGCATAATTAAATTGTAAAGTATTTGTTGACAAATATTTTAGGACACCAGCATAGACAAAGTGTGAAGGGTACTCAATAAGGATTAGAGAGTGAACGTGATACACATAAATCATATAATAAAACTACGATTTACGAAAAACTGGCTGAGAAAAGAGATAATAATCGAATATATTGTAAGGGAGTCTAATAAAAAAGACAGATTGATGGTTAAATGGTAGAGTTTTTAATGAATTATTACAAATAAAGGATGTTTCAAAAATTACTTATTAGTTATGATTTATATAAAATATTGGCGAGTCAATAAACATATAATAGATATATGAGGTTTGGTTCCAATATGTAAGATGTGGTTTGATAATTACAGACAGATTGTTTAATGGGTATATACTGTAAAATAGTAAGTATGTTTATAGAGAGATATGCTGTATATAGAGATAGACATACCACAGATGAATAGATCAATGGATATATAGAAGGCCAAGTCTGTTAAAGACAGATTTATAAAGGGATAGACACAACACAGTCATATAAATACATAAGCATTATATCGAGGGCAACAGTAAGGTAAGTAAATATATATTATAGGCAGATTTGTATGTATGTGTTAATTTATTTATTTATTTATTTAATATTATTTCGTTTCCTCCCAAGACCTCGATCCAGCTTAAAAAATCCCCCTCATGACCCCTCTTCGAAATAAATTTGTAAATTTTTCGGTAACAAAATGTCCCAGCCGAAGGCCGGCTCCTCCTAAATTACAGGTTCGCTCTCGCTCGGCGGGATAAAATCGACACCTAATTGTCACAAAATATCCTAATATTAACAAATAAATATAGCGAACGGTCTTAATATTGCCCCCCCCCCCCCCCCCCCCCCTTAAAGAAGCAATGTTAGGTATTCAATCATGTCCTTCGCTGGTCAAGAATACTCTAGAAGAGAAGGTAAACTTTGTGTCCTAGCTATGCTGTTGGTAGAATATATAGAACCCAGAATGAACCTTTTGAAGGTCGTGACACATTTGACATTATAATCTGGCTATCATTAAACAAATATATTCAGTTTAAAAAAAGGTTCAGTGGGAATTATAAGGGCTAAGACTGTCTCATTTAACTCTCTGACCTCCATATGCCCTTACTATTCTAAATAAAATCGTCAAATAATAGCCGGAAAACATAAACGAAATGCTATTAGATCACTTTCTTATTTGCTTGGCTATAATTAGACGTTTATCTAAATTTGAAGAAAAAAAAACTGTCGAAGGGTTAATTGATGTTTGAAATAACCCTTCTATTCCAATTCTATATCCTGAAGGTTTGTAAAGTTAGCAACGTAAACCAGAAGGGCATTAGAATGATGCCGTCGTAATAAAATGTCATGTTTCATCAACCAGTACAGTATGTAGCAACCGCTCTGCCCTATATTATTTCAGAAGAGAAAGACCTATTAGAGTTAAAGAGTTTTTGTCAATATTTGTTTACGCTGATTTCTTAAGGTCCATACTAAGCTGTAGAAGAAATAAATCAAAATGAACATTATGTAATTAGTTAAGTAAGTGAATTCTAGAAAGGGTTGGATATCATTATATCATTGTCTCAGCTAGCATGCTTAGACCAGACAATGAGTCTACGAGCCTATATGGCAACACTGTGAGCCTGATCGTGGGGATTATAGCCAGGTGGGTGGGTCGTGGTGTGGTGGTGGTGGTGGTGGGTTGGTATGGGGGGTCGGGAGGAAGGAAGGATGGAGATGAAAACAATGAGGAGAAATAATATATATATACTGGTATATATATATATATATATATATATATATATATATATATATATATATATATATATATATATATATATATATATATAAGAGACAAGGAGGGAGATAGGAATGGGGGGGGGGATTAAGGATAGAAAGGAATACATGAGAGATGAATGAAGAATGGATGCATAATAGTACTGTCTTCCAGTAGGTGGAATATAGGTAAATGAGGAAACAAAGAAAAATAAAACTGGAAGAAAGATGATAGAGATAATACATACACATACACACATACACACACACCCATACACAAAGTAGGGAGATTGTTGGCACCAATCGAGCAGGTCAGTACCCATGGGAGGCCAATACACCTAAATTAACTCTAACATACCTTGATTTTGGCTCTCCATCACTGTTTCAACCTTGGGGGGACACTTATTGCAGGCGGCTTTACCATTTGTCTTCTTCATCCACATAGAACAAACAAAAAAACACTCAGGGGGACAAAACATCAATGAATCAGTGATGGATGGATTGTGAGGGTGAACATACATCCTTCGCTACCTCTTCTCTTGCTCGAGAGAGATGAATTTGTTATATAGAGGGTGGAGAATGAAGAAAGGGTGATCGAAGTCGGGGAAAACCTTGATTTGGGAAGAAGGAGAGAGAGAATGAGCATGGATAGAGAGGAAATGAGAGGAGAAAATGGTAAAACAGAGGATTTAAGATGGAGAGAAAGGTGGATAGAGAAGAAGAGAGAGATAAATGAGATAGATATGGAAGAAAGAAAGTATATAGAACTGGAACAATGAAGAAAACAGAAACGAGCATTGAGAGAACAGAAATGAGGATAGAGATGGGAGGGAATTAAGAAAGGAAATGGAAAATGAGAATGAAAAAGAGAAGGAAGGACAGATGGAAAAGAAAGTATGACAGAGAAGGGTGAGAGAAGATAATAAAAGGTTGAGTGAGGGAAAATGGGTAGATAAATAATAGAAAAATAATAGAGAAAGAAGGGAATAAGGGAGGGAGGATACATAGAGAAAGGGGAAGAATAGGTAGCAAGGGAGATGGAAATGGATGAGCGGGCAGAGAGAGTGAAGCCCACCTCCCAGAAAGTGTGGAGAGAGAAGTGAATGCAGGAAGTAAGAAACGAAGATAAGCAAATTACTGGCACGCCCGGCATTGCGCACAACCTATTGGGGCCCATATCTCCACTTTCCTGGGTCCAGTGTGTATGTATACATTTTTTAGTCTCCATGGATTTAGAACATAATTATACATTCCGATTTCTGCAATACATATAATGCTAAGATGGCCCAAAGGCAATTAATGGGATCCACAACGCTGTTTGGATTCAAATATTATTTAGCTTACTCTTGCAGTACAATGATGTTTTTTGACAATGTGTTAGGGCTGACAGTAGAGCATTTTATCCAGTTTAAGGAATATTGGTGGGTGAGAAAATGATGGATTAAAATGTATTTTATCTATTCGATCCAAATCCAGAGGAAGATTGAATAACCATATCCAGCATAAACTAAAATGATGCCACCATATTGAAAGCGTTAAGCATTGTACCTTGTAGCAACCTTTTCAAGATCAACCAGACCCTATTTGTGTTTGTTGATAAGCTCTAAGGTTTAGTCATACTTGTGTACATCAACAAACCTTATTCAACGTAAAATAATAAGCAGCCTACATTTGGGGTCTCGAGTTTCAGAAGTATCTTATCATGGTCTATAACTACTGGTAGAAGCAACAAATAATAATAATAATAATAATAATAATAATAATAATAATAATAATGACAATAATAATAATACACATAGAAAGAGTGTGAAACTAGTATGGGACCCTATTAAATTGCAAAACAATCGTCTTAGCTACAAACTAATATAATTTATTTTCCTTACTATGTAGAAATTAGCTCTAACATCCAGAGCATAGTGTAACCTATGTACTGCAACTGTATATAATTGTTATGCGACGCTATAATTTAGCACGCTTTATACTAGTTCGTTATTTCTACCATAGGAAAGTTCAGAACTATAAACACTCAACGAGAACACAGCTGACTTTAATACATATACCTTATATCAATCAATCATCACCAATGTCACAGAATACACAGTTTCGGTACACAAGGTTTATTTCTTTTTTAGCTAGGGTACAAGGTAAGACAATATAATTGAGTCTCAACTATATTAAATTAGCTCAATTGAATCATACAAGAATAATACAGTAAGTATGAATGTTCCTGCTTAAATATACTGGCAGGAATAAATAATATGCAATTGCAAAATAGTATCAATGAAGTATAGAAGATAACTATGTAAAGTATAGTATAAATAAGCACAGAGAGGTTAGTCTCAAACAATAACCAATATCTATCTATCTATCTATTGCCTGACGCCGTGATCCCCGAAGGGGTGGCCACGAACGAACCGCCCCCATGCACCTCTGTCCCCAGTCAGTCGACGCCCCTCCCCCCAACCAGCACCGCCTTCGTTCATGTAGTTCCTCACTCCATCCTTCCACCTCATATTCGGTCTACCTCTCCCCCTCTGTCCCTCCACCTCGCTCTCGTACACCCTCTTAGTCATTCTCTCGCTTTCCATACGTTCCATATGGCCGAACCATCTCAAGTTGTTCCTTTTCACACTTTCCAGCCACATCTACCTCCACACCACACCTCCTTCTTACTTCCTCATTAGTCTGTCTATCCCTCCATGTAACTCTGCACGCACTCCTTAAGTAATTCATTTCCACTGCTCTCACTCTTGGTCTGAGTCTCTCAACCAACGTCCATGCTTCGCTTCCGTAAGTCAGTGTCGGAATTACCACACTGTCATGCAAGGACTTCTTCACTTCCATACTGACCACCCTATTTCTTGTTACTGCTTTTAGCGTTCCTACAACCCTCTTCCCCTGTTGTACCCTCTCCCGCACCTCTTCATCCATAGTCCCATCTTTACTCAACACACTGCCCAGATACTTAAAAGAGTTGACGATCTCCATAGCCTGACCGTTCAGCTTCACCTCACACTCTGTGACTTCACCCCTTTCGAAGACCATAACCTTGCTCTTCCCCGTATTTACCTTCAAATTCCGTTTTTCGCACACTGTTCCAAACTCATTTACCAGACCCTGCAACTCCCATTCATTATCACTCATCAGAACTGTATCATCCGCAAACAGCAGTATAGGTAGCTTCCACTCAATTCCCTCCCTTTTTAGCGATACACCAACATCCACTGCTCTTGATAGAATTTCTTTCATAACTCCATCCATATATACAGTAAACAACCACGGGGACATCACACACCCCTGTTTCAAACCAACATTCAGGTCAAAGAACTCGCTCTGCTCACTCTCCACACGTACTGCCGCCTTTGCACCCTCATACATGCTCTTCACTGCTTTCAGCAACTTGCCCTCTACTCCGTATAATTCTAAGTACTTTCCACAAACCTTCTCTATCCACTCTGTCATAGGCCTTCTCCAAGTCCATAAAGGCAACATACACCTTTTGTTTCTTCTCCAGATACTTCTCCACAACACAATTCAGGGTAAAAATCTGATCTACACATCCTCTTCCCTTCCTAAAACCTCCCTGCTCGTCGCCTATCCATTTCTCCGTTCTCACTCTCACTCTCTCAATCACTACCCTACTGTATACCTTCCCTACTACGCTTAGAAGACATATTCCTCGGTGGTTACCACACACTCCTCTTTCCCCTTTGCCCTTATATAGGGGGACTATTATGCCAGTCTTCCAGTCATCGGGTGCACTCCCCTTCTCCCATGCTAGTTTGCACATTTCCATACCCATTCTATCACTATCTCACCACCATACCTCAACATTTCCCCACACACTCCATCTGTTCCTGGTGCTTTCCCCAACTTCACTCTTTTCATGGCTTCCCACACTTCTGACCTCCTGATCCCCACCTCCTCCTCCACTACTTCTCTTCTTCTCCCTCCCATACCATATCCAGCTATGTTTGCTGGCTCTTCATTCCTTTCATTTAGCAACTCACTGAAGTACTCCCTCCATCTTTCGACTCTCTTGCTTCTCGGCTAGCATTCTCCCATTCTTATCTTTCACACCCTTACTGTTTCCCTTGCTACCTTCCCTAACTTTCTTGACTTCTTTCCAGAACAGTTTCTTACTCTCCCTCCATTTTACACTCAGATTCCTTCCAAATTCCTCATCTACTCTTCTCTTACTTTCCTTCACTACTCTTCACCACCCTCTTACTCTCCACGTACCTCGCTCGTTTCTGTCTCTCGGAATCTTCATTCCCTCTACTACCCAACCACTCTCTATATGCTTTTTTCTTTTCTTCCACAGCTATTCTTACCTCTTCTGTCCACCATGCTGTACCTTTCACTCCCCTCCCTCTTCTCCTCACTCCACACACCTCCTCACATGCTGCACAGATCTCATCCTTAAACACCTTGCTCATCTCCTCCACTTCCTCCATAACTTCCAGGTCGAACCCCCCTAGTCGTCTTTCCACTGCTCTCCTGTACTCCTCCCTGATTTCCTCCTCCTGCAACCTCTCCACCCTCCTCACCATTCCACCCTCCTCTCGCCTCCCTCCCGCTCTCACCCACTTCTTTTGTATCCTAACCTTAGCTACCACTACATAATGATCAGACAGACCCCCTCCAATACCCCTATACACCCTAGCATCCATCACATATTTCTTCATTCGTTCATCCACACATACATAATCAATCAATGACTTTCGTTCCACCACTGTCTTATCCTTCATCGTCAACATCCGTTTCCACGTGCACCTGTGGATCATTCTGTGTCGGAAGAAGGTGTTGGCTATCCACATCCTCCTCCCCACACATACGTCCACAAGTGCACTACCATTCCCATTCACCTCTGATGGTACCCCCACCCTCCCACCACTCCCTCAACTTTCCTATCACCCACCTTACCATTCATATCCCCAATCAGAAATATTCTTTCGTTCTTGTCAAACTTCTCCAGGCACGCCTCCACATTCATCCAGAACTCCTCTTTCTTTCTTTCAAGTATATCCTCTGTCGGGGCATACACGCATACAATCACCCACGTTTGTATTCCTACTTTCATTCTCACCCACACAATCCTTGAACCCACAGACCCATACTCTCTTACACATTCCTTCCATTTGCTACTTACAAACAAACATGCACCTTCTCTCGCTGTTCCTTCATTCACTCCAGCACACACACCCATTCCACACTCCCACTCTCTCACATCTGAACCTTTCCATTTGGTCTCTGTCATTCCACATACATCCAGCCTGGCATTCACTAACACTTCCAGAACCTCTCTCTTTTGTGCCATCATTCATGCCACTAACATTCCACGTAGCCATTCTCAGAATGTCCGAAGGCATGTCCTTAGTCGGTCGTGGTTCGTCAACGTTGGTTCCGTCCGCATCCGAGGCTGTTCGTTCGTTTTTCCTTGCTTCGATATTTTTTCCGGGTGGGTGTCGCAAGCCCACCGACCCAACCTCTTTAGTCGCCTCTTACGACACGCAGAAGGCACGAATCAATATCCTGAAGGTAAATGGCAAACGCGAGGTAGCGAGTGAAGCGAGGTAAGTAGATAATACTGCATAGACACACACACAATGACAAAGTTATATGCAAATAAGGATATGGGTTGATTAGTGAATAACTTGACATTAATTCAACATAATAAAAGATATAATTCTAAATCAACTCATAGGATTACAATAATGAATATAAATTCAGTAAGTCAATAATTATAATAGCCTGTGTGCGGGGCTGAAAATCTTGCTGTGGAGAAGTTAACGCGACATGTTAATGACAGGAGTTTACATTCAACTCAAATACAGCTTCAACTGAGTTTTAAGTCAGGAAACACAATCTTTACAATATTTTAACTAAGAGACTGATAAAAAATACTCTCTGTGAAAACTTATAGGCTACATGCAATCACGTACTCAGCTGATAACAACACATGGAATAAGATCTGATTGAGTGTTCACTGGTATTCACATATATTGTGCATGTATATTTCCCGAACGAATATATATATATATAGCTCTTATACGAACTATAGGAAACTATATCCCAAGAATTCTATCTAATGTATATATCAATCTCACGTATAGAATTTGATTTATTCTCTCAAAATGAGTGGTGATGGCTAGAAGGAGAGAATTAATAATCTCTTAAGATGACGTTAAGTTGAACACTAACATATCTTATATAACCTTCGCAATAATCATCAACACAGTTTATCGAACAAGAGGCACTTAATTTCGTTGAAGTATAGAAGTAGGAGCCCATGAGAGATCTGGTCACACGTGGCGATTGAGTCCGTTGTCCACTCCTGGTGACACCAGGGGGGCGTCTTCCTCACATGCTCTAACTAGAATATGCACTTCTAGCTCGCCTACACCACTTCTTCTGGGTCACTTCACACACAGCCGGTTGTAGATGCTTTTTAAGGGGATTTAGGCTAACCCCTACGGAAGTATATTCGGAGTTGATTACCAGCTATCAAGCACGTTCGCCCCGAGAGGAGAAGTGCCCGAAAGTGGAATCAACTTAATTCAGGTGTCTGGGTGGTGCGTTTTGGAGTATGAGTGGCATGAGAATTTTTTGTTGTTGTTATTGCCGAGGTTATTAAGGATTTTAAAATTACAGTACATATATGGTTACAAAGGTAATTACCTTCTTTATTTATTAACATTAAATGTATGGATGAAGAAGCTTTGGGCACGGAGCGACCATTTTTGATCCTGCGGTTGGAGGGGATTAGCGTTAGGGAGCGGCCTGTTTTGACCCACACAGGTAGTGAGGCTCGGTTTTCCTTTATGCTGGTGTTGGGGAAAGTTATTCATTTGTATCTCCCTGTATTGTATGGAGGCAATTCGGCATGATGATATTGGTGGCTCTTTTACATATGGAAACAAGTTCTGGGGATGTTAGTGGGGGCATCATGTTCATAGAAGACTGTGAGGTGGAGAGGAATGGTGGACTTATTGGCGAGGTGTACTAGCTGCGACAGGGTATGAATCTTGGTGTCCTGTTGGTCCTTAGATATGGCTAGTCGATTTATCTTCATGGTTGTTGTTGCTTGGGCAGGTTCAGGACTAAGACTGGCTGTGGAGGGTGATTTGGAGCTGTCGGTGCCCTCCGGTACAGAGTGGAGGAGCTTGGAGGATGTAGGGTCACTAGGTACAGCTGGTGTTGGTTGACCAATTAAAGGTGGGACAGGATGGGTGTTTGTCGACTGGAGGTGTGAAGGCGTGGTCGGCTGGCTGGCTGTAGTGGTGGTAGTTGAGGTGACAGGTGAGGCTGGGGCAGCTTGGGCTGGGGTGACAAGTGGGATGACAGGTGCCTGGTGGGTGTGGCTTGGTCCGGCAGGTGGGGGGTGGGTGGTGGTAGAGGTCTTTTTCCGGGGTTTTGGTTGGAAGGTTTCTGGAGCCCACCATTTTGTTTGCACCACACGTCAGCCTGATCGTCTGCATGAAGGCTGTAAAGTGGGTGAAGTTAAAGAGGGTGAAGTGTTTGACTTTGGTTGTGCAGAGGTTGAAGTTGGGCGTTTGGGGAGGGTGTCTGATTTGGATGGTGAAAGAAGTTTAGTTGTATTGTTTAAAGGTGGAGAGGGTGAATTATAGTAGAGGTGGATGGTTGGTGAGTGATTTTAGGTTGAGTCGTGAGGGAAGGCATTTTTTTGATAGAATCGGTGGTGAATCAGGAGAGGGGATACGTGACAAGGCAGGGGAAGTTGGCTGAGTGGTTGGTGAAAGGGAAAACATGGGAATATCAAATTCAGATGAGTCGGAAGGGAGGGGGGTGGTGGGGGCGCAAAGAAGATTAGGATGAGTCTGAGTGGCAAAGGTGGGTGGGGCATAGATGGTGCGAAGGGGGGTATTAGAGTATTAGGGTGATTGAGATGGTGTGATGTAGAGGGAGGAGGAGGAGGAAAAATGGTGGGTAAGTTATCAATAGTTGGAATGGGTATTTTTGGTAGAATGGGAAGAAGGGTGATGGGAGGAATTTGGGGAGGGGGTAATGACTCTGTGGGACATCAGAGTTTGATTATCATTTGCAGGGCATGCGGTATTATTGCCTGGGTCAGCTAGCATGATTTCATTCTCATTAATTGGTTGGAACCGGCATACATATCGATTACGGTATGTGGGTGACTCTCCGTGGTAATTGACGGAGACCTGGTAACAATTTGGCACTGTGAGGACTTCAAAGGGGTCTTTATATCTTGGCCTGAGTTTAGAGGGTACAGGAAGGTGAGCTACCATAACTAGATCGCCGATGTGGTGGGGGCTGACTTTGGGTGTTTAGTCAGGCTGAAGATCTTGTAGGTACTGTAGTTGTCGTAGTCGGTTCTTCAAGTGAACTAGGGATTGATCGAAGTTGGACGAGGCCCGTATGGGGCAGACAGGTGGCGTAGGGGAAGGAGAACGGGGGGGGTACCCCAATGACTTGTTCATGTGGGGAAATTCCGTCTTATCGAGGGCAAGTATTGATTCCCCATTGCACTACTTTGACTTGACTGGGCCAGTCGGTGGTGTTCATCTGTTTCAACCGAGTCCTTATCTGATTAGCAATGGTACGGTGGCTCCTTTCACAGATAGAGTTTTCTTGTGGCTAATGAGGAGAGGAATGACTGATCTTAACCCTTAACTGTCGGTGCGCAACTTATGTCGTGTGAAATAAATATGGACTATGTGGCGGTTCACAACTTATGTCGAGCGCCATTTTCACCCCGTAATGATGCTGAGAAAGAGAGAGCTGAGCGGTGTGAGGAGCGTAGCAACCCTATGACCGTCCTCCACCACCGCGGTGGACCAACTGAACTGTATTCTAACTTCCTCCCCCTCTTCTCACTCGCTACACAGGGAATTATGTAGGGAAATTATCTAATTACAAATTACAGGGTTTTTGCACTCGTGTTGCACGATCGTTGCAAGAGAACCAGTGGTCGTACAAGGATGGTTCGGGTGTCATTAGAAAGCTCTGTTTACGCCCTATAAGGGATAGATATTTGGTTTATGCTCTGGGTCTTATTTAGGCATGAAAATGATCACGTAAACAACCCTATTTAGGGTAAAAAAAAAAAACTGCTGGGCGCTATGGTCAAATAGACCGCCTAGCCCGCCAATAAGGTGTTAAAACCACACATTTGTGAGATTTGTGTCCAGATGTGTCCTGTGAATTCAGGGGCATTATCAGAGTGAATGGCTTCAGGTAGACCGGAATATGGAAATACGTGTTGTATCAAGGCTTCTGCTACTGAAAAAGCAGTGTGGTCTTTTGCTGGGCAGGCTATTACATACTTGGAGTAGGTATTCACAAAGGTGATGATGTATTTAAAACCTTTGACACCTTCCATGGGTCCCATGATGTTAACGGCCAGTAATTGCCATGGTTTTCATGCCACTAGTTTGCCTGAAGGTCCTGGGGTGCGTGTTCGATCTTTACCCAGGGCATATGCTCGACATGCTTCAGTGACTTTCTTGGCGGTGATGTAGGTTGAAGGTGTCCAGTAAACTTGCTGAAAAGTCGAGGCTAATTTCCGTTGAGCTAGATGAATGCCATTATGTGAATGTAGGGATTGCATGGTTGGTAGGGCGGCGCTGGGGCTGATGGCAATTTTATTGTCTGGAGTGTATAGATTATCTCCCCTTCTTTGGAGTCGTGAGCAAAGGTGTCGGGGCATCCAATTAGGTTTTTGTTGTCGTTAAAATTGTTGCAGGAGGTGTTGTTGGTCTTGATCCGTTGTATCTTGATGGTGAATGGCTAGAATGGGGGTAGGTTCATTTTCGGTGGTTGTGTTGGTGACTGTTGAGTTTAGAGGGAGCCTGAAGAGAGCATCAGCATTTGTGTGTAGTTTTCCAGGTCTGCAGTCAATCTCGAAGTTGAACTCTTCAAGGGGCTCGTGCCATCTGACTGTTAAGGTGTTTGTTGTGTATTATTTTCGGAGCCATTGGAGGGCGTGGTGATCTGTGATTATGGTTACTTTGACTCCGGCTAGATATGCTTTAAAATATTGAAGGGCCCAAATTATTCCTAAACATTCTGTCTTGGTGACTGGATAGTTCGTTTCTGCTGGACTGAGTGTTCTGCTGGCACATGCAATAATGCGTTCGCGTCCGTCTCTGGTTTGGCCGAGAACTGCTCCAATACCGAATTGTGACACATTGTTATAAAGACGGAAGGTCTTAGTGTAGTCAGGAAATGAAGCGACTGGTGAACCTATGAGGAGATCCTTAAGGGAGTTGAAAGCTTGAATGCGTTGAGTTGTCCACAGGAATGGTTCTTCTATTTTAGTTAAATCGTGAAGGTACCTGGCAATAGTGGCAAAGTTTTTTACGAAGCGACAATAGTAAGAGGCTAATCCTAAAAATGCTCTGACTCCTTTGACGTTGGTGGTGGGGGGGGGGGGGGGTTTATGGCACTTATTTCTTTGAGTTTTTTCAGGATCTGGGCAGATTCCTTCCTTGGAGACTATGTGACCGAGGAATTGTACTTCTTTCTGTGCTGAGGTGCACTTGGAGGGTTGAGTTTTAACTTGGCTTCTTGAATCCGTTGGAAGATTTAGCGAAGGTGTTGGATGTGTTCGGCCCAAGTTTACTAAAAATAATGATGTCATCTAGGTATGCTAAACAGGTTTCCCTGGTTAATCCTTGCAACACAGCTTCCAGGAGTCTAGAGAAGGTGGCAGGGCCGTTGCAAAGACCAAAAGGCAGTACGGTAAACTCATAGGGGAGGTATGGTCGAGTGGTTTTGCCACTGGACTGGTACTCCAAAGGTCCCGGTTTCAAATCCCGATATGTCAATGGGAAGATATTATTGGGATTGAATTTGTGCTATACCCAGTATCAGTGGATTACCACAAAGCACACTGAAACGCCAAAAAAATACCCTCATTGTTCCCTGATTAAATAGCAGTGTATGAATATTCCCATATTCAAAATATGCTACAGGGGTGCAATGCCTAGTGAGTTAAATGCTCAATAGGTGGCGGTTTGAGAGTGAGGGTCCTAGTCCAGGAAGTGAGGCAGTGAAGCATAAAGGCGAAGCAGCCTCAGAAGTGGGACTGCTTCGAGCCATGAGTGAACAACCAAGAGCCGCGCGTCTGCGATGGCAGGTTGGGGAGGGCTGGTTGTAGCTCTTGCTTCGCTTGTCTCACTTCCTAGGCTGGAACAAGACCTCACGGGCTTCACTGTGTTGAGCGGTGAATGTGCAGGCTCTAAGCCTATGCCCGAGAGGGAGTAGTTGGAATATAGAGACAAAAAAAAAAAATCTCCCTTGACTGGTAGCGAAAACCGTTTTCTGTTGTTGTTCCGGAAGTACGGGCACTTGCCAATATCCGGCTTGAAGTCTAGAGTGGTGAACCATTTTGCGCCAAGTAAAGAGTCTAATGAATCGTCAATGCGAGGTAGTGGGGTCGCGTCTTTCATAGTTACGTCATTTAATTGCCTGTAATCAATGTAGAATCTAGTAGAGCCGTCTTTTTTCCTGACTAGTACTACGGGTGGGGACCAAGGACTGGTGGATGATTTAATTACTCCTGTTTCTAGCATTTATTTTACTTGAGTTTCTTCCTCTTGTCTCTGGATAGGTTTTTTTCTGCGAATAGGTTGTCTAATGGGCTGTCCTACGGAATGAATTTGGTGGTGAAGTACGTTGGTTTTTCCTACATCTCGGCTGGAAGTGGCAAAGATATCTTGAAAGGAAGTCATCAAGTTTCGTATGTCAAGTTGTTGTTGAGGAATTAAATGTGATGGAATGTTAGGAAATTTAGGTAGGGGGGAGGTTTCTTGATCATTAGGTAAGGATAGTTCCTCGTCATGGTTTTCTAGCTCTCCAATAGCTAATCCTTTTGGTAACATAAGGGTTTGATCAGAGATATTTGCAATTTTGATGCAGTTAAGTTGATGAGGGATAATAGCTGAAGCGGTTAGGCAATTTCTATCGAAAGGGCTTTGGAGGTTCGGGGTGATGATGACGTCACCAGGTAACATACGTAGGATAGGTATCCACTGTTCGAGGTGAGGGTGTAGCATAACAGATTTTGAGGTGACAGCTTGAGTAGTTTTGATGGTGCGGATGGCTTTTTTTGGGTTACTTTCATGATTGATTTCTGAATTTACGTCTTGTTCTAGGTTAGTTTTGGGTTTAATGACTGATTTTACATTAGACTTGTGTTTTTTGTATTTGTTTTTTTTTTGTTTTTTTTTTTGGCTGGAGGGAAAAATGTCATGACTCTTTGGTTACAGTCAATGGTGGCATGAAGGGAAGTAAGTAGGCCAAAACCTAAGTATCCATCGTACTTGGTTTCTTGGGATGGATATATCATAAAAGAGTGATGTTCTCTGTGATCATGAATGGGGGTGCTAACAAAATGTGAAGCAGTTTCACCACAGTTTGGAATGATGCCATCATTTGCTTCAATTAAAATTATGGTGGGGGGTTGGAGGGGGCCAAAAGAGGTTTAGTTTTGTTGGAAGAAAGAAGAGAAGAGACAGGACCAGGCTCCTGTGTTAATGAGAAGTCTAGCTTTTACCACATTTATGGTGAGGTTTGTCTTTGCTTGTCCCATCACGAGCACCCGCCAGTTTGATGATCTGTGGACGGGGGCGGATTAAAAATCTGGGTTATCTTGAAGTTCTGTATTTTCTTCTACTACCTCAGTCTCTTCTGGGAATTCCTCTTCTTCATTTTCTTCTATCCCTGCAGTCCCGTCTTCATTGATTGTGGCCAAGCGTCGGAGCTTAACCCACGGAATCTGACCCCAGAATTGAAGAAGCTTGGGTCGACGCTTGACTAATTCTCCAAATGATTTCTTCAGAAAAACTAGAGGACATCTGGAATTGCATGGCTTCCAGTCGGAGGGTCGGATTCTGGCCCATTCTTCCATTTTGTCGACTGGACGGATAGATGCGGTATTTGCAGGAGATATTGAAGAAGGTTGAGGTTGAGTAGTAGCTCGGCTTATTACGGCGATCTTATCACTTTCCGGAGTCTTCCTCAATGCCAAGATACGCCAAATTATTGGCATGTCCTCGTCATAACCCTTGGCTTCTGAAATTGCGAAGTGATCTCGCACAGACGTGGGTAATATTCTCAACAGAGCATTACACAAACTTTCTTTCCTTTTAACAGCAGTATCATTGGGGAATGATGTCACTACTAGTTGATTCAACTTGCTGATAGTGTGATCTAAACTTCCTGAAAACTTTACACTATGAAACTGTTGATTTGCGATTACAGGTATCTACCCGAGAGAAGGGTTAATGGCTGCCCTGGTATAGTTTTCAAATTGAGCCCAGGTCAATTGTGGAGTATCACGCACATAACCCGACATGAGGGACCACAGACTACAGTAGATCTGGACTGGACACGAAAATGGAACTTTGCAGTAATAGACCCAAAATCGGAGAACGAACCCCCAAGTTCGAACATCGAAACCGCGAAAATGTGATATTTTCGCGGTTTAGAGGTTGGAACTTGGGGGCTCGTTCTCTGATGTTGAGTCCCTTACTGCAAAGTTTTATTTTCGTGTCCAGTCCAGATCTACTGTAGTCTATATAGCCTGCCTAACTTCATTACTACAGTGTGAATTTTAGAATTATCATCGTCCCTATATACAATGTCAAGGAAATGTTTCACAACTTCAAGATATGTAGCGATATCGTGATCTTCTTGCTTAAAAGAAGTAATTTCAATCGATTTACCAGCCATGATGACTTGTGGTATTGGGGTAGATTGAGCAAATTTATAAATCAAAGTCGCTATGCCGTGTTGAGACACCGCTGCCACCAGTGTTATGCGACGCAATAATTTAGCACGCTTTATACTAGTTCGTTATTTCCAGCATAGAAGAGCCCAGAACTATAAACACTCAACGGGAACACAGCTGACTTTAATACATATACCTTATATCAATCAATCACCACCAATGTCACACAATACACAGTTTCGGTACACATGTTTTATTTCTTATTTAGCTAGGGAAAAAGGTAAGACAATAAGATTGAGTCTCATCTATATTAAATGAGCTCAATTGAATCATACAAGAATAATACAGAAAGTATGAATGTTCCTGTTTAACTACACTGGCAGGAATAAATAATATGCAATTGCAAAATAGTATCAATGAAGTATACAAGATAACTATGTAAAGTATAGTATAAATAAGCACAGAGAGGTTAGTCTCAAACAATAACCAATATCCTGAAGGTAAATGGCAATCGCAAGGTAGCGAGTGCAGCGAGGTAAGTAGATAATACTGCGTAGACACACATTCAGTGACAAAGTTATATGCAAATAAGGATATGGGTTGAGTAGTGAATAACTTGACATTAATTCAACATAATAAAAGATATAATTCTAAATCAACTCATAAGGTTACAATAATGAATATAAATTCAGTGAGTAAGTCAATAATTATAATAGCCTGTGTGCGGGGCTGAAAATCTCGCTGTGGAGAAGTTAACGCGACATGATAATGACAGGTGTTTACATTCAACTCAAATACAGCTTAAACTGAGTTTGAAGCCAGGAAGCACTATCTTTACAATATTCTAACTAAGAGACTGATAAATAAACACTCTCTGTGAACACTTATACATACAATCGCGTACCCAGCTAATAACAACACATAGAATAACATCTGATTGATTGTTCACTAGTATTTACGTATATTGTGCATTTATATTTCCCGAACGAATATATATATAGCTCTTAAACGAAATATAGGAAACTATATCCCAAGAATTATATATATATATATATATATCAATCCCACGTATAGAATTTGTTTTATTTTCTCAAAACGAGTGGCGATGGCTAGGAGAGAATTAATAATTTCTTAAGTTGACGTTAACCCTGCTCAGGCATATTGGCCCCATATGGTCCCAAAAATATGCGTAAAACAGGTTTTTCGCGAATATTTTACGGCCGGAGGCCGATGGCAAGAAGTTTTGAAGATGAGCAGTCAGTCCGCATCGTCCTACAACTGGGAGAGGGTGTGAGCCGCCTCTCTCTCTTCCCCTTTCCTGTACCAACCTGTCCGGTCACCATATGGGGTCCATAATCCCAAATGTGTACTACAAATTTCCCCTTCCTATCAAACTTTTGTGTAGCCCCAGAGTTCTGCCTTGTTGTCACCCAAGACCCTCAGCCATACCCTCCACAGCCCTGCAACCAAATTAATCCAGCTTATGTAATATATGAGATATGCCTCACTTTTATTGACCCTTTTTTCACTATTTATTTTTATTTTTTTGTATATATGACTTAATATTTACAGTAGTGTAATTTGCTCTCAACGTAATATTAAGCATTAATTGTAGTTTCTATTGGTAACAAGAAATTTAAAATCCATCAATCAGTTTTCGGGTGAGAGCCGTTTAAAGTGCCGGTCCCCATATGGGGCCACTTTGCAAATTTCGTTACACTTCTGGAACATTACCTGAGCAGGGTGTTGAACACTATCATATCTTATATAACCTTCGCAATAATCATCAAAACAGTTTAACGAACAAGAGGCACTTAATTTCGTTGAAGTATAGAAGTAGGAGCCCATGAGAGATCTGGTCACACGTGGCGACTGAGTCCGTTGTCCACTCCTGTTGACACCAAGGGGACGTCTTCCTCACACGCTCTAACTAGATTATGCACTTCTAGCTCGACTACACCACTTCTTCTTGGTCACTTCACATTTCACACACAGCTGCTTGTAGATATTTTTTGAGGGGATTTAGGCTAACCCCTACGGATATATATTCAGAGTTGATTACCAGCTATTAAACCGGGAGCTGCGGGGAGACTTAAGAGGTTTTACTGGGCGACTGCGGGGAGACTCTTAAGATCCTAGGCCTAAAAAAAAACTTAACCCACAGAACCCCAGCGACGACAACGTGTCGTCGGCAATGTATGAAACGCTAAACCCCAGCGACGACAACGTGTCGTCAATGTTAACTACTCCGGTCCTATGGCACCTAGAGGGCTCAGATTTGAATGGGAACTGTGTAAGTATCCCACGCAACAATGCCGATGGTTGAAAACTCTCAAAGTCCAACTGCGTGCGTGTGAGCGTGCAAAAATATAGTTTTGGTGGTTATTGCCTTCAATTTTTTACTCTTGTAAAATCGACTTTCTGGGCCTCCGTAGGACCCCTTTTAGACCTTTATGATGTTTTTTTTTTGTGGGTTTTCCTTCATTCCTAACCCATTCGCTATTGTTTCTGGGAAAAACAAAATCAAAACCTGCCGGTCCCTGGTGGTACATTTATTTATAACTAGCTGGGGCTCAGTGGGTTAAAAGGCCCCAGTAGCACTTGATTTTTTTTTTTTTTCACCCTCCATACCTCATATCACTTCTCCACATCTGTCAAAGTCCCCTCCTTCCCCCCCTTCCCCCCCCCCCCCCCCCCCCCCCCCCCCCCCTTCAATTATCACCTATTTTCCCTGTTATATTCCCTTATTCTTTGGTATATTTTCGTGCTAACATTAGCAAAGCCGGTTGCAGGGTGTGGTTATGTACCTAGCGAGTGTGTTGGCAGAGGTAGACGGTGGGGTGAGGCTCTCAGTTATGCTCCAGAGCTCATGAGAGGTGGGGTTGCCTCACTGTCTTCCACATTCATGAATGGGCCGCTCCATGTTTATTCGCGATTTTGACCATAAAAACACTATTCCCATTTGTATTATTGTTGTCACATGTTACTATCTTCATTTTATACATAAAATAGGCGCATATGGATAAGTATGAATTATATATATGGTAAATTAACGATTTTAGTGAGGAAAGAGTCCTAATACCTACTCACAGCGGTACTACAGGGGCTGCGCAGCCCAGTGGAAGCACGTTTGCCCCGAGAGGAGAGGTACCCGAAAGTGGAATCAACTTTGCCTACCAAATTCTTGGCTCGGGCAGGTAATGTACAGTTTTAATTCAGGTGTCCGAGTAGTGCGTTTCGGAATATGAGAGGCATGAAAATTCTAGTTTTTTATTATTGCCGAGGTTATTAAGGTTCATAAAATTACAATACATATATGGTTACAAAGATAATTACATTCTTTATTTATTAACATTAAATGTATGTATGAAGAAGCTTTGATGTATGGGTGATAATTGAATTACAGTTTTGGATTTCTACAAGTATTTGGCACGTTATATGGAATGTCTTTGTTATGAGGGGGAATATGGAGATTGTAGTTATTGATTCCCATAGTAGTTGTAACTGTAGTTATTGTATTCTGGATGAATCCGTGGGAATTGAGGAGGTTGATGCCGTAATTGCATAAACATTTCCTCGTCGTAGTCCAGGTCTGGTTTGGGTAAGGAATTCTCACCTCGGTCAGGGAGCGGCCATTTTTTATCCTGCGGTTGGAGGGGATTAACGTGAGGGAGCAGCCCATTTTGGCCCACACAGGTAGTGGGGCTCGGTTTTCCTTTATGCTGGTGTTGGGGAAAGTTATTAATTTGTTTCTCCCTGTATTGTGTGGAGGCAATTCGGCATGATGATGTTGGTGGCTCTTTATCATACGGAAGCAGGTTCTGGGGACGTCTTGACACATCTTCTTCCTACCCAATCATCTCAATAATTATACAGTTTAGACAACAGTAACTGTATATGTTTATAAAAAACAAATCACTCGCCAACTTACAGTATAGAGAGATCTTGACTGTATTTTGAATATGAAAGTTTGTAAATACTAAAATGTATTTAATCTAACCTGGCAGCAATTAGTAACGCTGCCTTTCTATACTCTCTATGCTGTTGTCTTAAACTACATCTGTGATGCTATCTTCCTTTAATATTTGCTATACAAATGTATACAAAGGCAGCGTTATCAATTTCCACCAGGATAGCTTAAATACAATTTAATGGTGGATTAATTATACTTAATCCTATTTTTACTATATTCTGTATTTTATGATTGCTTAAAAGGTTTTTCATCAGTTTATTCTAAGAGTATCATGCACACACAGACACACACCACTTGAGTGGGGAGATTGTAGACGCCAATCGAACAGGGCAATACCCAGGGGAGGCCATATAGGCATGGGATAAGGAGTTGCGGGAACTCTTGTTTCATTTATCTGGTTTTGCTCACTGTTTCTGTTTGTGGCTCATCTATTCACTTCACTACACTAAACAAGCTCACCACACTTCTTAAACAAAATACAAAAAATATATAGAAGTCTGTAATAGCATCTATTACTCAACTTTGAGGGAGACATTTGTTACAGGTAGCTTTGCCTTTTGTCTCTTGCATACACATAGAAGAAAAAGTACTACAAGTACTACCAGCGTGCTGGGACGGTCTGTGTAAATGGGTGAAATATGTCTGGTAGATTACATTTGGGTCCCAGCCAGCAGCACACTCTAGGGTCAATGTACTAACACTGGTGTACAGTTGTCTAAAATGGTTATCAACACGCATAACTCGATGTCTTCTGCAATAATGTCTGCCAGATGTTGAATAAGTCGGTAAATTGAAGAAAAGCTATTTGAATGACTATCCACAAAATAACTAAACCAAGTCTGATAACCGCTGGGCGACGGGTGAGGGCTGGTCATATCCAGAGTGGGGTTTGACATCCTCTACCTAATATTAGCTGTTTCTGTCCGTCTCTTTGCCTGTCCTACTTTCGTTCTAGGCGAGATCTCCCGATTGGGTGGCACTGCAAGGGGGGCTGCTGACGGTGGGGGCATTAGCCCGGTGTGAGATCCTAGGCTGCCAGAGACATATTTCATCTCTCAGAGGCATATCTCATCTCACCCAGGCCCCTTAGGGTGCCCGAGCATCTGGCGAAGCTTCGGTTTACCGGACTCGGGACTGTTTAGCCAGACAGTCTGGGGAACCTATAACAACAACAACCACCACCACCACCGCTGGTCGACTATATACTGCTTGAAGGTACTTAACGCTATTCAATGATTTATGTGGGCAGCTGTATACCAGCGGGAGCCATCAACCTGGATTATATTAATGATAGATGGAATGGTCCTTTATGATATAGACTTCGGTTCTCTATAGGTCCACTAGCATGTGAATGACAGGATTTGGAGACACAATCTTGTTCGAGTATAGCCATACATATGCTGAGTTCCTAAAGCCGCAGTCACACTATGAAGACTTAAGGGAATTACCGCGGCGACTTAGAGGTCTTAAGGAGGTCTTCATCTAAGTCACCGCGCATCGTGGGTGGTCCCCGCGCATCCCCACGGTACAGTACGGTACGATGGGTGGCCAGGATGGTCGTGGCTGGTTTCGATTTGCTATGAACATGCAAGAAGCATGGAAAATTGGTTGCCGAGCTAGTCGCGGTCGTAAGGCAAGCGCCGTCACGCGCCCACCGGTATGCACGTGAGGGGGCCCGGTAGCCGACCGGTCAGCGCCGTGTGGCGCCATGCGTCGCCAAAGCGTTGGCCCCCGACACGCGCCACGTGGCGGGGCCAGCGCGAGTAGGGGACCTGCGTAACACGAAGGCCGTCAAGTTGCCTTCCTTTTGCCGTCCTGTTGCCTCGTTGCGCCGCATGACGCCGGCAGTCTGCTATGCTAGGTCTCCGTGTAGCCCCATCCATGATGCCGTGATCCGTGATGCCGTCCAGCCTGCCTCAGGCAGACATTTACTCTTGGTCAAGTTACGGATGATCGGCAAAGACAATCGGCACTCCTTGAGTCGCCGCGGTAATTACCTTAAGTCTTCATAGTGTGACCGCACCTTAAGTAAGACTGTCACTGTGGTCTATTTGGTTTCTTATCGTATATACAGTATACTATATACATTTATGTGTGCATGGATTTGCTTAGGGAATTGGGTAAGGATAGTTCAATTGTCATTGTCAAACCGTATAAGGTAAGGGAATTGTTATTATGGATAAAGTTGATTATTTGCAAAAGACGGAAACAATTCTAAGTGACCGAAGCAGATTTAAACAAATAAATGGTGAACTGTTTGATGTAATTATCAGAGGGGAGGATACATTAAATAGGATTCTACGATCTGTTAAGGACAGGATAGGTATTGACAGCTTCAACTTCTTATATGCTTCTGGCTCAGCTCCGAGAGTAGTATATGGATTACCAAAGGTGCATAAACCGGGAATTCCACTCAGGCCAATTGTTTCATCTATAAAGACAGCAGGGTACAATTTAGCCAAATAGTTGCTCCACTTACAACTAATGAATATACAGTACTCAATTCTAGTAATTTTGTGAGGAAAATTTCAAATCTTGTGTTGCCTAAACATTTAGTTTTTGCCAGTTATGATGTAGAGTCGCTATTCACAAACGTTCCTCTGAGTGAGACTTTATATATTACTAGCAGGGGTACCCGGCATTGCCCGGGTAATCACCATAATCACCATCACTACTTCCACCACTACTACTACCATAATCACCATCATCAAACAATCATCACAATACTACTACTACCATAATCACCGGCCTCGACCTCCCTGTGCCGGCGACCTCGATTTCGGCCGCTAAATGACCTCCGATTTTGGATCTGACCTCATTCGTACCCCCATATTGGGGGGCTGCGAACAACTTTCATTCCATACACCTTTTCGATCAGAGGCCTCCTTCTGCCCCAAACGGCCATTTTTTTCATTTTTTTTTAAATTGTTTTCAATTTCGGCCTCGAAACGACCTCCGATCGTGGCCTCGCCCCCTCTATGACCTGACCCGGGTCAATTGACACCCACATGCAAAGTTTCAGCTCCCCAGGTCCAAAACTGCGGCCGCCTATTAAGAACACACACACAGACAGACAATCAAAAATATTATATAGATTTTGGAAAAGTATAATTCTAACAACTTTTTCAATGTTAGTAAGGATATAGTTAAGAAATTGTTCTTGTTTGTAACTACAGAATCTTGTTTTTTGTTTAACAAAGTATTGTATAGTCAAATTGATGGGGTTTCAATGGGGTCAAGTCTAGGTCCATTGTTTGCGGGTTCATTTTTATGCAATAAAGAGGTTCAGTGGCTTGATGAGTGTCCCCTATCATTTAAACCTATATTTTATAAGTGATATGTGGATGATACATTTTTAATATTTTGAGATGTAGAAGGTAATAAACGTTTTTTTTAATATATGAACAAGCAACATCAAAATATTAAATTTACACGTGATATTGAAGAGAATGGGTCACTAGCATTTTTGGACGTTAAAGTGATCAAGACAGATCAGGGATTAACTACTGAGGTTTATAGAAAGCCCACTCATACAGAATTAGGTTTAAACTGGCTTAGCTACTCCCCTAAGATTAACTAGCAGGGGTACCCGGTGTTGCCCGGGTAATAATACTGTACCACCATAATCACCATCATTACTACCACCACTACTACTACCATAATCACCATCATCAATCACTGCTACCATAATCATCACAATACTACTACTACCATAATCACCGGCCTCGACCTCCCTGTGCCTCATTAAACGGCGACCTCGATTTCGGCCGCTAAATGACCTCCGATTTTGGATCTGACCTCATTCGTACCCCCATTTTGAAGGCCTGCGAACAACTTTCGTTCCATACACCTTTTCGATCGGAGGCCTCCTTCGGCCCCAAACGGCCATTTTTTTCATTTGTTTTCAATTTCGGACTCGAAACGACCTCCGATCGTGGCCTCGCCCCCTCTATGACCTGACCCAGGTCAATTGACACCCACATGCAAAGTTTCAGCTTCCCAGGTCCAAAACTGCGGCCGCCTACTAAGAACACACAGACAAACAGACACACAAACTGATTTAATTTTTAAGATTAATTCAATAAAGACGCTATTAGAAAGAGCCTATGCTGTTTGCTCCAGCTATGTTTCGCTACATGATGAAATTGAAAATTTAAGGAAACATTTTATGCTTAATAACTATAAGGAAGATATATTCAATGGTAGGCTATACTTAGACTTTTTTTGTATGTAAAACAAGCTCAGGGAGTTCAGTCAAATTTTGATGTAAAAAAGAAGATAATTTAGGTTAAAATGCCTTACTATGGAGCTATCAGTAATGAGTTTCGTAAAATTGCATGAAATGTTCTGAAAAATCGTTTTCCTGCTGTGAACTTTAGATTTGTTTTCACCAATAAGTTTAGAATTGGGTAATTTTTTAGCTTCAAAGATCGCGTGCCTGACCTTCTGTGTTCGAATTTTAGGCTAGGTATTTGGGATGCAATAGTCGTTCCTTTAAAATTAGGATATTTGAACACCTGGGTAACAGCTACAGATCGGAAAAGTGTTTACAGACGATGACGTTTTCGGCTATTCGAAATTATTCACGTGAAGAGGATCATCTCTTTAGTGTGGGTGATTTTGAGATAGTCTCTACAGTAGGTTGGGTAGCCAGTCAGATGCATTGATTAGTGAGAATTTGTTAATTAGTACACTAAATCCTGAAATCAATCTTGCAAATAGTGGTTCATAGATACATGTTTGGTCAAATTTCAAGGGTTTGTTCAACATGTTAGTGGTTCATTTGTTTGGGAAATTGTTGCATGGGGTTTATTTTAGCCGCTTCTCGGTTCTGGTTCCTCAGTTCTCTCTTGTTCCTGGTGCTGATGAGAACTCCTTTCTAGGTAAGTCTAGTATAATGTTGGGTTTAAACATAAACACTTTTGTTTTAGTCAGTGGGAGTGCTGTGGTTTGGGGGTTAAATCTCCATATTGGGTTGAATTTCAGTCTCATTTTGCTATGATAAATAAGATTGATTTGGGCTTAGTTTATTGATATGTGTTCATGTTTTTGGCTAAGATTATCATTTTGTGTTTGGATTATTGGTCAGGGGTTATGTAAGTTAATGCTAGTTATCGAAATATTATTATATTGTGTTCTTACTAATAAATCAAAGGTGTTAGGTCAATTGGGAGATCGTTTCTTGATCCGTTGTATGGTATTAGCCTGTGTTGTGACATGGTTTGAATTTATGGAAAAAATGTTTTGTATTCAAAGGTTAAAATATTTGTTATAGTTCAATTGTGATGGTCTCTATTTTGCTTTTCGGTATCTTTACTGGTTTTACATGGTTCGTGTACGGAATTTAATTGTGTATCTAGTAAGACATTAATATAAGATTGTTTGTATTTAGTCAATTTTAACCCGGTAAGTTTAGTAAGTTTTAACCCGGGTTCGAATCCTGGTGGATCGCACATGTGCTTTCATTAATTTCATTGGAGGTGTTTGGTGTTGTGGTGAAGTTAATACAAAATAGATTATACAGATTCGATAATCATTTACCCTATTTTTTACAAATTACGTTGTTCTATTAGTATATTACTTCTTTTTAGGGAATGTTGTTCTGATGATGGCTTAAAGTTAGTCGAAAATTTGAAAACTAAAGATATTGCCTGCCGCCCTGTCAATTCTTTTCCTTTATATATATATATATATATATATATATATATATATATATTCAATATATCCGGGTGGATGGGACTCTTTAGCCTTGGTCGGCTAAGGTTGTCTAGGGGAGACAACCTTATACAAATCTGGGTGGATGGGACTCGTCAGCCTTGGTTGGCAACCTGTCTAGGGGAGTAAACCTGATACATATCTGTACTGCTTACCTAAGGGTAAGGCAGGTTAGTGGATGGATTAGCCGAACACCTCTGTAGAAAAATAGTGCTAACAAGATATACAGAGGGCCTCGGAGTCGGACGGATCCTAAATTGAGTGGTCAATCCTGTAAGTCCTTTACTAAACTGGCTCGGGTTGTCCCTCTCACAGGGAATAGGTCCGCTTGGGGGCATTCTGTGAATGGCCACCCTCGTAAAGGGAGTTAGGCGTCCGGCAATAGATATAGATATATATATATATACGGTATATATATATATATATATATATACGGTATATATATATATAGATTTATATATATATATATATATCTATATATATATATTCTTTTTGTTCTATGTAAGTGAGGGAGACAAAAGGCAGAACTGCCTGTAGCGAGTGCCTCCCCCAGAGTTGAAAGAGTGACGGAGGCAAAATCAAGGGACGTTCGAGCCAAAATGCCTGGACACACAAAGCTTTAAGCAATTTAAGTCATAGGAAGAAGGAAAGACTGATTCTGGGAGAGAGTTCCCGAGCTCAGCTGTTGAATAAAACAAAGACTGAGAATAACGTTTCCCTCTTGGGTTGGTGAGTTGCACAGGGGTGGAACTTCTTGGATATAAGGGGTGGGACTGTGTTGTAAGACAGGTGCTACGTGCTTTACGAAGAGGGGGTGGTATACACTGAGAGACCTCTGAGGAACACTGCTTATTGTAATAGCGGTAGAATAGTGAGAGAGATGCAATATTTTGGCGAAGAGAGAGAGACTGCAGAGAGTTGGTGAGTGCACGAGAGTTAATGAGGCAAAAGGCTTTCTTTTCTACTTTATCTAGAAGTGCTGTGTGAGAGGATCCTCCCCACATGTGTGAACAATACTCAATACATGGACGCACTATGCCCCTGTACAGAGCAAGAAGCTGTGCAGGGGTAAAGAACCCCTTGAGGCTGTTGAGTACACCCAGCTTTTGGAAGGCTACCTTAGCTATCTATCTATCTATCTATTGCCTGACGCCGTGATCCCCGAAGGGGTGGCCACGAACGAACCGCCCCATGCACCTCTGTCCCCAGTCAGTCGACGCCCCTCCCCCCAACCAGCACCGCCTTCGTTCATGTAGTTCCTCACTCCATCCTTCCACCTCATATTCGGTCTACCTCTCCCCCTCTGTCCCTCCACCTCGCTCTCGTACACCCTCTTAGTCATTCTCTCGCTTTCCATACGTCCATATGGCCGAACCATCTCAAGTTGTTCCTTTTCACACATTCCAGCACATCTACCTCCACACCACACCTCCTTCTTACTTCCTCATTAGTCTGTCTATCCCTCCATGTAACTCCGCACGCACTCCTTAAGTAATTCATTTCCACTGCTCTCACTCTTGGTCTGAGTCTCTCAACCAACGTCCATGCTTCGCTTCCGTAAGTCAGTGTCGGGATTACCACACTGTCATGCAAGGACTTCTTCACTTCCATACTGACCACCCTATTTCTTGTTACTGCTTTTAGCGTTCCTACAACCCTCTTCCCCTGTTGTACCCTCTCCCGCACCTCTTCATCCATAGTCCCATCTTTACTCAACACACTGCCCAGATACTTAAAAGAGTTGACGATCTCCATAGCCTGACCGTTCAGCTTCACCTCACACTCTGTGACTTCACCCCTTTCGAAGACCATAACCTTGCTCTTCCCCATATTTACCTTCAAATTCCGTTTTTCGCACACTGTTCCAAACTCATTTACCAGACTCAAAATTTCTTAAGAATTTATCTTCCCATAACCTACTCGCAGACCGCCAGTATGGCTTCCTTAAGGGCTGCTCTACTTAGCTGCTACCTTAGCAAGACTGGTAATATGGTCCTTCCGAGAGAGAGAGCAGAAGAAAAAGAGACTCCGAAAATACCGAGAGAGGATGAAGGGTTGATTTTTGTATTGTTGAAGTATAAGGAATAGTTTTCTGGGAGTTCACGACTGGTAGATAGATGGAGAATTGGGTTTTGGAAGCATTAAATGCAACAAGGTTTTCTCTGCCCCAATTGGAGATAATAGGTAATTCAGAAGATAAGTGTTGTATGGCGTCATTACGTGAGTTTTGGAGTTCCTGTTGTGTACAGTATGTTGTTGAGGAAGCCTAATTGAATAGTGTAATGTAGAGTCGTCAGCATATGAGAGAATGGGGCTGGAGGTACAGTTGAGAAGTTTGTTAATGAATAAAAGGAAACAAATTGGAGATAGGACAGAACCCTGAGGAACACCGGAGTTGATAGGTTGAGGAAGTGAACGGTGGTTGTCCACAACAGCAGCTATGGAACGGCCGGAAAGGAAATTAGAGACAAAGACACAGATGGAGGGATATAAACCGTAGGAGAGAAGTTTGGATATAAGGGATTTGTGCCAGACTCTATCGAATGCCTTCGATATGTCTAGCGCAACAGAAGAAGTCACACCGAAATCGCGAAAGGAGGATGACCAAGAGTTAGTAAAATAAGAAAGAAGATCACCAGTAGAGCAGCCCTTAAGGAAGCCATACTGGCGGTCTGCGAGAAGGTTATGGGAAGATAAATTCTTAAGAAATTTTGAGTAAAAAATAGTTGCAAAAGGAATAGAGATGCAAGAAATAAGAGCAATTGGACAATAGTTGGAGGGTTGAGAGCGGTCACCCTTCTTTGAGACAGGTTGAATGAGAGCAAACTTCCAACAATTTGGACAGACATTAGAGGAGAGACAGAGACGAAAGAGTTTGCCTTGGCAGGGAGTCAGCACGGAAGCACTGTTTTTTTAGTACAATAGGAGGAACACCGTCCAGTCCGTACGCCTTCTTACTATTAAGCCCAGAGAGGGTGCAATGTACATCCTTGGAAGAAATTATGATGTTAGGCATAAATAGGAGAGAGGGGGGTGGAGAGGGCGGAATAGCACCGGAATCATCCCAAGTAGAGTTTTTAGCGAAAGTGTTGGTGACGAGCTCAGCTTTGTCAGAGGAAGAAGTGATGGTGGTGCCGTCAGAGTGGAAAAGAGGAGGGAAAGACGTAGGAAGAAAAATTGTTGAATTTTGTTTTGGCTACATGCCAGAAGGCTTGGAAAGAGCTAGAGTTGGATAGTTCAGTGCATTTATTATTGATGAAAGAATGTTGGGCGAGGCGAGGAGCAGATTTGGCTTGATTCCGGGCAGAAAAATAGGAAGTATGAGATTCTTGAGTTTGAAGGTGATAGTACCGTTTGAATGCTTCCTCCTTTTTGCGGACAGCAGTAGAGCAAGTGTGAGTAAACCAAACGAATTTAGACAGAGAGAAAGAAAATGTAATGTATCCTTCCATGCCCGAGAGGATTACCTCGGTAATTCGTTCAGCACTCTCCGAGGGTCCCCGGCCACGGAAGCAAAAGTCATACCATGGGAAATCAAGAAGTACTGCCGAAGAACGCCGCCGGCGGGTACGATCGGACGGCCGTACTCGAGAGATATGACAGGTGACAGAGGTAAGTTTATGGTCGGAGGGGCCCAAAGGAGAGAAAAGATTTACAGTATAAGCAGAAGGGTTAGAGGTTAGAAATAAGTCAAGAATGTTGGGCTGATCTCCGAAGCGATCCGGGATATGGGTGGGTTGCTGGACTAACGGCTCTGGGTAATTTTGGATAGATAAGATGAAGGCTTGTTCACCAGGTTGATCAGTGGTAAGAGAGGAGAGCCATTGGCGGTGGTGAACTTAGAAATCTCCTAGGATGGATATTTCTGCGAAAGGAGAAATGGATAGAATGTGTTCCACTTAAGAAGTTAGATAGTCAAATAATTTTGGATAGTTGGTAGAATTAACGGAGAGATAAACAGCGCAAAAATATTTAGTTTGAGTGTGACAAGAAACTTTAGCCAGAGAGTTGAGAATTCAGAAGAATCAAAGTTGGGAACACAAGAGAAAGTGTACGTATATGCAACATCTACCTTTGGCTTGACACTGAGGGTAGAGATAGTAGGAGGATACAGAGAAGGGTTTGCTGTCAGTAGTCCCAGATAACTGTGTTTCGGTGAGAAAGAGAAGATCAGGGTTTGCAGAGGAGAGGTGGTGTTCCACAGAGTGGAAGTTAGAAGAAAGGCAGCGAATGTTGCACAAGCTAATAGTAAGAGTAGAAGGAGGTGGTCCAGAGCATTTTGGCGAGTCATTTTCAGGCGACAGGACAATTGGGCCATTTTTGGTCCCCCATCACCTGGGAACTCCGAGGCAGGTCGTGAATTGATCATACATTTTTGGAAATAGTTAGTGTAGTATCTAAGGTGTTTGTAGTGTTAAGTATAGATAGAAGGAGAAGGTGTTTTGGAAGGCATATGGATATGGATCTGAATCTGCATCTTGATATTTTATAGGTATGTATTCATAAATCTAAATGAGTTGGCACTAATGAAGGACACTAATGGCAAGTGGAAATAGTTACAAGGAGTTACAAGGAATAGTTAGAGTCTCAGAGATCTTGCGGTCCATTCCGAGGAGATACTCAAAGTGGAAGGAGAGAGACTGCTTAGTGCACTTCACTCATTACAGAGTGTGCAAAATACTATCTACTCTCTTCTTGAACTACACTACTGAAGAACTGTTTACAACTTCTGAGGGTAGTTTGTTCCAGGTAGAACAGATTATATATGTGAAACAGTTTCCACAAGTACTAGTGCTCAACCTATTAAATCCTAATTTCCATCCATGATTGCGTGTTGTATTCATATTGAGGCTAAACATTTTGCTAAAATCCACATTGTCAAACCCAAATACTTCAATGAGCTGACCTCGTAGTCTGCATGTCTCCAACGGAAAGAGATCAAAAGCTCTCAACCGACCCTCATAGCTCAGTCCTCTAAGCGATGGAATAAGCTTTGTATCCCTAGCGTGTACTCTTTCCAGTCGCTCTATATTTTTCCTGAGTGCTGGAGACCAGAATTGAACAGCATACTCCAGGAGAGGCCATATCAGCGTTGTAAAGTGTGAGGACTATTTCCTTATTGCTATAATTAAATTGCCTCTCAATAGCCGAATAATGTATGAGCTTTCTTCTTTACTTCAATGCACTGCTTAAAAAACTTTAGGTAACTGCTAATCAGAACACCCAAATCCTTTTCCAAGTCAGCCACTTCCAGAGGCATTCCCAATAGCGAATATCATGACTTGGGGTTTGCTTGAACAATATGCATCACCTTGTACTTTTCTAAGTTTAGAGGCATCTGCCATGTCTTCGACCATTCACCTAGTCTGTTGAGGTCCATCCTCAGCTGTTCAACCCATTTATCCTTTGGGTCCCTTCACATTCACTCCAAGCTTTATATAATCTGCAAACTTGGAGATCACACTCAACAGCCCAATATCAATGTCATTGACATAAATGATAAACAGAAGTGGTCCAAGGACAAATCGCTGTGGAATTCCAGAGGTGACTGGAGTCCACTCAGAAGAAACACCATTGATTATTGCTTGTTGTTGTCTACCTGTTAGCCCACTTTCAATCCAATTTGTAACCTCTGTATTGATACCTAGTGCACTTAATTTTGACATTAACTGCAATGAGGCATGTTATATACAATATATATTAGTCCCATTGCTTTCTTTAACAATTTAATTCATACATATATATTTGCATGAATTATTAAATATATATATCCACTCTACTTATATTCCTATTATAAGACAGTTACCATATAATTATATAATCGTCATTGTATGCTTCTATTGTATTCTTCTATTGTAGTTTCCCTATTATATGAAGAGGAAAACCAGGGGTTATTTAAAACTCCAATTGTGCAGTATCACCTGACCTCTTCAGACAGGGGTTATGGGAATTGTTGTTATCATCATAAAATGTCTTCCTGATCATGTGATCTATGCCTGGAGACAATGTGAGTAGGGTGTGTCTGGTGAATTTAAACCACACCCCTTTTATCTAACCATATCAAGTATTGGATAAGATATTTGTAAAGTACCTGATGAGTGGAATTACGTCACTATCGGGGTGTAACCAGAGCTTACAAAAGCTGTGGGTAATAGTATGTGGCAGTCAGATAAGGGGCATCATTCATTTCATTAAGACACGACCCCGTTGCCGGCCGAAGCATACAATTACCACTATTAATTGAATTGATTTATATTAAAGCACAGTTTGTAAAGTTCTTAGATATTATTTAAATTGCACAAGATCGTAAGACGTCGCAGGTACTAAATGGGTTAATTATTGCTGAGTGCAATGCAAGAAAATCTGAAGAGTATAGTTTTTGTTCTTATTAACCCTTTGAGGATTATGATGCGGTTTATCTGTTTATGATGGCTATCATTAAACGATCTTATTCAACTTAGAACACAATTTAGGAGTCAGCTACATAATTGAGTTGGCTTTGACCCCTTAGATTCTTAGAGGTCCTTCCTAAACTGCATAAAATCGTCTAATTATATCCAAAATATACTGCTGAAACGCGGCATACGCTCTTTTCCACAAACCCTTTCCGCTGCATCTGAAAATGTATAAAAAAAAAACACCGAATCTCAATGTAAAGTTGTCCACATAAGTTATGTTCCTCTCCGTGATCTTGTACATGTAATTATAATGCGCATGATTTAATTACGAGTGTAGTTTTCTGTGCAGTGGTTAACTCCTCCGATTAGTCAACTGATAATTAAGGAGACGTTATTATATTTATGTATTTATTTTTGTATTATGCCAGGTATATAAATATTATACATGTATATATTTTTGTATTATTCCAGGTATATAAATATTATACATGTAAATATTGTTTAGCTTGCTCCATAGACATCAATCAAGCTTAATTAAAAACATCCCAAAAACCCTCCTACGAGATAGATTTGTATATTTTTCGGTAGAAAAATTGCCCTCCTAAAATACAGGCTTGCTATCGTTTGCCAGGAAAAAATCAACACCAAAATAACACAAAAGGTCTTATTATTGACAAAGAAATGAGCGAAAGTTTCAAAATGTTAAGATTAATGGGGCTAAACATGAAGGAGAAGGGGGTAAAGGAAAATACTTTCCCTTACACAAAATTATACTCTCATTTCATTCATAATAATTTTACTTTCTTATAATTATAAGATCCCGAAGACCAAAACTTATTTGGGCAACTGTACATTACTTAATTGTCAAACGACTACTCGATAATAATTTAAAATATGTTGTTATGTGTGCGATTAGTTTGCTTGGGAAACAGATTAACTTGCTCATTTAGTGATGTACACCCTATGTGGTGGATTGTGTTCTTTTATTTATAAATTATTGTTTTACTTAGCGTTGTTTCCACATAGCAACTTTGATTCGTTGTTTTGTCGTTTTACTGTGTTCGTATAAGTGTTGGTTTGTTTATTTTGCAAGTTTTACATTATTGCTTGTGATTTTTTGTGATGAATATGTTTTATTTATGTTTGGGACAACAGCTATAAGTAACAAAACAACGAATATGTATTAATAATTCATTGTATGGAATTTACGTGTTATAATAGAGTTGTTTAGCCTCTTTTGTACCGGCGACGTCTTTGTTAAGTTTGTTCTAACTATATTTAAACGATGTTGTCTAGTTTAAGGAAGGATCTGTGGTAGTAAAAATGGTTGTGAGATAGTTCAAAGCCTGTTAATTGCTGGAGGCCCTTTTTAAACTGAATGACATCGTCTAATAGTAGCCAGAATAAAGTAAAATAGACGTCGCCGGTACATAAGGGGTAAATATATGCCATGGATTAAATGCAATTTCCTAACATAGAACACGAGGTTAAAGATGTACTTCTACACATGTGCCTCAAGTACATTTACTACTCTGAGAAGTACCATTAAGAAGGAAAACTACAAGTGTTACTAACGACTGACACAGCGAGGTGGAGAGGTAATAAACAAGGCCAGAGTGTGCCATTAATGATTGTTCCAAGTTTATGGTCCTATATTGCCTATTATCAGTACTATATAGTGCTCCGTGGGTACTATATAGTGCTCCGTGGGTACTATACTGTGATGGATACGGAAATAATTATACTTTATTTCATCCATTAATATAAGCGTTGTCAGTTGTTCACAATGACAACATTCATTATTGTATCGTAAAGAATGACACACATATTCCGTTTAGAGTGATACTTTGAGGTTCGTATTATTAACTGCTACAGTGTGGGGGACAATAACTAGCTGTGTTTTCTCTGGTGTCAGCCAATGTGTCATAAATATTCCGTTTAGAGTGATACTTTGAGGTTCGTATTATTAACTGCTACAGTGTGGGGGACAATAACTAGCTGTGTTTTCTCTGGTGGCAACCAATGTGTCATATATATTCCGTTTAGAGTGATACTTTGAGGTTCGTATTATTAACTGCTACAGTGTGGGGGACGATAACTAGCTGTGTTTTCTCTGGTGGCAACCAATGTGTCATATATATTTTAGTTACTTGCAGAAATACATTGAAGGACCTACATGTTATAAATTACTCAAGGGACCATGGAAAGTAAAGCTATGACCAAGCCGTGGTAGTGTGTGCGTAAAGGCGCGCGTGCCATTTTCACCTCTCTCCACCCCCTGTGAAAGATGGACCTCGCTCTCTCTATTATCTTATCCATTGTGTTATCCTTCTATATCTATTCTTCTTTTCGCTCTATTTGTCCTTCCCATTTTCCTTCCTTCTCTCTTTTTTTTTCTATGCACTCTATTTTTTTCTCTCTCCACCTTCTAGGAAAAGACTCTTACTCCCTCGATTCTCTCATATTTTCTATCCTCTCTGTCCTTCTTTCTTTCTTTATCTCTCCTTCCTTCCTCTCTATTTATCCTCCTTCCCTTCTTTCCTCCATCTCTATCTTTTCTTTTTTGTCTATGCTACTTTCTCTCTCTAGTCTTTGTTTATCTAAGACTCTCTCATTTATCACTATATACTCGACTGTATTTCTTCTCTCGATCAGTCTCTCCTCCATCTATATCCTCTTTTCTTCCCACTTTCTTCTATCATTTCCCTTCTACTTATGTGTGTTCTCTCTATCTGTCTTTCTGCCATCTCTATCATTTGGTCTACTTATTTTGTCCTCACTCCATCTACTGGAAGACAGCACTCTATCTCTCTCCCTTCGTTATTTCAATCTGTATTCCCTATCATTCTTTACCTTTTTATTGTTTTCTCATATCCTTCCTCCCACTTTTCCCCTCATAATAATGTATTCTTTCCTTTCAACCTTTTTCCTTGTTGTTTTCCATTTCATTCATCCTTCCACCCTTCAAATTGAGATTCTTGTTGATATACTGTATGCAACATGTTCACAGTCTCGCAGTTACGGGTATACTGAAGTTAGCCGTGTAGTTTGCCTACATGTGTGCAGGTGTAGCTATGTCAATGTATATATATTGTTCAATAGTAGCGAATGTATAGCAACGTCTACCCGACCACACACCATTACTACATTTATACGAGGCTTATCTTACTATTTTATACACGTGGACAAACTGGCGTTTATAATGCATGTGGCCATATTCCTAACTATTGCATTAGTAAACATTAAGGGGAATTGGCCCGTTTGTCTGGTCCCCATTCCCCCTCATGTTTAGTCCCAGTAGTTTTCAGATTTTAAGAAGTTGGCTCATTAGTTGGCAATTTAAACACCTTTCGGCCCTTTTCGTTGTAAATTTAAAAACACTTTCGTGACATAAATGTCGATAGCGGGTCTAATGTTAAGAGGTACCGGCCTTCGACAGGGACATTTTTCTACAGAAAAATTTACATATTTATCTAGAAAAGATTTTTTATTTTATTTGTTTAAGTTTGATGGAGGTCTAGGGAGGACACAACACAATATAAAAAGATGCATATATGAGCAATTAAATACGCCCATCCCCCCCCCCCCCCTTAATACATTTATGTGAGGCTTGTCTTACTGTTCATACACATGGACAAACTGGCATTTATAGTTCATGTGGCCATATTCCTAGTTATAGCATCAGTACAAATTTAGGGTACACACCACCATTCCTATATGTCTATTAATATTGTCCTAGATATGAGTGACTGAACTGACCGTTCAGGGTGGTGCAGAACGGTGCAGAACGGTGCAGAACGGTGCAGAACGGTGGTGCAGAAATAGATTACCCAGAGTAGTTGCAAACTTAACACATTGAGTACCGGTGACGTCATTTTAAATATTTGCTGGCAATGATTAAACGATTATATTCAGCTTAGGAAGGACATCTAGCAATAATAAAGCTTCAAACTATATCAACCAATCCTTTTAACTACTACAGATCCTTCTTAGGCTGCATAATATCCTCTAAATATAGCCAGTATATAGTATAGGTCACGTCGCTGGTACTCAAAGGGCTAAAGAGGGGGAGGCCACCTTGGTTGGACCACCTTCCTCATATTGAGGCCCATTAGTTAAAGAGGGGGAGGCCACCTTGGTTGGACCACCTTCCTCATATTGAGGCCCATTAGGAGGCCACCTTGGTTGGACCACCTTCCTCATATTGAGGCCCATTAGTTAAAGAGGGGGAGGCCACCTTGGTTGGACCACCTTCCTCATATTGAGGCCCATTAGTTTTGAGATTTTAAAACGTTCGCCCTATTAACCCTTTCAAGCTCTTATACACAGTTCCGTTTTGCTTTCTGGTAATTATTAGACGATTTTATTCAGATTAGGAAGAGAATATGGAAGTCAGAGGGTTGATTAAGATGGTCTTTACCCTTTTAATACCCACAGATCCTTCCTAAGCTGCATAAAATCGTTTAATGATAGCCAAAATATACAGCTAAAACGCGTCAGAGCTTCAAGGGGTTAATTTGGCTATTGTATAACCTTTCGTAACATCGACACTCGTGCCATTTAAGTGTCAATTGTTTTCCTGGCGAGCGAAAGCGAGCATGCAATTTAGGAGGAATCATGTTTCTACCAAAGATTTAACAAATTCATATGGACGGGGGTCTTGGGATAATTATTTGAATAGCTTCTAGGGGAAAAACTTAAACAAAAAAACATTATAATAATATATACAAATTCCCCTTGATCCAGTGGGTAACTGAATTCTGCGGCATCACCTTGCATAGTCGAATGGTCACTCTCTACCCACTATACCATATTCCAAATATATAGGGCAACACTCTTGAACATTATTCTCTATAACTCACAATCGACTAGAATAATCCAGTTAATATTTTTACCATTTGGGAAGGGTCAGTCAGGGAAGAGGTGTGGAGATTTACAACCGATTTATTCAAGCCCTTTTTGGATTTCAGAGGTTAGGCTTCACTATTTTTCGGCTTCCTATTTTGAACAGGTTCATTTATCGGTTTGCAAATATATCGGCTTTAGGAACAATTTTTGTTTTCCTATGTAAATGAGGGAGACAAAAGGCATAACTGCCTGCAGTGAGTGCCTCCCCCAGATTTGAAAGAGTGACAAGGCCAAAATCAATGCACGTTCGAGCTAAAATTCCTGGACACACAGAGTTTGAAGCAATTTAAGTCATAGGAAGAGGAAAAGACTGATTCTGGGAGAGAGCTCAGCTGTTGAATAGAAGAAAGTCTGTGAAAAGCGTTTCACTATTGGGTTGGAGAGTTGCACAGAGTAGGGGTGGGATTGTGTTGCAAGGCAGGTACTACGTACCCTACATAGAGGAGGTGGTATATACTGGGAAAGCTCCGAGGAACACTGATTACACTTGCACACCTGCACACTTTGCAAACACACACACTAATATACACACTTCATAAGCGTACCCTTCCCATATATATATATATATTTATATACCCCCTGGGGGTAAGGGGGCCTCCATCTTATGGTGGAGGAAAACAAGAATATGCCCCACGCGTCTTACTGCGTGTTGTAAAAGGTGACTAATAGGGGGAATGGGGGTAGATTGTAGGCACCAACCAGGGGAGGTGTGGCAGAGTGGTCTTGCCACTGGACTGGTAATCCAATGGACCCGGGTTCGAATACCAATATGTCAATGGGAAGATAATATTGAGATGGAATTTGTACTGTACTTAGTTTCAGTGCATTACCGCAGCACACCGAAATGCCAAAACAAATACCCTCATTGTTCCCTGATTAAATAGCACTGTATGAATATTTCCATATTCAAAATATGTTACAGGGGGGCAATGCCTAGTGAGTTAATTGCTCAATAGGTGGCGTTCTGAGAGTGAGGGTCCGAGTCTGGGGGATGAGACTGTGAAGCACAGAGGCGAAGCAGCTTCAGAGATGGAGTTTCTTCGAGCCGTCTCACATGTCTCACTCCCTAGACTGGAACAAGACCTCACGGGCCTCACCTTGTTCAGCGGTAGAGTGTGCAGGCTCTCAGCCTATGCCCGAGACGGAGTAGGCCTAGTTGGAATATAGAAAAAAAAAAAAAAAAAAAAAAAAATCGAACAGGGCTATACCCAGGAGAGGCTGTAAGCATTTGATAAGGAATCGCTGGAATTCCTGTTTCATTTGCTTGGCCTCTCTTACTGAGTCTAGCATTCTCTCACAAACACCTCCTCCTATCTACTTCACTACACTTAACATGCACACCATACTTCCATCTTCAAAATTATAAAACAAATGATGAACACAGGCCAAGCCTAGGAGTCCCTGGGGGGGGGGGGGGGGGACCATAAATACCCCCACACATGCCCGACCTTCCCCTGACGACTCCTCTAAATGCTCTGGACCACGGCCTGTCACTCTTACTATCAACTTCTGCAATATTTGTCGCCTTTCCTCTAATTTTCACTCTGTCGAACACCATCTCTCCTCTTCCAAACCTGATCTTCTTTTGCTCACCGAAACCTAGGTATCTGAGACAACTTCCTGCAGCCCCTTCTCTGTATCCTCCTACTTTCTCTATCCTAGTTTCAAAGCCAAAGGCGGATGTTGTGCATACGTGCACAACAAACTCACTTGCTCTCGTGTTCCCGATTTCCACTCCTCTGAATTCTCAACTTTATGGCTCAAACTATCCTGTCATTCTCATACTAAATATTTCTGTGCTGTCTATCTTTCCCCTAACTCTACCGACTTTCCCAAATTCTTCGACTATCTACACTCTAAAGTGGAACACATTCTATCTATCTCTCCCTTCTCTGAAATCTCCATCTTAGGAGATTTCAACGTTCATCACTGCCAATGGCTCTCCTCTCACTCTACTGACCAACCTGGTGAACAAGCCTACGTCTTTCCTATCCTAAATGACCTAGAGCAGCTGGTCCAGCAACCCACCCGTATCCCTGATCGCTTCGGAGATCGGCCCAACATTCTTGACTTATTTCTGACTTCTAACCCTTCTTCTTATACTGTCAATCTTTTCTCTCCTTTGGGCTCCTCCGACCATAAACTTATCTCCGTCACCTGTCCTATCTCTTCAGTACGGCCATCCGGTCCCCCCAGCCGGCGGCGCTTGTGGCACTTTGGCGCTGCCGACTGGGAGGCTCTCCGGCAGTACTTCTTTGATTTCCCATGGAATGACTTCTGCTTCCGTGGCCGAGGACCCTCGGAGAGTGCTGAACGCATTACCGAGGTAATCCTTTCGGGCATGGAACTGTACATTCCATTTTCTTTCTCTCAGTCTAATGCACACAAATCTTGGTTTACTCACACTTGTTCTACTGCTGTCCACAACAAGGAGGAAGCATTCAAACGGTACCAACACCTTTAATCTCAAGAATCTCATTCTTCCTATGTTTCTGCCCGGAATCAAGCCAAACCTATTCTTCGACTTGCCAAGCACTCTTTCATCAATAATAAATGCACTGAACTATCCCACTCTAGCTCTTCCCAAGCTTTCTGGCATCTAGCCAAAAACCTCTCCAACAACTTTTCTTCCTCGTCTTTCCCTCCCCTTTTCCACTCTGATGGCACAACCATCGCTTCTTCCTCTGACATTGCTGAACTCTTTGCTCAAACTTTTCCCAGAAACTCTACCTTGGACGATTCCGGTGCAATTCCTCCTTCTCCACTCCCCGCTCTCCTACTTATGCCTAATATCCTAATATCTTCTAAAGATGTACTTTCTACCCTCTCTGGGGTTAATACTAAGAAGGCGTACGGTCCGGAGGGTGTTCCTCCTGTTGTACTTAAAAACTGTGCTTCCATGCTGACCCCCTGCCTAGGCAAACTCTTTCATCTCTGTCTCTCCTCTAACGTCTTTCCTTCTTGCTGGAAGTTTGTTCTCATTCAACCTGTCCCAAAGAAGGGTGACCGCTCTCAACCCTCCGACTATCGTCCAATTGCTCTCATCTCTTGTATCTCTAAAGTTTTTGAAACTATTCCTGCTTCCAAATTTCTTAAGCATTTCTCTTCTCATAATCTGCTCTCAGATCGCCAATATGGGTTCCTTGAAGGTCGCTCTACTGGTGATCTTCTTTCATATCTTGCTATCTCTTGGTCATCCAACTTTCGGGACTTTGGGGAGACTTTTTCTGCTGCACTAGACATATCGAAGGCCTTCGATAGAGTCTGGCACAAATCTTAATTTCCAAACTGCCCTCCTTCGGTTTCTGTCCCTCCATCTGTGCCTTTGTCTCTAATTTCCTTTCCGGCCATTCCATAGCTGCGGTTGTGGACGGCCATCGCTCATATCCTCATCCTATCAACTCTGGTGTTCCTCAGGGTTCTGTCCTATCTCTTATTATCTTTCTAATTTTCATAAATGATCTTCTCAACTGTACATCCAGTCCCATCCATTCATATACAGACGACTCTACCTTACATCACTCAATTAGTTTTCCAGAACGCCCCAGCCAGCAGTCCCTCAAAAGTAAACGTAATGAAGCCATAAAATACTTCTCTTCTGATCTAGCTACTATTTCCAATTGGGGTAGAGAAAACCTTGTTGCATTTAATGCTTCCAAAACTCAATTTATCCATCTTACTACCCGTCAGGAACCTCCAGAGTACTATCCCTTATTCTTCAACAATACAAAAATTAACCCTTCATCTTCTCTCAATGTTCTCGGTGTCTCTTTTTCTTCTGCTCTCACTTGGAAAGACCATATTATCAGTCTCACTAAGGCAGCCTCCCAGAAGCTGGGTGTGCTCAACTGCCTCAAGGGGTTCTTTACCCCCTGCACAGCTTCTTGCTCTGAACAGCAGCACAGTGTGTCCTTGTATTGAATATTGTTCACATGTGAGGGGAGGATCGTCTCACACCGCACTCTTAGATAGAGTAGAAAGGAAAGCCTTTCGTATCGTTAACTCCCGTCCACTCACCAACTCTCTGCAGTCTCTCTCTCTTCGTCGTAATGTTGCATCTCTCTTGCTATTCTATCGCTACTATAAGAATCAGTGTTCCTCAGAGCTTTCCCAGTGTATACCACCTCCTCTACGTAGGGTACGTAGTACCCGCCTTGCAACACAATCCTACTCCTATGAATCGTAATGAATGTAAATGTAGATCGGACCAGAACCAAAAATTCGATGAAAGAACGTTCTGCGAGTTCTAAAACCGCAATTTTAAAGGTTTTCTATGCAAACGCTCGTAGCATACGCAACAAATTTTCAGATTTAGAGGAACTAGTGTTTACAGAAAATTATGATGTGATTGGCATAACAGAATCTTGGCTCAATACAGAAGATAGAGACTTTTTAGCAGAGTATTCACTTCCTGGTTATGTAATGTTTGAGAACAACCGAATAAATAAAAATGGAGGTGGCGTTTTATTTTTTATCAAATAAAGTCTTAACCCGACCCTCGTGTCATAACCTCAAATTGTGAACGTAGACACATCTTTTGTGCTAATAAAGAATAATAAAGGTACAAAAATAATACTTTCGTTAATATACAGACCTCCAGCTCAATCAGTGCAAACTGACCGAGAAATTTACGAACAAATTGCAGATGTAAGTAACTCACAAGATACCGTAATTTTGGGCGACTTTAATTTACCTGTGACCAAGTGGGGCGATACTCTTACTTCACACTCCGGACACGACTTGTATACGAACTTGCAAGAGAGTTCGCTTTATCAATTTGTTCGAACGCCGACCCGTGGTAATAACGTTCTGGACATTGTACTTGCAACAAAAGAAGAATTGATAGAGAATTTGAATGTTGGTGATGAATTCAGTAACAGTGACCATCGTACAATAACTTTCACTTTAAAGTTTACTAGTAACGAACCAAATAGTAGCATCGAAAAAGAACCTAATTTCAAGAAAGCAAACTTCCATAAACTTAGAGCTATGTTTAAAGAAACTGACTGGAGCTTTTTAATTAACAATAACGACATAAATACATCTTGGAAGTTATTCGAAACCACTTACCTAAAAGCAGTGCAAGACTGCATACCATCCAAAATACGCCGTCCAGGCCATAATAAGAAGCCCACATGGTGGAATAAAGATATTTCAAACTGCCTGCTTGCTAAAAAATTTGATAATGATAGATTAAAATCCTCACAAAATGACGAAGAATGGGTGAAATTTGTAGAGCTACGACGCAAAGCCAAAAAGTTAATAAAGCAAAGTAAAAAGACCTTATAGGTACATATTGCGAATCAAAGTAAAACAAACCCGAAAGAATTCTATAGTTATATCAGAAAGAAAAAAGTAGTTACTTCAACTGTTGGACCGTTAGTCGATGAAAGTGGAGAATACACCAAAGACGAAGTACAAATGAGTAATGCCCTCAATACCTTCTTTGCATCAGTTTTTACAACAGAAGACCTCAGTGATATCCCTACACCATCGCCGATTCAGATTGATAATTCAGATGTTCTAAGCAATATCACCGTTACAGAGAGAGAAGTATTGAATTGTTTAGATAAACTCAAGGTAAATAAAACGCCAGGACCTGATACAATCTCGCCTAGAGTTCTAAAGGAAGCTAAGGATGAGCTCTCCAAACCACTGACATTACTATTCAATAAATCCTTGCAGTCTGGAACTATGCCTGATCAGTGGAAGCTAGCCAACGTAACACCGATATTCAAAAAAGGCAGCAAATCCCTACCCAGTAACTATCGTCCAATTAGCTTAACCTCAGTTGTATGTAAAATGCTAGAAACGGTCATACGAGACAGACTCGTAAATCACTTAGAGGAAAATAACATACTTAACCCTTAAAAAGAGGCTCACCACTTAAGTCGTGTTGAAAAAACTGGCAAAAAACGGGTGAAAAAAGGTGGAAATCGAGTGAAAATGGGTGGGATAGTAATGATCCATACGTCCGACATCTGTGGCCTCCCGGCCCACACTAACTCCAGTTCCCCCACCGCGCGTGAGGATGACAGTGTAACCAATAGTTCGCTAAAAGTGAGCAAGGTAGCAAAATCTGCTAAACTTCCATCTTCGAGGTAACACTGTCAGTGCTCCACGAGTGCTACGTAGCTGTATGTGGCGTCATTGTGTAGCGATTTCCACCTAGTTTTCGGCGCAATACAGTTCCTTTCATACTGATGGTTGATATAACAGTCAGAACGGCCCAGAAAGGCCCAAAACGGCCACAGAGCACCCGCTAGAGGAGGGTTAAAGATACTCAACACGGCTTTCGTAAAAAACGTTCCTGTTTAACAAACCTCTTAGACTTCTTCCACGATATCCTCAACCTCTACGATGAGAGTAAAGCTGTAGATATTATATACCTTGATTTTCAAAAGGCCTTTGTCAAAGTTCCCCACAAACGTTTACTGCTAAAACTAAAAGCGCATGGAATACAAGACGGTGTGTTGAAATGGATAGAAAATTGGCTCAGCAACAGAAAGCAAAGGGTAGTCATAAACGGTAAGGCATCTAAATGGACCAATGTAAGTAGCGGGGTACCCCAGGGATCGGTACTAGGACCAATTCTCTTTCTAATTTACATCAACGACATAGATGAGGGTCTCACCTGTACAATCTCAAAATTTGCTGACGATACAAAAATTGCAAATAGCGTACTCTCAAAAGAACAAGTTGACGATATGCAACACAATCTAGATAAATTGTCATGTTGGGCCCAAATTTGGCAAATGAGTTTCAATGCGGCTAAATGTAAAGTACTACATGTCGGATACCTAAATGAGAAAGCAAACTATTCGATGAATGGCACTCAGCTTAAGAATGTAAACAGAGAAACCGATCTGGGAGTAACAATATCGAGTAACCTAAAACCGAGTCAACAATGTTCAGAAGTTGTTAAGAAGGCAAACAAAATAATTGGCTTTATAGGCAGGTCATTTGAGCATAAATCCAAAAAAGTTATCCTAACCCTTTACAATTCCTTAGTCGGCCCTCTTCTGGAATACTGCGTTCAATCCTGGTGCCCTTATTACCAAAAAGATATAAACAAGCTAGAACAAGTTCAATGTAGAGTTACCAAAATGATACCTAGCCTAAAGAACAAACCATACGAAGAGCGTCTTAGAGAATTAAATCTATTTCCTTTAAGCCAGCGCAGATTAAGAGGTGACTTAATTCAAGTGTTCAAAATCATCAAAGGCATCGACAATATGAACTGTAGTAAGTACTTCACTATCGACCAATCTAATTACACGCGAGGAAACGGTTGCAAAATTATTGGTAAATCTTTTAACTCGCACGAATCTAAAAATTTCTTCTTCAATCGAGTTGTCAACTTGTGGAATGGGCTTCCCCGAAACGTTATAGACTGCATCACCGTTGATTCATTTAAACTCCGCCTAGACAAATATCTCTCATCAAACCCGCGACTGACTGCGTTTGTAAATGAATAACTTTATTTTATCCCCCCCTCAGTTACTAACCCATCTGTCCTCTACAAACTTCCTAATCCTGCCACGGACATTAGTTCCAGGGCAGTAATTCCCTTTCCAATGTTCCCTTACCCACTCTAAACCACTGTTTGGACACTTGATCCTCAGTATTTTGGAGGACAAGCAACCTAGAAGAGTCACTAGATATGTTGTTGCTTGATTTCCTTTGTACTCCTTTGTACTCTTACTCTGTGCAATTCTCCATACCAAGAGTGAAATGCTATTCTCAGACTTTCTTCTATTCAACTGCTGAGCTCTGGAACTCTCTCCCAGAATCAGTCTTTCCTGCTTCCTATGACTTAAATTGCTTCAAACTCCGTGTGTCCAGGCATTTTAGCTCGAACGTCCCTTGATTTCGGCCCAGTCATTCTTTGAAATATGGGGGAGGCACTCGCTGTAGGCAGTTATGCCTTTTGTCTCCCTCATTCACATACAAAAAATATATATATATATAATTGTTGTTGTTTTTAATAATGTACAGTATTGGAGAAAACAAAAAAGTGGTGTGCTTGTTTAGTGTAATGATATTAATAGGAGGAGTAGGTATTTGTGAGAGCTACGTGGATTACTCTGTGTAGGTGAGACACATACAGAAACCGTGAGGGAACCCGCCCGGCCTACGAGCGGGACATAATTTGTACTGACATATATACAAATGTATCTCAAAGGGGGACCTTGAGAATAGTATATTAAACGTTGATGGATGTCTAGGGAGGAAACTAAAACAATGGTGTGTAAATGAATAAATAAACTAACAAACAAGCCCTACCCCCTTATTCTACAACAAGTACAGTCTAACAATAAGGTGAAGTAGACCATCAATCTGAAAGCACAAAACAAAACAACAAACAAAATATGCTGCTTGAACACCGGCGGGGCGAGAAGCACTCTTTCAATTATATAAACTAATTAGATTTGTGCTCATAATAATAAAGGTGATCTTGCCCGCGATCCTTCATTCTCTCTCTCTCTCTCTCTGGTGGGTGGAGAGAGAGCCTTCTGCTTTGTTAGCCTTACCTCTACATTTTGTTATAATTAAATACGGACTGCCTAGTAGGGGCCGCAAAGTCTGTGCAGTCTGTGCAACTAGGTAATTCTACACAACTCTCTCTCTGTCTCTCTCTCTCTGTAATATATTCAATCTATAATGTGTCACACATCATGTTGTTTTTATTGAGGATGCTTTGATAACTTGGATCATATAGTGACCGATCTCTAATCTTTAGGGCGAGTTTCGAAAGGGGCCGATTTCAGTTCAAGCCAATCTCAAACAGACTTTGGACTTGAGGAGACGTTATTTTATATGTTGGCGTATCTATTTATTCAATCATTTATTTTTTAGTTTCCTCGCAAGGTCTCCATCAAGATTTAAGAAACACCTCCAAGACCCAAGAACCCCCTTCAAGATGAATTTGTAAATTTTTTCGGTAGAAAAATGTCGCGGCCGAAGGACACTTCCTCTTAAAATAACAGGCTCGCTACCGCTCGCAAAGAAAATATCGACACCTAAATGGCACGAAAAGTTATTATTGACAAAAAAATGGAGGTAAACGGTTGAAAATCGTCAAACTAATAAGTTGAAAGTCTTAAAATCTGATAACTAACAGGGCTAATCGTGAGGGAGAAAGGGATCGAGCAAGACCTAATACATCCGCTTAAAACAATGTAACTAATCTAATGTTGTGAATGATAGAGTGATCCTAGAGGCGTCGGTCGTGGTTCTAACATTGACTCTTGGAGCAATATACAAGCTGGTGCAGAAATACCTTTCATAAATCTCAGAAACATTAGATCTAGCAATAATTAATGTAGTCTTATATATGATAGTTTGAGATAATTTGCATATCGAGATACAACACATTCTAGATTATTTATATAGGTAAGTCTAGGGGATGAAAATGATAACATAATTTGTATTTATTTATTTGTATTGTAATTAACTGTCCGAAAGGCTAAGATATTTATTTGTTATGTTCGAAGTCTCCTACCAAATATACAGTATAGTAGATTTTCTATAGTCTATAGATTCAATCAACCACACGATTAATTCTGGAGGTATTATTCAAGGTGATGAGTTAGATGACGAGCCAGAAAAAACAAATACCTCCCCTTAATCCATTTGTTTACCAGATCCGTCCTATTAACTTCCGTCTGGCTACTATTCGATTAATTTATTCAGTTCACAAAAGGCCTCCAGCAATTAACAGGCTTTGAACTATCTCACTTAACTCTTTTTACGACCACAGATCCTTCTTAAACTGCATGAAATAGTCTAAATATAGCTAGAATATGATTTAAAAGACGTCTCCGGTACAGAAGGGGTTAAAGGGCTCCACTTTCTCCTACAAACATTCTGTATTGTTATAAGACTCCTCGAAATTCACCCCCTCTATGCAGTAGCATTGCTTTTGCTTTATAATGGATTACATTAAACAAATGTACTCAATTTTTACGTAACGAGCGGGGTTTAGAAACCATAACATAAAACAAACATTCCACTAAAACCACAAAACAAGGACTTATTACTTAGCCTCACAAAATGTGGTCACTATGACTTAACATTTTCAGCCAAGAAAAAGTGGCATGTTAAACTTCTACACAACTAGCGACTCTCTCCTTAGTCACTAAAACCTTGGTAGGTGAAAACATGTGGCAAGTTCATAAAATTAAAATGTAAAACTTGCAAACTAAACAAACCAAAATTGGGACATGGACAATATAAAGTCAAATTAAATTATCAAAATCGCTATGTGGAAACAACGCTTACTAAAATGAAATCTATGAAATAAAAGAACACAATCCACCACATAGGGTGTACACTACTACATGAGCAAGTTAATCTGTTTCCCAAGCAAACTAATCGCACACATAACAACGCACTATCGTCACGTTCAAGGAATTAGTATATCAGTTGATATCAAATGGCTGTTTTCGCCTGAAACCCCAAAGATATCCCTTTCTCACCACTCGTTCATAATTAGCTATCTTTAGTGACTTTGACTTAGATTTATCACAACATATTCAAAAGAAAAATGTACTAGCAAAAAGATAAAGGTGTAAAATGTACTAGCACAAAGATAAAGGTGTAAAATGTACTAGCACAAAGATAAAGGTGTAAAATGTACTAGCACAAAGATAAAGGTGTAAAATGTACTAGCACAAAGATAAAGGTGTAAAATGTACTAGCACAAAGATAAAGGTGTAAAATGTACTAGCACAAAGATAAAGGTGTAAAATGTACTAGCACAAAGATAAAGGTGTAAAATGTACTAGCACAAAGATAAAGGTGTAAAATGTACTAGCACAAAGATAAAGGTGTAAAATGTACTAGCACAAAGATAAAGGTGTAAAATGTACTAGCACAAAGATAAAGGTGTAAAATGTACTAGCACAAAGATAAAGGTGTAAAATGTACTAGCACAAAGATAAAGGTGTAAAATGTACTAGCACAAAGATAAAGGTGTAAAATGTACTAGCACAAAGATAAAGGTGTAAAATGTACTAGCACAAAGATAAAGGTGTAAAATGTACTAGCACAAAGATAAAGGTGTAAAATGTACTAGCACAAAGATAAAGGTGTAAAATGTACTAGCACAAAGATAAAGGTGTAAAATGTACTAGCACAAAGATAAAGGTGTAAAATGTAAAGATTATGTAAAATACAATTATAATTGATTTACATGAGATTGTTTAAAAACCAAAGTTAACTATAGTGACCATAATTGTGCTAGAGTAACTGAACAAAAAGCAATAGCCTACAATGCATACACAAGATCAAAAACACATGAAGCCTTTAATTACTTTAGAAACATCAGAAATCATGCCAAAACTGTATTAAACCTAACTAAATCAAACTTTCTCCATAAGCAGGCAAATAAACTTCTAAATAATCCAAATGATAACAAAATATTTTGGTCTACTCTTAACTCATTCAAATCCAACTTCACTACTGCTTCATCCATTCCACCATTAAAATCTCCGACTGGCAATCTTGTAAGTGACCCACGAGGTAAAGCTAACCTTCTTGCAGATATTTTCTCCACCAACTCAACCTTAGATGACATAAATCAAGATGTCCCTGTACTTAATTTTAATTCACCTGAAATTCCCTCACTTAAGATCCACACCAGACATGTCAAAACTATTTTGCAGAATCTCTCAGTAGATAAGGCTCCTGGTCCAGATGAAATTCCTCCAATAGTACTTAAGAATTGCTCCTTGGTGCTCGCTCCTGTATTGGCAAAATTTTTCCGTCTGTGTACTCATACCTCATGCTTCCCAGTACCCTGGAAAGAAGCAAACATCCATCCAGTTCCTAAAAAAGGTGCCTCTTCAGATCCATCAAACTACAGACCAATAGCTATAACTTCCACTCTTGGCAAAGTTTTTGAAATTATATTAAATAATCACATAATTAAGCATCTGGAGAATAATAAATTAATCAGTGATAGGCAATATGGTTTTAGACGATGTCGATCAACTGCAGACATTCTTTGCCTTCTTACGCATCAAATCAACCAAGCTACAGACCAACATGGTGAAACACATACAATAGCACTGGATATATCAAAGGCATTTGATAGAGTCTGGCATCAATCCTTATTGTCGAAGATGTCACACTACGGCCTTGCATCATTAGTTCCACTAATTTCTTCTTATCTTCATAACAGAAAAATACGTGTAATGGTAGATGGCCTTTATTCTCAATTTCACTCAATAAATGCTGGTGTTCCCCAGGGATCAGTTTTGGCCCCAACTCTGTTCCTCATTCATATCAATGATCTCATATCTACCACTCATAATCCAATACATTCCTACGCAGATGACTCAACACTCCACAGTTCCTTCACATTTACCAATTCTTTCACCCAACCCGATCTTATAAATTCAAAAATAAACACTGCAATTTCTCTGAACCAGGACCTTTCTAGAATTAATGAATGGGGACAAGAGAATCTAGTTTCCTTTAATGCACAGAAAACCAAGTACATTCAATTTTCTAACCGACAGAATCTCACTGACTCCCATATATTTTTTAATGATGTAAATATTCCCACTTCCCCTAGTATTGACATTCTCGGTGTAACATTAACTACTAACTTGAGCTGGACACATTATGTTAGAAGCATTGCTAAGAATGCCTCTAAAAAACTGGGACTCCTGTACAGAGTTCGAGAATTCTTCACTGACGAGCAGTTGGCCGTAATATATAAAAGTCATGTGCGCTCTCAGATGGATTACTGTTCACCTCTGTGGGGTGGAAGTGGAGTGGTTGCATTGAGGCAGTTGGACAAAATTCAAAATAAAGCTATTAGATTAATCAATAACCCTGCAATCACACAGGACCTTCCTACATTAGCCATACGAAGAAACGTTGCATCCCTTGCATTATTCTACAGATATTTTCACAGCAATTGTTCCGAGGAACTTGCTTCAATTGTGCCGCCTCTCCACATCTTTCCCCGTAGAACTAGGGCAGCTGAGAGCGCCCATGAATTTACACTTTCTCCTCCACAATGCAGAACTTCTGCTTATCAGAATTCATTTATCCCCAGAGCTACTACTCTTTGGAATTCACTTCCCTCGAATTGCTTTCCACAAACTTACAATCAACAAATGTTTAAATCCAGTTGTTACAAACATTTTATGAATGGAGGATGCCTTTAGGCACATGGACCTTTTTGTTTTATCTGTGTTTTTCCTTCCTCCGTTCATTGTCTCTTAAAAAAAAAAAAAAAAAAAAAAATAGTGAAAATGTCAAAGTGAGAATATTAAAGTGAAACAATAAAGACACTCCTAGCCAAAATATATACATAATTACATAATACATAATTACCATCCAAGAGAATAAGTGAAAGCAATCAATTGAACATAGAAGAACACTAGGCTATACTTATCCCACTCATGGTGATTCTTTTACAAACGTGGACACAGGGCAGGTCAGTTCCAGATGGTGGTTGAGTTAACAATAGTTTCCTTAGTCAAAATGTACTCTGGGCTCACCTTGCTCTGGCCTCAAACTATCCAACTGTATTAATCATCAGCTCATTAGATACTCTCTGGATTCAAATATTATTTTTACTATGCATTTTATGATATCTATTGTAGTCAACACTTATGCTTAGACAAGCCTAATGCAGTATTAACTCGTTATAACGAAAACTTTTCATACGTCAGCCAACGAACGATTTGAGGAATTTGGTGGGAGTATGGAGAGAATGCGAGAAGGAGAGAAAGGGAGTAGGAGTAGGAGGCTAGAGGAATAGGGAGTAGAATGGAATGTGGGAATTATCGGAAGAAAGGGGGGGGGGAGGGTGAGGAGGAAGGAATTTTCCACTACTACACTTTGTGTGCAATCATGGACAATAATATTTTCCTATATACGATACTAAGCTGCCTACAGGTCAAATTAACTATACTAGACCCATAACATTACATACGATAGTCAATCATAATATATTAATTAAAGATTCATCCACCATAATAAGCACAATACCACAAATACAACCAGTGACACTTTAATAACGTAATAAAGTAGAACTTAATAAGAATGACATGCATAGAATGCATACATTCTCTAAATATCAACATATTTTATTCCTACAAACTATTCAAGCGTTAAACGAGGTCATTATTTGAAAACCTGTCATTGTACTGAGAAGGTTAAGGGAGGATGGTTGTTATTTTTCTGGCCCACCTTTTCACTCACGTTTAGAGATTTTAAGAAGTGAGTTCCGTTAGTTTAGTGATTTTAAGACCTTTCGACTCATATTTTTGTCAATATTAGGACCTTTTGGGCCATTTAGGTGTCAATATTTTCAAAGCGACCGATTGTGAGCCTGTATGAATTGAAGGAACCGGCCTTCGGCCGAGACATTTTCTACCTAAAAATCTACAAATTTATCTCAAAACGGGGTCTAGGGGATGTTTCTTTTTAAACTTAATGGAGGTCTAGCAAGGAAACTAAAAATATATATAAGTAAATAGCTAGTCCAACTTATATAAACTGTACCAAGTCGCCCTCGCTCCTCATCAACATTTGTGCCAAGGCTTTTGTGCTCGTACGGTACCTACTGTATATATTAAACAGACAACACCACTCTCAAGGTATAGCTGCTAACAGCTGCCGTGTTGTGCTGCTATTTGGATCATCCTTGGGAGTTTGTCAAGTCTATCTGTCTATTATCTATCTATTGACAGACGACATAATCTCAGAAAGGGGCGAATGAATCACCCCTGTACAGTCTACCGCACAGATAGCGCATACAAAACATCAACAGAGACAATGCTTGTTGGAAACCTTTCAGAATACACCCAACCACTATCCTCCACCCCATTCTAACTCGAATAAAAGGACTCATTGTTTAGTTTCGAAACGTGTTATTTGTTTTATTCCCACTGTGATAACAAATATTAATAGAGCTGCGTTAAGTATCACATACTAAACCAATTTACCATTATTTAGGAGTTCCTTTTGCCTACAACAAGAGCTGAAACAGAAAATATGTAAAACCTGCATATTTCATCTGACATAGTCGATCCATAATTAAGTAACTGAATGTATTCAAAGAAAACACTTTGAACACTGTATCCTAGGGGATTATGATTGTAATATCCCTTGATAATCACTACGTGCTCCTTTCACCGATGATATGTTTTTCGAAGTATCATTATATATTTATAATATAATTACTATACCCTGTTCCAAATAGGCAGGCCAAAACTCTTGAAGTCTATAACTCGCAAAAAAACTAGAGTAATCAAGCAAATGTTTGCTAACGATGTCGGACCTACATGCTTGGAACTGGGTATAGTAGTAATAGTGATATAGGTTGAGTTGTAGTTTGGATAAAAAGTTCAGAATGTATAAGGTTTCATATGAATGATATTTCGATAGAGTTTAATGTATTATTATTATCAACTCTGCGTAAGCAGAGTGGTATCGCCCCCCGTATAGTGGTAAATACTAATCGAAATGTCTGTCTGTCTGTCCGAGAACTTCTAGACCGTTTGCCGGATTTTCACCAAACTTCACACGAACCTTCGGTGCGTGAATTCGACGGTAATTATTATATTTTTTTTGTTTTAATTTGTGCAATAGTTATGATCTTAGGTCCTAAACATGGTTTTGCCCCCCCCCCCCCCCCCCCACCCACCCTGTAGCTATTCCCTGTGTGTGTGTGTGCCCCGTAGGGGCACACATATCACAGAAAGCCACACATCATACACATGTCTCAGATGTGATGATAGTGAGATGTATGTCTGTCTTCCGAAAACTCCTCCTAGACCGTTCGACGGATTTTCACACAAACTTCTAACGAACAGTCGGTGCGTGAATGCGACGGTCAGTCAAAAAATATGTTTTGAATGTATGCAATAGTTATGATTTTAGGTCCAAAATATGGTTCCCCCCCCCCCCCAGTCAAAAAATATTTGTTGAATGTATGCAATAGTTATGATTTTAGGTCCAAAATATGGTTTTACCCCCCTCCCCCCCGCACACACACACGCACACACCCAGCAATTATGACGTTCTTAGTGTGTGAGCCATTAGAACGGCATTAGAAGTGATGGTAGTAATAGTGGGATTGATGGTGATAGTAGTGATGATGGTGATAATAGTAGTGATGATGGTTGTAGTTGTATTGATGATGATGACAGTAGTGATGATGACAGTAGTAGATATGATGGTGACAGTACTAGTAGTAGTGATGATGGTGACAAGTAATGATGATAGTTGTAGTGATAATAATGACTAGTGATGATGGTACAAAGAGTACAAAGAAAATCAAGCAACAACAGATCTAGTGACCCTTCTAGGTTGCTTGTCCTCCAAAACACTGAGGATCAAGTGTCCAAACAGTGGTTTAGAGTGGGTAAGGGAACATTGGAAAGGGAATTACTGCCCTGGAACTAATGTCCGTGGCAGGATTAGGAAGTTAGTAGGGGACAGATGGGTTAGTAACTGAGGGGGGGATAAAATAAAGTTATTCATTTACAAACGCAGTCAGTCGCGGGTTTGATGCGAGATATTTGTCTAGGCGGAGTTTAAATGAATCAACGGTGATGCAGTCTATAACGTTTCGGGGAAGCCCATTCCACAAGTTGACAACTCGATTGAAGAAGAAATTCTTAGATTCGTGTGAGTTAAAAGATTTACCAATAATTTTGCAACCGTTTCCCCGCGTGTAATTAGATTGGTCGATAGTGAAGTACTTACTACAGTTCATATTGTCGATGCCTTTGATGATTTTGAACACTTGAATTAAGTCACCTCTTAATCTGCGCTGGGTTAAAGGAAATAGATTTAATTCTCTAAGATGCTCTTCGTATGGTTTGTTCTTTAGGCTAGGTATCATTTTGGTAACTCTACGTTGAACTCGTTCTAGCTTGTTTATATCTTTTTGGTAATAAGGGCACCAGGATTGAACGCAGTATTCCAGAAGAGGGCGGACTAAGGAATTGTAAAGGGTTAGGATAACTTCTTTGGATTTATGCTCAAATGACCTGCCTATAAAGCCAATTATTTTGTTTGCCTTCTTAACAACTTCTGAACATTGTTGACTCGGTTTTAGGTTACTCGATATTGTTACTCCCAGATCGGTTTCTCTGTTTACATTCTTAAGCTGAGTGCTATTCATCGAATAGTTTGCTTTCTCATTTAGGTATCCGATATGTAGTACTTTACATTTATCCGCATTGAAACTCATTTGCCAAATTTGGGCCCAACATGACAATTTATCTAGATTGTGTTGCATATCGTCAACTTGTTCTTTTGAGAGTACGCTATTTGCAATTTTTGTATCGTCAGCAAATTTTGAGATTGTACAGGTGAGACCCTCATCTATGTCGTTGATGTAAATTAGAAAGAGAATTGGTCCTAGTACCGATCCCTGGGGTACCCCGCTACTTACATTGGTCCATTTTGATGCCTTACCGTTTATGACTACTCTTTGCTTTCTGTCGCTGAGCCAATTTTCTATCCATTTCAACACACCGTCTTGTATTCCATGCGCTTTTAGTTTTAGCAGTAAACATTTGTGGGGAACTTTGTCAAAGGCCTTTTGAAAATCAAGGTATATAATATCTACAGCTTTACTCTCATCGTAGAGGTTGAGGATATCGTGGAAGAAGTCTAAGAGGTTTGTTAAACAGGAACGTTTTTTACGAAAGCCGTGTTGAGTATCTTTAAGTATGTTATTTTCCTCTAAGTGATTTACGAGTCGGTCTCGTATGACCGTTTCTAGCATTTTACATACAACTGAGGTTAAGCTAATTGGACGATAGTTACTGGGTAGGGATTTGCTGCCTTTTTTTAATATCGGTGTTACGTTGGCTAGTTTCCACTGATCGGGCATAGTTCCAGACTGCAAGGATTTATTGAATAGTAATGTAAGTGGTTTGGAGAGCTCATCCTTAGCTTCCTTTAGAACTCTAGGCTGGTAGTGACGATGGCGTGATTATTAGTGATGATGGTGAGTAGTAGTGATGTTGGTGAAAGTTGTAGTGATGATGACAATAGTTGTGATAATGAAGATCATAGTAATGGTGATGGTGGCAGTAGTAGTGATTATGGTGACAGTAGTAATGATGATTGTAAGATGGTGGTGATGATAGTAGTAATGATGGTTGATAGTTGTAGTATCAATGATGATAGTAGTGATTAAGATGGTAGTGACAATGGTGACAGTAGTAGTGATGATGGTGAGAGTAGTAGTGATGATGATCATTGTAATGGTGATGATGACAGTAGTCGTGATGATTGTGGCAGTTGTAGTGATGATGGCAGTAGTAGTGATGATTGTGATTGATGATGGTATTAGTAGTGATAATGGTGACCCATCGCAGAGTTGGGTATGCCGTTTTAATTTTGGGCAAAACGGCACACCTACTTTATTATTATTATCAACTCTGCGTAAGCAGAGAGGTACCGCCCCCTGTATAGTGTTACATGCAAACCGAAATGTCTGTCTGTCCGAGAACTCCTCCTAGACCGTTTGACGGATTTTCACCAAACTTCACACGAACCTTCGGTGCGTAAATGCGACGGTAATTAAAACAAATATTTGTTGAATTTGTGCAATAGTTATGATCTTAGGTCCAAAATATGGTTTGCTCCCCCCCCCCACCCCCCCAGTCAGAACCCCCACCCCCCACCCTCTACCTATTCCCATGCAATGATGATGGTGTTCGGTGTGTGTGTGCCCCGTAGGGGCACACTCACATAGAACGCCATCGTTCAGGGGGCGAGAAAAAAACTTGCCCGCATTTGTTAGTTTAAGTTAGTTTAGTTGATATTAGGTGACAATTGTAGTGATGATAATAGTAGTAGTGATGATGGCTGTAATATTAGTGATGATGGTAGTATTAGTGATGATGGTGACAATTGTAGTGATGATGATAGTAGTAGTAATAATGGTGGTAATATTAGTGATGATGGTAACCCTTCGCAGAGTTGGGTATGCCGTTTTGATTTTGGGCAAAACGGCACGTCTACTTTATTATTATAATTTTAATTAAAGGAGTAATCCCCTCCACCAATCGATGGGATTAGCTCAGGTAAAGAGACAAGATTTACCCTTCATCACAGGCCAAGAGAATAACATTGCCACACCCCTGCTCTCCACCAATCAGAGGCCTCCAATGACGCAATACCTTAAGCCAGCTATGCGGCCTCCCTCAATCTCATCAGTAACTTCGCCCCCAGTTCTTTCACGGATATTCTATCCTGGTCGTAGATGTCACAATACCTCAGTGCCAACTTCATACTCCCGTCAGCCACTGAAAAACATCTCTAATCAACTGCCAGGGGAATATATAGAAGATAGACTGCAGCGAGAAAGAGAAGAGAAACATATTCAAAGCGAGAGAACTGGCCAGCCTCTACCCAGCCAGGCGGCTCGACCAATCAGAGAGCGCCAAGCCGTGAGTGAGGGGTATATTAGGGGGTGGGTGTGGCCGTAGGAGTCATTAACCCCTGGGCACTCGAAGGGAGCACAGTTAACTTCGCTCCGCAAAGGCGACCCCGGACTTCCCCTTGGCACTCTGGGGAGAACAACTAAGTCTGTTCCCGGGCTCAAGACACCTAGCACCACCACACCCACCACTGCTCAGATACACCTCCAGTATCCTGAGGCCTGCAGACATATCGCTGGCCTACATACTTTTAGCCAAGCAGTTTGAGATGTTCATCAAGTGGTAGATGGAACGGAGCAAATGGAGGCAGTCTACTGGCCCGCATTGAATTGGTGAAGACAACCAGAAGACACAACTTAACATTTTATTAAAGGACCCTTATGGACCCGCACAGACATATTAACCCCCTCAGACTGAAATAGTTAACTTACTGAAGAGGAGGCGGACCGCACGATATTATCCCCACAACAGTCAAAATCTCACTGACGGACCGTTAGAAGTCGGAGGAACATGGGGTTGCCACCATTTGACAGATTCTGATCTAACTTACCTAACTTACTGAGGCCTAAATGACGCTAAATGACCTCGGCGCGTCCGAACACTCAACCGCGGCCCCGGCTACGACGCCCTGTTGCACTCGTCGCCCCACCCGCAATTATGCCGGGAAGCTATTTGAATTTGTTATCAACTCTGCGTAAGCAGAGTGGTATCACCCCCCGTATAGTGATACATGCTAACCGAAATGTCTGTCTGTCTGTCTGTCTGTCCGAGAACTCCTCCTATTCCGTTTGAGGGATTTTCACCAAACTTCACACGAACCTTCGGTGCGTGAATGCGACGGTAATTAAAACACAAAATTGAATTTGTGCAATAGTTATGATCTTAGGTCCAAAAACATGTTTCCCCCCTCCCTCCCTTCAGGATCCCCACCCTCCACCCTGTACCTATTTCCATGCAATGATTATGGCGTTCTGTGTGTGTGTGCCCCAATGTCGACTAAACTAAATTAGATGTGCCGTTTCGCCCAAAATCAAAACGGCATACCGTACCCAACTATGAGAAGGGTTACCATCATCACTAATATTACCACCATTATTACTACTACTATCATCATCACTACTACTACCATCATCACTAATATTACCACCATCATTACTACTACTATAATTATCTCTACAATTGTGACCTTCTAATGTCAACTAAACTAACTTAACTTAACAAATGCGAGCGAGTTTTTTTTCGCCCCCTTAACGATGACGTTCTGTGTGAGTGGGGCACACTCACACAGAACGTCATCGTTAAGGGGGCGTAAGCAGAGTGGTATCGCCCCTCGTATAGAGGTACATGCTAACCGAAATGTCTGTCTGTCTGTCTGTCCGAGAACTCCTCCTAGACCGTTTGACGGATTTTCACCAAAACTTCACACGAACCTTCGGTGCGTGAATGAGACGGTAATTAAACATTTATTTTATTTTTTTAATTTGTGCAATAGTTATGATCTTAGGTCCAAAAACATGTTTTGCCCCCCCCCCCCCCTCCCTTCAGGACCCCCACCCCCCATCCTGTACCTACTTCCAAGCAATGATTATGGCGTTTTGTGTGTGTGTGCCCGGTAGGGGCACACTCACACAGAACGTCGTCGTTAACCCTTCCTACCCGGGCTGTCTTACCCAATGACGGTCGCCCCTACCCGGGCGAAATGGCTGAAAAACTTCTAGGCCTAGGCTACCGTATTTATGTTTATTTTCACTGCTAGAACTTTCCCACTCATCTATAATCGTAGTGCGGTTTTCAATCTGTATTTTGGCGTTGAGTAGAGCTCTGTAAGTCAACTGGTTCAGTTGTGATGATTTCAGTGGAGCAAATATTGCAGAGATGTTGCCAATATGGGGGCTTTTCAGACACTAATTTCGTCTGACGTCAGAACAATAACATTGAAGAGTCTTCTCCTTCTTGTTTTCGGAGGTGCGGTGACGCAACGCTTGGGTTTGTTGACATACGTCGTACGCACGGCGTTCAGACCAAGCTTAATTAGGCTATTAAGCTGCTGCGTTAGGTAAGGCATACCGGGTAGCGGCCCTTCTTTCGAGCTGTCCTTACCTAAGGCAGACCGGGTAGGAAGGGTTAAGGGGGCGAAAAAAAACTCGCCCGCATTTGTTAAGTTAAGTTAGTTTAGTTGACATTAGAAGCTCACAATTGTAGAGATAATTATAGTAGTAGTAATGATGGTGGTAATATTAGTGATGATGGTAGTAGTAGTGATGATGCTGACAATTGTAGTGATGATGATAGTAGTAGTAATAATGGTGGTAATATAAGTGATGATGGTAATCCTTCTCATAGTTGGGTATGGTATGCCGTTTTGATTTTTGGCGAAACGGCACGTCTAATTTAGTTTAGTTGACATTAGAATTGGTGGTAGTAATAGTGGGGATAATGTTGGTAGTAGTGATGATGGTGATTATAGCAGTAATGATGGTTGTAGATGTAGTGATAATGATGACAGTAGTGATTGATGGTAGTGATGATGATAACAGTAGTAAATATGATGGTGACAGTACTAGTAGTAGTGATGATGGTCATAATAGTATTTATGATGGTGACAGTAGTAATGATGATTGTAAGATGAAGGTGACAGTAGTAGTGATGATGAGAGTAGTAGTGATGATGAGAGTAGTAGTGATGATGGTGAGAGTAGTAGTGATGATTATAATAGTAGTAATGCTGATGATATTAATGATGATAGTGACTGGCAGTGATGATGGTGACCAATCGCAGAGTTGGGTATGCTGTTTTGATTTTGGGCGAAACGGCACGTCTATTTTATTGTTTATTATTCCATTTATCAACTCTGCGTAAGTAGAGTGGTATCGCCCCCTGTATAGTGGTATATGCTAATCGAAATGTCTGTCTGTCTGTCCGAGAACTCCTCCTAGACCGTTTGACGGATTTTCACCAAAACTTCACACGAACCTTTGGTGCGTGAATGCGACGGTAATTAAAAAAAAAAATTTTGAATTTGTGCAATAGTTATGATCTTAGGTCCAAAAACTTGTTTCGCCCCCCTCCCCTTCAGGACCCCCACTCCCCACCCTGTACCTATTTCCAAGCAATGATTATGGCGTTCTGTGTGCTTGTGCCCACACTCACACAGAACGTCATCGTTGAAATTAGAAGGTGACAATTGTAGAGATAATGATAGTAGTAGTGATGATGGTGGTAATATTAGTGATGATGGTAGTAGTAGTGATGATGGTGACAATTGTAGTGATGATGATAGTAGTAGTAATAATGGTAGTAATATTAGTGATGATGGTAACCCTTCGCATAGTTGGGTATGCCGTTTTGATTTTGGGCTAAACGGCACGTCTAATTTAGTTTAGTTGACATTAGAAGTGATGGTAGTAATAGTGGGGATAATGTTGATAGTAGTGATCTATCTATCTATCTAGTAGTGATTGATGGTAGTGATGATAACAGTAGTAGATATGATGGTGACAGTACTAGTAGTAGTGATGATGGTCATAATAGTATTTATGATGGTGACATTAGTAATGATGATTGTAAGATGAAGGTGACAGTATTAGTGATGTTGGTAAGTAGTAGTGATGATGGTGAAAGTTGTAGTGATGATGAGAGTAGTAGTGATGATTATAACAGTAGTAGTGCTGATGATATTAACCTCTGAAGTGCGCATGGGGGTAATTGGAAACGTCCCCCTGTGCTGACGTATTTGAGGTGTTTCCGCCACTAAAATATTCATTGTGCCATTAATAGCATTAATACTTATCCATATGCGCCTATTATGGGTTGATTATAAAGGTATTAACCTGAAACAACAATAAAACGAGTGAAAACAGCGTTTGGATGGTCAAAATCGGAGATATAGCCCGCGAGTTGTATAATGTATGGGTGAGGCAATCTGCTTTCCCGCCAATTTCCCCCAAGGCCACTGAGACACAGTCGATCGATACTCTCTCTCTCTCTCTTGCACTCGCTTGCTATCAGTGATGACCACACCCTCCAATCGGATTTCTAATGTTAGCACGAAAATATACCTCAGAATAAGGGAATAACAGGGAAAATAGGTGATAACTGAAGGAGAGGAGGAAAGTGGGGAAGGAGGGGAGGTAGAGGACTGAGATTTTGCATGGCCCAGGGGCCAAAAAATAAAATAAAAATAAAACAAAAATATAATTTTTTTTTTTTTTTTCGATGTCAAAAGTTGATTTTTATTTTCTCTGACTCTTAAGAGTCTCCCCGCAGTGCGCCGGGGGAACTCTTAAGAGTCTCCCCGCAGCTCCCGGGTTAATGATGATAGTGACTGGTAGTGATGATGGTGACCGATTGCAGAGTTGGGTATGCCGTTTTGATTTTGGGCGAAACGGCATACCCAACTCTGCGATCGGTCACCATCATCACTACCAGTCACTATCATCATTAATATCATCAGCACTACTACTGTTATAATCATCACTACTACTCTCACCATCATCACTACTACTCTCACCATCATCACTACTACTCTCATCATCACTACTACTCTCATCATCACTACAACTTTCACCATCATCACTACTACTTACCAACATCACTAATACTGTCACCTTCATCTTACAATCATCATTACTACTGTCACCATCATAAATACTATTATGACCATCATCACTACTACTAGTACTGTCACCATCATATCTACTACTGTTATCATCATCACTACCATCAATCACTACTGTCATCATTATCACTAAATCTACATCCATCATCACTGCTATAATCACCATCATCACTACTATCAACATTATCCCCACTATTACTACCATCACTTCTAATGTTAACTAAACTAAACTAGATGTGCCGTTTTGCCCAAAATCAAAACGGCATACCCAACTCTGCGATGGGTTACCATCATCACTACTAATACCATCATAGTTATTATAGTTATTATGTTATTTTCACTCAATAAAGTTATTTTTATGAAGTTATTTGTGTCTCTGTCACTTATACTTAGTTTTATAGTTATTATTATAGTAGTTATTATTATTTATACTGGACTATGGTAATTGATAGTGTCATTTTCACTTCTATGTATTGTTAGGGAATTTAATAATATATATAGAGTCACTTTCACTTTGTTCATATTGTTATGAAGGCACTTATTATTACTTATGTGTGTCCCTTTCCCTTATACTTAGTATTATTATTATTATAGTGTCACTTTCACTGGACTAGGATAATTTATAGTGTCATTTTCACTTATTTATTGTTAGAGGTAAGCTATAATATATATTTTAGTGTCACTTTTACTTGTTCATATTGTTATGAAGGCACTTATTATTACTTATGTGGGTCTCTTTCACTTATACTTAGTTTTATTATCACTATTAGCCTACATTTTAGAGTGTCACTTTCACTGTCATTGTCACGGGCACTTCAATATTGCACTAGAGTGTGAAAGTCGTTGAAGCACCGTCCAGCGCACAGTGCCACTGCACACTCGAGGCATTCCCATGTGGCTTTGCTCGCTTTGTAGGGTTTGCGAGTTGTGTGGCTGCACACATGGCACCTCTTCTGACTCCTAACTTTACTACCGGGTGCTTTGAAAGGAAGGGGGTGGAGCTGGTGCTTCCTGAAGAAGTCGGCACACCCCGTGCAGTCCAGCTGGCCTGGTCCTTGTAGTGGTCTCCCAGGTTCCGCATATTTAGCCAATAGCTCAAGTATCACCTGCTTGTGGAACTTCCGCAGGGACTTGTACTTCTTGGTTCCGGGAGTCCTCAGAGGTAGATGTTGTAGGCATTGAGGGCCGACATATCTACCGTATGAAGAATAAACTTCTTATACCACCTACAAGATGTTCGCAGGCAGTCGATGAAGCCCACCTGCATGACGGACTTGTCGACGAGGCTCATATTTAGGTTGTAGTCCAGGACAGCAGCTGGTTTCTGGACGGGGTTTTCGGTTTCGGTCCACCTTCCCTGTGGCGACCATCTCGGCCTTGTGGCATGTGGTGAGGAGGTTGACCTTGCGCTGGTCATGCCAGCAGATGGAGAGGATGGGGCCACTCTTCTTGTGGAAGATGTCCGTCTTCTTCGTCTTCGTTGGGTAGGCTGGCATGCCCCTCCTCTTGGCCTTGACTGTGCCGACAGTTCCGGTCTTGCGGTCATGGAGGTACTTGGTTAGGATGGGCGACGTGTAGTAATTGTTGGTGTAGAGAATGTGGTTCTTATGGAAGTGTTTCTCCATCATTCTCTCTGTACGACAGGGCCGCCAAATCCAATGTCTGGGTCAGTCTCGATTTCCCCACCACTGCCGCTGTAGACCACAAAGTTCAGCACATATCCCGTCTTGCAGTCGCAGAGGACGAAGAGCTTGATGCCGAAGCGGTGTCTGTTGGACGGGATATACTGCCTGAAATGCAGCCTACCTCGGAACAGGACCAGAGACTCATCCAGGCACATCTTCTGGAATGGAATCAGGTAAGTGGTAGACCGATGACGTATCATGTAATACAGCTTCCTGATCTTCCATAATGAGTCAGGAAGGTGGACTGCCATGTTGTTGGTCAGGTGGAGATAGGAGAGGATGTCAAAGTACCTGTCCCTGGACATGTAATTGCCAAATGCTGGAGTCGTGATGAGGTCGGCAGTGATCCAATAGTCTGCCAGAGCGTGCTTCCTGATGGGTCATCAGCATAGTCAGTGCCAAGAACACATACAGTTCTGCCACAGTGACAGCTCTCCATGCCATCTTGGCACTGGTCTTCCTGCCAAGAAAGTTGGTACAGATCTCATGATGGTTGTTGGTCTCATCGACGAGGTATTCCATGACTTCATTGTCATAGAAGCCACAGAAAAGTTCACGGGGGGTAGCATTTGGGCCACAGGGATATGCTGGTGACACCCCGGAACTAATCTGCTGCTCGTCAAAGGCAGGACAATCTGGCTCAAAATCCGCCCCATCTGTCCACACAAACAAGTTGGATGAGCGCGCAAGTGCAGCTGCAGCAGTCACACGCCCTTGCCCACGCGGACACCCTGCAGGCCCACGCCCACGCCCAGAGCCAGCGGCGGCGTCAGGTTGAGCCGCACCCCCACGACCTCGCCCTCGAACTCGTCGTGTCGGAACTTCCTCCTCTTCCACATCCTCTTGCTCCTCAGGCGATGTCAAGTCATCTGGGGCAATGTTGGGGTCGTCAGCATCTTCTTCAGAGGACATTTCAGATGAAGAAGTGACCGGGCGTCGGAGGCGTGTGGGGTGGGAGACTGCGGGAGGTTGAACAATGGGAGCCTCAGCCTCTGGAGTTGGGCTCCTTTTGCGTTAAGCCAAGGCCTTCTCCCCTGCATATAATGCCTTACGATGCGGGGCTTGTGGTGGCACACTGTGGGAGGACAATGCCGCCCCACTAGTACCACTTGTAGAGGCCCTTTGCACATCCTGAGGGCGAGATGAAGCCGAGGGCTGTGGGTGACCCGCGCGGCGTCCCGGGTCAAGGCGTCGCGACAAAGGAATGTGGGCGGTTGCTAGACCAGGGTCGGCGTCACTATCACTATCTTTGCCTTCCCTAGCTTTCTCTGCTGCCCTCCGTGCTTTCTTGGCTGCACTTTTCACAAGAGATTGTTTGTAAAAGTATGTACCCACTTTCAAGGGCGTACGGGCAGGCAAAGGGGAGGGTCCCGGGCTAGGGCTAGTGCTAGGGCTAGGCCTAGGGTGACCACGCAGTGATGGCGACGGGGTAGGCCTAGTCTCTAGCACACTCGGAAGTTCGACTGCACCTTCCTGCAACACTTCCACATCAGGATCATCACTACTATCCCCTCCCTCAAACAAGTTAACATTGTCATCATCTCCAAACTCCACATAATCATCGTCTTCACTTGCACTACTAATAAACTGTTCTTTATCAATCAAGCTTTCGCCACTGCTTTCTTTAATGGCAAAAAGTTCTCTCTCCATAGCACTATCACTCAACAATATCTTCGCTTTCTTACGTTGAGCCTTTTCCTTGCTTGAAACCGGCGTAGATGTAGCGAGTGGGGTGCGTGTGTGGTTGCACAGAATCGGACGCGTCGGAATTCATGATTTCACTATAACTCGCCATGGCGGGCACGTGGGAACTGATAACGGTAATAGTTGAGCTTGGTGGCGCTACGATCGCCCCTGCAAAGGAAATTTTCGCCGCGCGAATTTCAAAGCACGCATTCAAACATAGGGATTTTAAAAGGACACTCGGGCTCCTGCCCATCTGCCGCAGTGTCATTTTAAAATGACACCTGGGCCAGAAGGGATAAGCAGTAGTAGGATAGTGCAGCAGGTGGGGTTGGAAGAATGCAGGGACAATATGATGCTGGTGGCAACATTAGCATAATATAGTTTTCATCAGTTCTTAATCCTATAGTATCAGGGACGCCCTTTTCAGCATATTTTGGCAACTATTAAACTATTTTATTCAGCTTAGGAAGGACCTCTAGTAATAATAAGGCTTCAGACTATCTCAACCAATCCTTTTAGCTAATACAGATCCTTCATAAGCTGTATAATATCGTCTAAATCTAGCTAGAATAAAATAGATCACACGTCACTGGTATTTAAAGGGTTAAGGTGTGTGAGAGACTGGTTTGACCGTGGCACCAAGTATGTACATTTAAAAAAGGAAGGTATCAGCTATGTGGGTGAGGATTGGAAAATCCGAAAATGAGATTTTCAATGCTACAGTGATGGCAGTAGTGTAGGAGTCATGGCAAAGTTTTACACTCGAAAAAAAAATACCCTAATTACAGGGTATTTCCACCCCCACCCCCCTCCTACCCACCAGCGGTCTCGCGACGTATATGGGGTATCGTGGTATGAACGATAATACCCATTACAATCGCGTTATTATGCACAACTATGGATAAATTACAGTCAACAGAGGTGTCTGTCCTCAGCTCATCATCATCAGCAGCACCATCACCACCAGCAATAGCACTTCCACAATATTCATCATCATCATCTAAAGCCATCATCATCATCCAAACAATCAACATCATCATCTAAGCCATCATCAACAACATCCAACCCATCATCATCATCATCAAACATATATATTCAACACTAAACAGATCTAACCCATCCAAACCAACCCTAACACAGCCTAGAGTAATGTAAAATAACCTAACTTAGCATTAATGAGGTGCGCTGTTCATGGCACACAATAAATAAAATACCTTTTGGGGGGTCCAGGTGACATATTGACCTAGACATAGTAAACTTCACTGGATTTTAGTGCCAGAGAATGTATCAAATCAATCAAAAACAAACAGTTGCAATAACTTGTCATTTGAGAGAGGAATAATTTGGTTATGGATAAATTTGGTTTTTAACTTTTGTTTTTCAAAACGACAAAATGTTTAGCATTTTCCGTTATAAAATCTTGATTTGTTGTCCAATATTAATAAGTATGATATCACTGCAAAGAAGAAATAAAATGCAATAACATGGGGTGACAGATTTCTGATACCCCAATAAAACTTTTTACAGGAGCCTTGCAAAGTCCGAAACTTTCAAAATTAATTAATTCTTTAGCGGCAAAACTATATGATGTATCAAAAATCCGTCACCCTACTTTATTGCATTTGTTATCTTCTTTCCAATGATATAGTATTAATTAAAATTGGACCAAAAATTAACTCTTTATAATGGTTGGCAAATTTGCAATAATTGCGAAAATTCCCGGTAGCGAAAAACCTATTGGTCCGAATTGCTTCATTTTTGGTTATGTTCCTAGAAGTGGTATCTATTACCTGTAAAAATAATTGGATCATTATGAAAAACATGGCGGACGCTCCCATATTTAACATATTATAAACTTCATATATGTGGCGCCCCCTGCTGAAGTGAGGCAAACGACGAGCATAAAGAAATGAGAAAACAGCGTTTAAAAGTTCCCGCGCTCCCTCTCAACCCACGAGACATGCCTCCCTCCCTCCACCAGGGAGGGAGGGAGGCAGGCGACGGTAAGGGGGACGGTTTCGCAACGAACTGTCAAACAAACGCTGTTTTCTCCAAATTGAATAATGATTTTGATTTGCCATGAAAAATAGTATATTACACAAAAATACTTAATGGTTATAATAATAAGATAGGTAAAGTGTATTACGCTGCTCTCTTTCTCGCGCACTGTGCATCCTTCCTAAGCTGAAAAAAGTGTGTTCGTCTGGAAAATAATATACATTTTAAAAAACCGTGATACACAATAGGAGCTATAATGGTAATAATTATAATTTGTTTCCCAAGCAAAAATAGTAGATTACCGTACACAAAATAATACTTAATGGTTATAATAATTAAATTGGTACTGTGTATTAAGCTGCTCTCTCTCTCTCTCTCTTGTCCACGGTGTATCCTTCCTAAGTTGAACAAATGTGTTAGTCAAGGATAATAATATACAGTACATTTAAAAATACCGTAATACATTATAGGTATTATAATGTAAATAATTATATTAATAGTAATAGTAACGTTTTGTGGTACAAATATTAATATAATATATTATATTTTAATTTATTGTACCACAATGAAAATGTATTCACTTACTGTTGTTGGTTAGGAAGTCTGGGCGATGAGTGTAGTACAGAGATACTGGGAGATGAGTGCGGAGATACTGGTAGATAAGTACGGAGATACTGGGAGATGAGTGCGGAGATACTGGGAGATGAGTGCAGAGATACTGGGAGATGAGTGCTTAGAGGCTGAATGCCGAGACTGATGTGACCCTGACCCTTCACTTAAACCAATTATGTATAATATGCACTTGAACTTATTGATAAACACTTTACCACATTATATGTAAACATAATAACTGAATATACACTTGTGTTGGCTTCATACATCTATATCTAAAAATAATAACTGAATATACACTTGTGTTGGCTTCACACACTTATTTATATCGCACAAGGCACTTTCAATATCATAACATTTCGCAGCACAGGTACAGGGAGGCCCCACTTTTCGCTCCGGTATTTTCCTCCCTGTATAAGCAGACGTATACTCAAGGCCTAAGTTCCTATTTATTTTTGCTGCATTTTTCTTCCACTTTCGTTTGTTTCTCGGCCTCTTTCGTACTCCAGAGGGTGACTGTATCTTTGGTTGGTCACTTGCCTCGCAATCAGCCATGGTGGAGAATAATAGCACAGAAAAAAAACCCACAAAAATAACAAAATGTGGATGGTATGCGATCGATACGAGCTGGCGCGAAAACTGAGGAGGGTGGAGGGAGATGGTGGACGCTGATTGGCTGGCGGGCGATGACTCATCATCATGGCGCCCGCTGATTGGTGGCGGCTTTTGTCTTGGGACTTTGACTCAGTTCAGCACGGACTTGTCAGTCATGCGTTAGCTGGGAAAAAAATCCTGCAATAATTGCAGGAAGATCGTCCTTAGGGACACTTCCGTGTCGATTTGAGGCAAATGATTCTTCCACAGGCTCAAGGATGCCTTTGCCTATCCAAGGCAAGCGTTAACTCAATTTCATCCGGCCCGTCGTTTGCCTCACTTCAGCAGGGGGCGCCACATATTCACTGCCACATATTTTAGTACAACGACTATTATGCACATTATATGGAGCTCTCCACCTATATTGTTCCACAATGATTCTTATTTACACCGTCTATAATAGACAGATTATGGAGCATATGCTGAGATAGTGCAAACCTACGGCGATCATCACCGACAAATCACCTTTGGAGCCTGAGGTAACTAACCCAATGCAGGGGTGCTTCGTGGGACGTCACAACCATCCACATATATCAGGTTACTATTTTGCTTCTATCTCAACAGAGGAATTTGGATGTGAATAGATGGCCCATCAGTCTCGCCCCGCGCAGGATTTAATACCAAACCTTATGAGTTTGGGTCCACTACACCACAGGTCACCAGCTATAGATCTTCCTTATATACTATACAACAACACTGAAGTAATATCACACTTTATACAATTATTACTTAATCCGTACAAAACACTAAACATAATACGTTGATGTAAATAGTTTTATTTTTAATCTTTCCTTTCCCACTCCCTTCCCTCTATCTCTTACTCTATAATCTGCTCTCTTCTTATCCAGTACTCACCTCTGTCATCCTAGAGTACGTTGGCAAATCTAGAAACATTATGCTGAGCAACAACAGTTTTTCAACATATCAGTATACTGTATATGGAAATGTTACGACATTGAAATGTCCGTTTAACCCTTGTCTAGCGGGGGGTTTTGGGCTTATTTGGGCATATTCAGGCCCTCCTGCATGATAAATCAAGTATCTGCATGAAAAAAAATGTATTTAGCAAAAAACTAGGTGCTAAAAGCTTCAAAATGAGACCAGAACGAGCTACTGGGAGTCGGCTGTCTGGCCCGCTGCGCTCCCAGCCATTTGCACTCGATTTTAACCCTTTAACACCTTACGAGCGGCCTATGCGGTTTATTTATGTGTACCGCACAGCGGGGTGTTTTTAGCCAAAATAGGGCTGTTTACGTGATCATTTTCATGCCTAAATAAGACCCAGAACGTAAAACAAGTACCTATCCCTGAAAGGGCATAAACAGAGCTTTCGAATGACACCATAACGATCCTTGTATGATGGATAGTTTTCTTGCAATAACCGTGCAACGCGAGTGCAAAAAGCAGGTAATTCGGTACTTTCAGTACATAATTGAGTATGTAGCGAGTGAGAGAGGGAGGAGGGAGCTGAGATTTGTGTCAGTAGGTTCGCCGCGGTGGTCTGGAGCAGTCATACGCTCGCTAGTCTCCTGCCACCACTTGTCTCTCTCTCTCAGCCACATTACGTGCTGAAATTGCCACTCGAGTTATGTCGAGCGCCGCCATATAGTCCAGCTTTATTTAACTCGACTTATGTTGCTCGCCGCTAAATAAGGGTTAAAAGCCTTAATAATGCTCCTAACGTGCTGCAAATTGGAACCGGACTTAAGTCCAACCCCGATCTTTAAGGGTAAAGTTTGCTAATGAGCAAACAAGAAGGTTTGGGATGGTTTTGTGTTTTTCAGTGATTCTGAACCTTATTGGCAATTTAAGGCTGGTAATGTGACCAAGTAATTTATTTACTTTCAACTCTGGGGGAGGCAATCGCCACAGGCAGTTCTGCCTTTTGGCTCCCTCACTAACATAGAAAACAAAAATGGTAGAATATTAGCTCGATTACTCGAGTTGTTTGCGAGTTATAGAGGTTAATGTTAAAGATTTTTAGTCTACTTACATGAAACAGGGTATAGGAGGTTATTGGTGGCTGTGGTTCGGTTGGTATTGCTACCAGATATCAGAATTAAGATAAGTAAAGTGAGACCATCAAGTGCTAAAGCATGAGCTGTGCGAAGTTACTCTATTATTCTTAATGAGCGAGATATTGAGAGGTTGCTTTCATATTAGTTCTTGGAGGCCGGGGCAGTTATTATATTTCAATCTTAACCCCTACTGTACCAGAGGATATTACCATAAATGTTCCCTCCAGTACCAGGCAGTGTGGCCAAAATGGCTTCAGAGGCAAGAGAGCACAACCTCCCACCTAAGAAGTTTGGTAAATCACTGGTCCAGCCAGCGTGTGGAGGCTTGCAGCCAAGCCGAGAAGTGTTGCCAATTCCTCAGAGCAGTGCCTACAAGTCATATTAGCAGCTACCGCTTGATACTGACAGTTACGTTGGTCGTTGCTGGTACTGACAGCCGACGGCCATCGCTGGGAGTGTAGGGGTTAACTAGTCTAAACTTAAATCAGTCTTGTTGTAATTTAAAGTCATCTTAACTGTGAGTTGAGTGGTAGCTGGTGTTGGTGTTTGTAGATCGACCTGATAATGATCTCTTGCACATTTAATATTTTAAACAATATTATTATTCGTAGTATTATGAGTGCTGCTTAACTGGTCCATAAGCTTTAAAAAAAAAAAAAAAAAAAAAAAATTGTATTTATAAAATGTGTTTACTGGCTCTGTTTGTACATGCAAATATAATTACGAGATTAGGTGATTCGCGAGATATGGCAATTTGGATAGATTAACGTTAATGTTTTTTTTTATGTTGAGTTATGATATCTACTAACTTTAACTTATAACCTAAATTGAACATTAATTAAACATTATTCCTTTTGCATTTAGCTGTGTGTATTTTTATGATGTTGCACATTTTTATTTTCTAAAGATTGTATAATGTTTTTGCAGGACTTGTATCCATAACACATTTCTTTAGGCTATTCATATTTCAAGTTCTCTGTTTCATTATTTGTAACACTCAAATAGAGTTGATATTGGAACTTGATAGTTTATAGCAGCCATACATACGCTGTTACCTCGTGGTTCTTTACGAATGGGAGTAATTTCGAGCGAATGTCTGTTCGAGCAGAGGCACATTCGAGCGAATGGGCTCGAAATTTACCAGAAAACTAAAGGTGTCTTGATGTTACTCAACAGGTGTGTGTTCAATTATTTTCTCTCAAACTCGTAATACATTTGGACTAAGCTAACGAACAGTGAATATACTACCCAAGTCTTCATTCAAACAAAATTAATATAGAACATTTTGAAAGACCTTCGTTCGAACCGGCATTCGCTCGAATCTGCCTTCTGCAGCCATTGCATTCACCTGGGTGACTGTTCACTTGGGGACCTTCGGGTATATAACACGTTACATCACTTCATTCACCTACTTGACACAACTCAGCTAGGACCTTTCAACCTCACTTGGATCTGTAATAAGAAACGTTATTGTGTAACTGACTATTTCATAAATATTATTGGGAGGTGTCTGGTGTTGAGTGAAATTAATATATTAGATTATCCGTAGCAAAATGAAGATAGCAACATATCTATATTTAACCTGCTCCCTCTCTTTCTCTCTCTCTCTCTCTCCAATAATACAGTTCCCTTGGCCCAAAAAGGCCAAGGGCATTTTTTTTCTCACTAAAACAGCTTAACACTCAAACCGCGGGGCACGACATATTTCGTGTGAGAGAACCATGGCCACCCCTGTGGGGCTCGACGAGTCGACATATGTCGCAAGGGAGCTTGAGCACATTATCGGCTCTGAGAGAGAGTCCACGCGTTGGGAGGACGATAGGCGGGCTCTGACCGCTCGGCACGGACCCAGCTCTGCAACTGGTTGGTCCGCCGGGATCCTACACACCTCTGGCCTCGCGAGACCAGGAAAACACTCGGGAAATTACCGTATTTTAGGGTTTTTCCCCTCGTGTTGCGGTATCATTGCAAGAGAACCCGTGGTCGTACAAGGATGATTCAGGTGTCATTGGAAAGCTCTATTATCGCCCTTTCACGGATACATAATTGTATTACACTCTGGCTCTTGTTTATGCATGAAAAAGAGCATGAAATGAAGCTTGTTTAGGGTAAATATGCCCGCCTGCCAGGTAGTAGAAGTTACGAACATCCCTGTTGGACAGGGTTAAATAGGTGAGAAATGAAGGAAAACAAAACACTCACCTCATTTGGGGCTCTAAGTGGGGGTGGAGGGAGGCCTCAGCCATCAGCTGGTACCGAGTGCCTCTTTGAACCTCCCGCGCCGGCACACCACAGCTGGGCGAGGCAGCATGGCTGATGTAAGATGCCTCCAGTTTTCAAGTGACGGTTATTTACACCACCTGAGCATCATGTGTGCCTTCATAGTTCATATATTAGCAACATATATCACATAATGTCATTGTAAGTGAAGTTACAGTGTGATAAGTGCATATATTAAAGTTTTGGTCAATATACAGGAGGCGCTACAATATTGGTAAAAAATTAAGCTCAATAGCATGTGATTAAGCGATTTTTCTCCAAATTGTTGATGTAGGTGTCATTCCCGGGAAACTAACATAATACATATTATATGGATATTTACGTTTTAAGGGTTTGTTTACACTTCATCTTTTTCGTCTTCATCTGGGAGACTTCTTTTGCGTGACTGTCAGTCAACAACTGAGACATCTGGTGGCGAATGCAATGAACTATACTGGTGGCGTCGTAGCCAAAGTAATCACCCTACCTAATTCATGCCAAGAGTACTCGAGTTCACTGACACGTGATGTCTATCGACCAATCAGGTGATGCCATGATTTGGAAAACAGGTGGCCCAGGATATAAGCTGTCAGTTTGACTCTGGCCAGCTTGTGTGGAGGGTGTGAGCCGATCAAAGCTTTTTCCACCGTCTTTAAAAACACTGAGGCTGCTTAAGACCTTTTCGCCTTCCAATAAGTGTAAACTGTCCAAAGTGCAATAACCAGTGTTCCAAATACAGCTGACGAGGACAGCTGGTTTTGAAATGCACATACACTTGTTTTACATGGAAAAATTCGAAACAAAAATCCACCAGCTGTTGACCAAGATGAGTGGTGATCGAGCCTCCAAGCGGCCAGCCAGGCAGCCCAGTACCGCCTCTGTTCATTAAGGTTAGTTAGTTGGTTGGGACAACATAAAGGAGCCGGACCACAGCTAGCTCGGGAATCTTAATGGGTGATCGCAAAGTAACATAAAGTAAAAGATTTTTTCGCATAAGATTAAACTGGCATGCAAGGGCTAGTTGGTTATACTGATGTTTTGGACCGACAGTTAGCCCATCGATCTTTTTAGGCCTAATAGGTCCGGTAGAGCATAGGCTATACATCATTGCTATATATGTCATTAAGAGCTGAAATGTATTATAAGGGAGAACAAAAATAAAATAAAATACATAGGCCTACTGTAAAACAACAAGTTTTTCAGCCAGTACCCAACCAGCGGGGGTGTGGGGGCGGCAGCCCCCACCAATAATACTAGGTTAGGTTAGGTAAGGTTGTTAGGTTAGGCTAATGTTAACCCCATTCTTACTAGGTTAGGTTAGGTAAGGTTGTTAGGTTAGGCTAATGTTAACCCCATTCTTACTAGGTTAGGTTAGGTTGTTAGGTTAAGCTAATGTTAACCCCATTCTTACTAGGTTAGGTTAGGTAAGGTTGTTAGGTTAGGCTAATGTTAACCCCATTCTTACTAGGTTAGGTTAGGTAAGGTTGTTAGGTTAGGCTAATGTTAACCCCATTCTTACTAGGTAAGGTTGTTAGGTAAGGTTGTTAGGTTAGGCTAATGTTAACCCCATTCTTACTAGGTTAGGTTAGGTAAGGTTGTTAGGTTAGGCTAATGTTAACCCCATTCTTACTAGGTTAGGTTAGGTAAGGTTGTTAGGTTAAGCTAATGTTAACCCCATTCTTACTAGGTTAGGTTAGGTAAGGTTGTTAGGTTAGGCTAATGTTAACCCCATTCTTACTAGGTTCGGTTAGGTAAGGTTGTTAGGTTAGGCTAATGTTAACCCCATTCTTACTTCGTTAGGTTAGGGTAATGTTAACCTTATGAAAACCCAAACAAAGATTTTATTAGGGTTACTGTGTAATTTTAACATGAACATTAGTAAAATCCGAGCCAAGTTTCGTCAAAACTTGGCTCGTGTTTTCGAAATGTCGGGTTATATGGGTATGGAAATTTACAAAACCCGAGCCAACATGTTAATAAGGTTACTGTGTTATTTTCATTTTTAAATTAGTTAAATCCGAGCCATGTTTCGTCAAAACTTGGCTCGGGTTTTCAAAAAGTCGGGTTTTATGGGTCTGGAAATTGACAAAACCCGAGCCAATAATTTACCAAGGTTACTGTGTTTTTTTCATTTTTATATTTGTTAAATCCGAGCCAAGTTTCGTCAAAACTTGGCTCGGGTTTTCAAAAAGTCGGGTTTTATGGGTCTGGAAATTGACAAAACCCGAGCCAATATTATTCCAAGGTTACTGTGTTTTTTTAATTTTTACATTTGTTAAATCTGAGCCAAGTTTCGTCAAAACTTGGCTCGGGTTTTCAAAAAATCAGGTTTTATGGGTCTGGAAATTGAACAAACCCGAGCCAAATTTGAGTTACAAATGTGTATTATCGTGTTCTATAGTGTTCTATACGCTTTTTACCCCTCAATTTCCCTGATCTTCATAGCCCTCCCCACTATCGGGGGGCGTGTCTTTAGATTGATGGATAATGGGTAAATGCTTAATTCCCATTCAATTTCATCACTAGATTCGACTAAAACCCCAAAAACAAAATCAAAATACCAAAACAAATACCTGAAAAACACGTTGTTGCGTCTCCTGTATATTAACCAAAGTTTTATAAATGCCGATGAGTGGCAAGGTCCGCACGCGTTCTGGTTACCATGGCGACGGGCGGGCATATTGGCCCAAGACAACAGCAGAACGCACGCACGTACACACGGTCAGCTGACTGACACTTCTCTGCCACCACTTTTACTTTCATTCTGTGCCTCTCTCACGCACTCTGTTTATTGATTTAACTTTATCGTATGTTTTATAGTTGGAATACGAGTTCTACACATTGTTTTAGGCACTTTTGACTTATAAATATGGGTTTTCACATTGTATTTTTGATGGGGAGACAGTGGGAGGTGATGGTGAAGGCAGGCATGGGGCTGGACCAACCCGCACTTGCTGTGTAGCAACTTGACCCCTCTCATCCTCAGCTCGTCTCTTCTGACCCCTACGATGGCCTGGCGGAATTTTGAGGAATGCCATGGGGTCATTCTCCTCCTCCTTTTCCACACTTGGTGGGGAGTCAACTAGGTCATGGGGAGCTGTGGGAGAGCAATACCCACTCTCCTCCCTTTGTTCCAACATCGTGAGGCGACAAGGTAGGTCAGACATGATGCAGCCTATCACTCGCGAGGTCAACAGGAGGTCCACCCTTCTCCCGCACGTCACCACTGCGGCTGAACTTAGGGGTTGCCAAGTATTGCCACTGTCCGGCAACATTATAATGAACATACCATACAAATCTGAACGCTCTAGCTACCATAGGACGAGTAAATAAGGTTGAAAGTGCCGACGCAGGTGGTGAGATAAGTGGGTAAACTGGTGTTGCCCACCCACGCAACATGGGGGTTGCCAAGTACTGCCACAGTTTGGCAACATCATTAGGTATATCACATACAAATTTGAACCCTCTAGCTACCAATGAACAAGAGTAAATTAGGTCGACGGTGCCGACTCAGGTGCTGCGGCACTGGGGTTTAGCGTTACATACATTACCGACGCAAATGCTGCGGCGCTGGTGCCCAGTTGGTTGGTGATCCAAGGCTACCTCTTTGTTATGTTTGACTTGCCTACTAAATACATTTTGTTCCGTTCATTTGTTTATCTCTTGGCCTATGAATTACACATATTACTTGTTATTACATCCTCCTTTCCTCTTTTCTATCTGTCTATTGATTTGTGCCTTGATCTATACTTTCGATCTAGCTCTGTCCATCTGTCTTATTTATACCGATCTCTTTATACCAATCTATCTTAATATATCTTTAAATCAATGTCCTTTCGCCTTGCTTACCGCTTTTCCTTTTCATGTCCTTTCAAAACACCAGTTCTTTCCGCTTATCTCCTGTCCAGCTCTGCCATCTGACCAGCTTCTGGGGCCTGCCATTCGAATCACCTTCAAGTATAAAGTTAGGTAAAATAGGATTTCAGCGGCTATCAACCCTTTTGGGTTATTAAGCCAGCACACTGCAAGTCAACCACATCTTCAGAACTGGTGCCCTTTTTCAAGAACTACAGTCTTATCCAAGTATAAAGCACAGCTACAGACAATTGTTTGTGATCTCTTAAGATTGTCTTAATGCAATCTAGTGGGACGCATATGAAGCACGCAACATCTGGAAGCTTCAATCGATAATCTCGGGGCCTCGTAAGAGCTACAGGCTACTGAACAGCCTACAGTCCTGAGGCTATATATATATTTAGTATATTGTTACGGTTTGGAGTTGCATCCATAACACTAAGGAAATACTCTCTAGAATTAAGGTTCACTTGACTTTAAACTATTAATTTTTAAAGTTAATTATGAAGTATAAATGAAATTATATAAATAAAGTATAACTGATAAAAGTAATAATTAAATTATCAAATATCCCAGGTTCTTGATGTATAATTAGTAAACCCCACTCACGAGTCAGTCACTGGTTTTCATAGAATAGCCATAGGCAAGTAATTATGTTTTCAAATAAATTATGAAATTCATATTCCTTATTAATTATTGATGAAGGGGAGTAGCTGTGTTAATTTACACAATAAAGATATAATGGTAAAGTTCAAAGTATCTGTAAAATTATATGAACATTGATTTTCACTATAAACACAAACTACAATTAATCTGAGGTCACAAAATGTATATAATATGATTTTATATGTTAGACACCCAATAATAGTTAATCTAAAATAGTTTATCAACATCTATAAATACTATTTCTCAACAGAAATAGTGAGGGTAAATAAATCCGACCCATCTTTACACTGTCGGCACATGAAATAAATCTAACAGACACATATAATTCCTAATATCAAAAGACAGCCAAAATATCAACATAAAACTTAGCAGAGAAATACAGAAGTCATGGCGAAAAACACAAAATAGCCTACAAATCCAGACAGAAGGTTAAGGTAGATCCTGTCTCGTCACACTGTAGATAACAACTGACTACCCTCTCAAAATCCTGGAACCTCATCACTTTGTAATTATTAACAAACATACAAACACACACTCTGGGCCGGCCCACAGTCATACAAGAAATAAAGGAAACTCACACAACCAGAAAGGAAACACACGACGAACCTCAGTGAACCACTAGGAACAAAACCATGAATGAGATAACAAAACTTACTGAACCAACTCTAAAGTTCTCAGCTATGTTTCATGAATATATACATTTAACAAACCAATGGACCCGAATACATAATGAACATATGTGAAATTCACAATACAAATATTTCCAATAATATGTACAGTTGGACCCCAAAATACAAGTACATAATATATATATTTAATAGTGACCCCTTCATCATTGACGATATTGCCTATTAGTATAATAGTTTCCATTCAACATCCCGCGTCAGCATTTTGAATCTACCGCGTGGAAGTATCAAGGAGGATTCATCATAAGTACACGCTTAATTCCCTTATGGGATCGTCATTATGATTGGGTACCCTACAGAAAAAACTCCGTAAAAAATAAAAACAAAATTCACTTAATATTTGTTATCATATGACTTTCCATATGTGGATTTCTTGTGTTTTGCTACCCCGACGCCAGGCCCCCTAGCGGCCATTTTCGGCCTTCCTACTTCCGTGGCCATCCTAGCAACACAGGTTTCGCCGTGCTTCGCTTTATTCTTCGTTCCAGCGCTTTCTAGTGAGTCCTTGCTCATTTGTATACACCTGCGTTGTAGTAACAAGGTTTAGACTAGCTAGCAACGGCTACCCCATTGGTATGGCCGCAGGAAGTGTGTAAATTATGGTACTATTGTAACAGGTGCCTACGTATCCCAGGATCTTCGCGCCACGTGTGTTATTTTATGTTGTTTTTGCGCCTTTAGCTTTTGTTATATAGCTAGAAGGCTACCATTCTACAATTTTATGCTGCAGACCGTCAATATTGAGGCAGTGGCATATATTATTATACAAATTAGCAAATGCTCTGGTCTAAGGGTGCCTGCACGTCGTGCTCCACCTTCCAGAGTTCGTAATTTGCTTTTAGGCCCCTCTCGTGGGCCTCCCCTCATCGGTGTGCTGTGGCTGGGTCTTCGGAGCGACGTCGGCTGTGTTGCTTCGAACCTCCTGGTCTGCCTTGTTAGAGGTCTCCAGTCTAGGCTACAGGTAATTTAGGATTCTAAATTCTCTGTATTTATTTTTGCCTTTGTATGCCCCTAGTGTTGGACATGTGTACTTGCATCTTTTGGTGGGTTTGGGAGACGTCCCTATTTACATAATTATATCATTATGTACTGTGGGTTTTGGAAAGGGAAGCTGTGCTGTTGTCTCCCCTCTCTAAAATTTTGGATGTTTTCCCCGGCGGCCTCTTGCAGCAGGGCTCTGTTTACCCGTCTTCAAAACGGGTAGGGAACAACCAAATGTCCCAGCGTGGTATGGCTGAACCACATCCCTTCCGGCGGAAATGCAGATTCCTACGGGAGCATAGAACTCGGCCCGCCAAGTGAACTCGCCCGGACTGTAGTAGTGACACGACAAATCACCCTGCGGCGACGTAGTCGAGTGTACAAATGTTAAGATTCGTTACGCAAACTCGTTTCATTATCTCTCTAGTGCTTTAGTAATAAATAATCAGACACTACTGGTCAATGGGCCTGTGGCACTTGCCATAGGTAAGCAGTTCGTTCATGTCGAACGTCTGGGCAGACGCTCTGTCTCGGAGACGGAGCACCCTAGTCTAATGGGCCATCAAACTAACCGTCTTCAAAAAGATGATTGCAAGGCCTTACGGTCCACAAGTGGATCTGTTTCAATCCGAGGAGAATCACAGACTCCCTCTCTTCCTAACTCGCCGGAGGGTCACCCCAGCGGGGTGACCAGATGCATTGTTGGAGGATTGGAACAAGTGGACTTCAATTTATCTTTTTCCTCCACCAGATTCTGTACTGATGTGCAGGGTGATTCACAAACTGAGGGGTTACCGGGGCTTAGTCTCGTTGATCGTGCCGTTATGGCCGGCTCAGGCGTGGTACCATCAATTACAGGAATGGTGCAAGACCCCGGTGTCACTCCCAGTCTCCGCCTTCCACTTAGAGATGATTGGCAACCTTCGGACCTCGCTCAGTTTTGCCTAATGGATATCTACAAGGGCAAATGGTTAACTAAATTTGGGGAAAGTGTCACAAATAAACTTATGAACCAGAATACTATGTCTACCAGGAGACAATACCGGTCACATTGGAAAACTTTTACGACCTGGATTGTAGAGTCAGGGAAAACAGAGGCCTCAGGAGCCCTGATTTTCAAATACCTAGATTATCTATTTGAACACAAACAATTGTCAGTAATCACTTTAAAAAATCACTTGTCTGCCATCAGAACTCCCTTTTTTGATCTCACGGGCCTTTCAATACCGCAGGCGGAGGAGAAAGGTTTTATGAGGGCGTGTTTTAAGCTGCGCCCACCACCCCGTCAGCTCATGCCCACCTGGTCACTGGACAAAGCCTTATCATTACTTCAGTCGCGTAAATATAATAATGCGCCGGACTTTGATTCACTTTTGAAGAAGGCTGTCTTCCTCATGGCTCTCGCCACGGGAAATAGGGTGTCGAAGCTGGTGGCGATTAGCAACGAACCTAATTGCCTTAGGTTTGGGAGGCTCCACAATCATGTACAAATCAGCGCATCAGTCTCCCACATTTACTGACAAAAATTAGCATTCCGTTCATGTGTTTTCTGAGTTTTCCGTTCCGGCATTGAAGCGCGGACACACACATCACATTTTATGCCCTGTGCAGGCCTTAACTAAGTTTATGAGGTCTGCTCACCCTCGCCAACAAGGTGCTCTGTGGGAGAACCAGGCAGGTAATCGTGTTACGAGAACAAAATTAGCTTCCTTACTAGTAGACGTCATTAAAGAAAGTAACCCAGGTGTAGTGGGCAGGTCTTACGACATCAGGAAATGGGCAGTCTCTCTTCGATTCCTTCAGAATATTTCAGTAGAAGACATTGCTAATACTGTACATAACTTTGGACTTCCAACCATATTTTCCTAACACGTTACCTGTCGGTCGCTCTAGATTAACCAAAGCGTACCTGTGTAGCTTTACGACAACGGGTCCAGTAGGTTATGTGCTATTATATAAGTTTTGTTTTAAAAAGGGGGGGGGGGAGGTGTGCGGAATAGACCATACCTCACTAGGTCCCCGTCCGCCGGAGACTGTGATACATCACGAGCTATGATCAAACTGGTTATACAGTTCAATATATTTTATTTTTGTTAAGATTAAGAAGAAGTCTAGCATAGTTGCAACTATGTCTGCAGTATTATGAGATTGGACAAACAGATTATATTGTACAAATAATATTAAGGTAAGAACGAAAGTTCTGCAGAATGATAGTTCTATTTAGGGAAGATATGCGTGTCCCCACAAAGTGTCATGCATAGATTTTGAAGTAAGATCTGGTCATGAGTAAGCAGACTTTCTTGATGTCACGCACTGCTTGCAATCCTTTTTATATTTTTATATTGTTTGCATACAATAAAACTTAAGAAATGTTATATGGATTCTTTGTCCCCTGAGGTTAAGGATATTGTTACGAATGTCCCCCTCCAGTCTTGGTATTCAGGCAATATCGTCAATGATGAAGGGGCCACGATTAAATTATAGGTTTGATTCCCAAAGGTAAGTAGAGAAAACCTAATATTTAGTAGGGCCCCGTAATCATTGACGATTCACGTCCCTCCCAGCCATCCCACTTCCCATTCGTTGTTTTCTATAGTTTTATCTTGATATTTCAATGAAGGGCGAAAATGGCCGCTAGGGGGCCTGGCGTCGGGGTAGCAAAACACAAGAAATCCACATATGGAAAGTCATATGATAACAAATATTCAGTTAATTTTAATTTTTAATTTTTTACCGAGTTTTTTCTGTAGGGTATCCAATCATAATGACGATCCCATAAGGGAATTAAGCGTGCACTTATGATGAGTCCTTGATACTTCCACGCGGTAGATTCAAAATGCTGACCCGGAATGTTGAATGGAGACTATTATACTAATAGGCAATATCGTCAATGATTACGGGGCCCTACTAAATATTAAGTTTTCTCTACTTCCCTTCGGGAATCAAACCTATAATATATACTATATCCAGTATATACAGTATATATATATATATATATATATATATTTGTGCAGATCAAATAAACTATCTATCTATTTATCTATTAACGGACGCCTTACTCCCCTTAATGAGGGTGGTCATACACAGAAGGCCCCCAAGCAGACCTATTCCTTGTAATAGGGACAACCCGAGCCAGTATACTGAAGGACTTACAGAATTGACCACTCAATTTAGGATCCGCCCGACTCCGAGGCCCTCTATGTATCTTGTTTGCACTATTTGTCTACAGTGGTGTTCGGCTAGTCCATCCACTAACCTGCCTTACACTTAGATAAGCAGTACGGAATTGTATCACATTTACTCCCCTAGACAGGTTGCCGACCAAGGCTGACGAGTCCCATCCACCCGGATTTGTATATGGTTGTCTTCCCTAGACGGGTTGCCGACCAATGCTAATGTGTCTCATCCACTCAGAAATAAACTACAGTATATATTAATATATACATATTATGCATTTCTTGGTATATAGTTGATTTGATTTAAACATCAATCTAAATATATATATTTGCATAAGAAAAATCGAATTAGCTGACAAACATTTGTTAGTAGCTGAACATCAACCAACCATGCATAGGCAAGAGTTTTTATTGTATGTGACATAGAGTAAGTTAACTTACACCAGGAGGTGAAAATATAACCGGAGTTTTGGAAGTGCTTAGATTCTTTTGACCCCGACTTAAATAATTCTGTTCTCCACTTACCTTGATTGGCTGAACAACTTTTGTAATTCGGGCAAAACAAATTTGTTTATAGTTCAGCATGTATGCCACACGATAAAATGGTCGCTGGCATGGAACATTGAACACGTGCCTAAACTGTTGTTTCTTAAATTTAATTTGACTTTCTTTTGTTGCACTGTGAAATCACTATCTGAACATTAACAGTAGCAGATGGTACTAACCATAATTAAATAATAGTTTTATCTTATAGGTATAGTTACTGTGTAATATTGAAGATTCGTTAAATCTGTAACCAATTACAATTATATATTCCGGTAGGAGTTAGCAATAATGGCAACTTTGACCCTAAATATTAGATTGTTTTTGTTTTCAGTATAAGTAAAACAAAACAAAAATACCAAAAGTTGGTATGTCTAATTATGATATAGGATATTATATTGTAATAGGATAGAAAGTCTTGATAATTATGTTTTTTGTTCTTGTTACATTTTTTGTGATTGTTAGGAGAGCAAGGGTTTCTGAACTCTCTAAGTTCCTCACAGGGGTTGCTGAATGATGGTGTGGCCACAGAAGGGTTGCTGAGAGTGGTCACAGGGTTTGTGCCTGTATAGCGGTTGCCAAACAATGATGGAGATCAAGGATTGCTGAACTCTCGGTGGGTGGACACAGGTTGCTGACGTTAGTCGCTGTTACCTCCCAAGGGTTGCTGAGGGTGGTGACTCCAAAACAAGTGTTGCTGATATTAGAAGAGGGAGTGAGCCTGCCAAACAATTCTCATTCTCACTCATTGCTCATCTTCTTGCTTTTCCTGGTCGTGGAGTCCTTGGGTGTAGAAGGGGTCTTCGTGGTGGTATTAGAATGGCTCTCAGGTAATTTACATTCCCAGGTAGCAGGTAGAGAGGCAGGTAGGTTGCCAGCTGCATGACAAGCAGTCGGTGTGGGCGGAGATTTGACGTCATGGGCTCGATGATTGGATGTACAGTCGGTCACCTTTCCGGCAGGGCCACCTAATGGCAATTTCGCTGGGAGACTTTCGCTCTGATATTAGCAAGATCGCTCACTCTCTACCACCCTGAATCTGTTGCATATTATGTCCCATAGATGATGCTGGGATAGAGAGGTAGGGGCTACAGGGAGTAAATGGCGGGGGGATGGGGGATTATCGTGTTGGAATGGTTACATGAATTATTTCACCAGGTTTATGATTACCGTTATGTATCATGACATTAATTACAATGTAAACCGCTTTTGTTTTGTGAAATCTATCTTTAAGAAATATTAGTTTGTTATATTATTGTTTGCAAACCAATTATTAGGGATTGCTAGACTCACTTTCTATCTAGTAAGACCGCTCTTTATCACTTTCACTCACCCTATCTATCGATTTATCTATTTATCTAGATATGTGTCAATCTATTTATCTATCTATCTATCAATATATATATCCACATTATAGATTAGTATTTTCCTTAGTTGATGTGCATTTGCTCTTCTTGGGGTTAATGTTGGTCTCTTAATTTTGATTGAGGTCCCGCGCTGGCCCGTAATGTCGATTTGCAGCATTTGTTGTTGGGCTCCTCATACCTCTCAGTCTCATACCTAGGGATATGAGGTTTGCCAGACTCGCATGAAATACTCATCACTCCAATTATTATAACTCATAGCACCTATGTCTATCCATACCATTACCGTAGAGGCTAGTGATAGATAATTTCATTCAGCACTGGAGCCACGGCGGTCGAGTGGCAAGCACGCTCACGTGTGAATCTGCTTGACCTGGGTCGATCCCAGCGAAAGCGGACATAATTTAGTGGGTGTGAAACTCAGGTGTCTGAGGCAACTGCCAGCAGCTCCCTCTCTGTATCCTCTTACTTTCTCTATCCTAGTTTCAAAGCCAAAGGTGGATGTTGTGCATACGTGCATAACAAAGTCACTTGCTCTCGTGTTCCCGATTTCGACTTCTCTGAATTTTCAACTTTATGGCTCTAACTTTCCTGTCATTGTCATACTAAATATTTCTGTGCTGTTCTGTGCGGGGAAGAGCAAGGTTATGGTCTTCGAAAGGGGTGAAGCCACAGAGTGTAAGGTTAAGTTGAACGGTCAGGCTATGGAGATTGTCAGTTCATTAACCCCCAAAGGACGGGGCCGTTTGTAACGTCAACTACCTGGCAGGCGGGCATATTTACCCTAAATGAGCTTCATTCCATGCTCTTTTTCATGCATAAAGGAGAACCACAGCGTAATACAATTATGCATCCATGAAAGGGCAATAATAGACCTTTCCAATGACACCTGAATCATCCTTGAACGACCACGGGTTATCCTGTAGCGATCGCGCAACAGGAGGTGAAAAATCCCTAAATAAGGTAATTTCCAAAGTATTTTCCTGATCTTGCGAGGCCGAGGGTGTGAAATGTTGCAGTGGCGGTCTCAGTCACGGCACTGTGGTCGTGCCGAACGATCAGAGCCCGCCTATCGTCCTCCCAACGCGTGGACTCTCTCTCAGAGCCGATAATGTGCTCAAAATGCCGCCCGTCAAATGACGAGTACCGGATGATAGTCCATTTATCTCTCGCCCGTCATATGACGGTCACCGCGGCCTGAGTGTTAAGTATCTGGGCAATGTGCTGAATAAAGATGGGAGCATGGATGAAGAAGTGCGGGGGTTGGGTAGAACAGGGAAAGAGGGTTGTAGGAACGCTGAAAGCAGTAACAAGAAATAGGGTGGTCAGCATGGAAGTGAAGAAGTCCTTACTTACGGAATCGAAGCCTGAACGTTGGTGGAGAGACTCAGACCAAGAGTGAAAGGGGTGGAAATGAGTGCATGCAGAGTTACATGGAGGGATAGACAGATGAATAAGGAAGTAAGAGGGAGGTGTGGTGTGGAGCTAGATGTGCTGGAAAGTATGAAAAGGAACACCTTGAGATGGTTCGGCCATATGGAACGTATGGAAAGTGAGAGAATGACTATGAGGGTGTACGAGAGCGAGGTGGAAGGACAGAGAGGGAGAGATAAACAGAGAGAGAGGTGGAAGGATGGAGTGAAGAAGTATACGAATGAAGGCAGTGTGCTTGGGAGGAGGGGCATCGACTGACTGGGGACAGAAATGCATGGGGGCGTTTCGTTCGTGGCCACCCCTTCATGGATCACGGCATCAGGCAATAGATAGTTAGACTATATTTCCCCTACCGACTTTCCCAAAATCATTAATTATCTAAACTCTAAAGGGGAACACATTTTATCCATTTCTCCTTTCTCTGAAATCTCCATCTTAGAAGGATTCAACGTTCACCACCGCCAATGGATCTTCTCTCATTCTACTGACCAACCTGGTGAACAACCCTACGTCTTTTCTATTCTAAATGACCTAGAGCAGTTGGTTCAGCAACCTACCCCTATTCCGGATCACCTCGGAGATCGGCCCAACACTCTTGACTGGTTTCTAACTTCTAACCCTTCTTCTTATACTGTAAATAATTTCTCTCCTTTGGGCTCCTCCGACCATAAACATATTTCTGTCACCTGTCCTATCTCTCCAGTTCGGCCACCTGATCCTCCTAGCCGGCAGTGCTTATGGCACTTTGGCGCTGCCGAATGGGAGGCTCTCCAGCAGTACTTCTTTGATTTCCCATGGATGGATTTTTGCTTCCATGGCCGGGGACCCTCAGAGAGTGCTGAACGCATTACCGAGGTAATCCTATTGGGCATGGAGGTATGCATTACATTTTCTTCCTCGCAGACTAATGCAAACAAATCTTGGTTTACTCACGCTTGTTCTACTGTTGTCTGCAATAAGGAGGAAGCATTCAAACTGTACCGACGCCTTCAAACTCAAGTATCTCATTTTTCCTATGTTTCTGCCCAGAATCAAGCCAAATCTGTTCTTCGTCTTGCCAAACACTCTTTCATCAATAATAAATGCACTGAACTATCCAACTCTAGCTCTTCCCAAATTTCTGGCATCTAGCCCAAAACCTTTCCAACAATTTGTCTTTCTCGTCTTTCCCCACCCTTTTCCACTCTGATGGCACAGCCATCACTTCTTCCTCTTACAAAGCTGAACTCTTCGCTCAAACTTTCTCTAAAAACTCCACCTTGGGTGATTCCGGTGCTATTCCTCCCTCTCTCCTACTTATGCCTATTATCCTAATCTCTTCTAGAGATGTACTTTCTACCTTCTCTGGGCTAATTACTAAGAAGGTGTACGGTCCAGATGGTGTTCCTCCTGTTGTACTTAAAAACTGTTCTTCCATGCTGATTCGCTGCTTAGGCAAACTGTTTCGTCTCTTTCTCTCCTATAACGTATTCCCTTTTTGCTAGATTGCTCTCATTCAACCTGTCCCAAAGAAGGATGACCACTCTCAACCCTCCAACTATCATCTTATTGTTCTCATCTCTTGTATCTCTAAGGTTTCTGAAACTATTCTTACTTCGAAATTTCTTAAGCATTTCTCTTCTCATGATATACTTCAGGTCGCCAGTATGGATTCCTTAAGGGTCGCTCTAGTGGAGATCTTCTTTCATATCTTACTAACTCCTGGTCATCCTCCTTTCGGGACTTCGGTGAGACCTTTTCTATTGCCCTAGACATATCGAAGGCCTTTGATATAAGAGTTATAAGAGTTTCTACCATATTTCGTCATTATTCTGTATTTCAATTCAATTCTTTCGTATATTCTTCGTGTATTTCTATTTAATATTCCCTAATATCAATAAGTCCTTTTCCTTTATCCGCATAATGTATTCTGCTTCATATAAGGTTTATCCTTAGAACATGGCGACCACCTAAATTACATAAATGTGTTAATAGTGCTACTCAGTCTTTCTTAACCTCTCTTGCCCGGGTTCGCCATCCTAAGGATATTGTTGGGAGCCCGGGTGATCTGGCCGAAACACGTCTTTAATAGGCTACCCGTATCTTTGTTATTTTAGCTGCTACAGAATTTCCATGCATCTCTAAACGTAGTGCTGTTTCTGATCTGTAAACTGGCGTTGGGTAGAGCTCTCTAGGTCAACTGGTTCACTTGTGATGACGAATTCCGTGGAGAGAGATTCGATGCAATGTTAGCAATATCGGACCTTTGCAGACACTAATTTTGTCATAGCATACAAAAACAACATTGATCCGACGTCTCCTTCTTGGTTTCGGAGGTGCGGTGTTGCAAAGACAGGCTTTGTTTACATACGTCGGACGCACAGCTTTCAAAATACGCTTAATAGGCTTTCAAACTTACGGATTTCAAGGAGACACCCGGGCTCCTGCCCTTCGCAAGGGATGTCATTGTAAAATGCTGCCCGGGCGGGAAGGTTTAAACCTATCCCATGATTAACTTACCTCAGAGAACCTAATCTGTTTACAATAGGTCTATTCGGCTAAATTATACGAGGTTAAGGGGAGATGGGCATTTTTTTCTGGTCCCCCTTCTTTCTCATGTTTAGACTTCATTAGTTTTCTGATTGAAAGACGTTCGGCCCATTAGCTTGGCGATTTTAAGACCTTTCGCCCCATTTTTTGTCAATATTAAGACTGTTTGTGTTATTTAGGTGTCAATTAGTTCCTAGCGAGCAATAGCGAGCTTGCAATTTAAGAGGAACTGGCCTTCGGCCGGAATATTTTTCTATCGAAAAACGTGCAAATTTTATCTTGAAGAAGTGTCTTGGGGGAGTGTTTTTTTCTAAGCTTGATGGAGGTCTAGGGAGGAAGCTAATATCATTATAAACAAAATACGTAAATGAGCAAATATAAGTGAACCATCCACCCTTAAGGCAAAGTATTTGCTAGGTTGTTGTTGTTGCTGTTCCCCAGGCTGTCTGACCGAGCAGCCCCAAGGTCCCAAGCAAGGCCAAGGCCATAACCGAGTGCCCCCACAGAACCCTCCCTGCTTACTACTAAGAAAGCCCAGGTGACCGAAGCCGCTTCCAGGCGAGGAGCTGAGGAGAGCGTGGAAACGCCCATGACACCAAAGCTCCACCCAAGGCCCTGTGCCCCTCAACAATTATGAAGGGAAAGTTGAGGGGCAATGGAAAAGTGTGACGCTTTGGCTCCCACTCAATCCACGGAAGAGACGCCGTCACATGAGATCTAGGAAATATAAAGTAAAAGGAACAGTCAAAGTAAGCTATGGGTATCAAGGTATGGCAAAGAACGCTCAACTCACATTCTGATAGACCAGCTCATCACCACAGCATATGCTAGGTTAGATAGGTCGGCGTAGGATATGCTAGGCATAGTGTTGGTTTACAGGATATATAAGTAAATTAGCGGGCCACTTGGTAGAGTGCATAATTATACCTTCGCCTACACTGGCTGGTTCTTTACCATTAATATCATAGACCTAAAATGTCTTTTGATTTCTGAATCTGGGTTCTAGGATATGATCATGATTGCATCCTAAATTGAAGTAGGTTCAAAACGTTGTGAGAATCTTGTTTACAGACAAACAGACAAACAAACGGAGACGAAAACATAAACTTCAGGTCAGGACGATACAAATGGCCAATCATTCTAACAATTAATGTTTTCTTTCAGCTAGCAGTAAATAGGAAGAATCAGCTACACATTCATGGACCCCCATAAGAGAGAGAGGAGTCACTTGGTTGAATTTTGCCCTCGTTTGTATTTCTGTTTGTCTGTAAACAGGAAATCTGCACCGATGTTCACGAAAGTTCCTGGGCAGATAGGATATGCACCAAGGAAGTTATTCCTTTTTAGGAGGCGATCGGTAGAGCACATACCTCCGCCAGCGTAGGCGGAGATATGCGCTCTACCGAGTGCAATTCTAGTTGTTTGTGTTGTTTCCTCCTGCTATCTGTGGCGATAGGGTGGCTCCACAACAGATTGGGTGGAGGGGAGGGAAAGGGGGGTTTAGAGAATGGGTGAAAGTGGAGAAATTAAATACCCCCTCTTACCAGTAGACTCTCTCTCTGGAGGTGGTCGACAGTAATTCAATTAATACGTTTAAGAACAGACTGGACGATCACCTGATGAAGATTGGATTAATATGAATTAATCAGCAGGCATATGTAATTTCCATTTCAAGCTAATGTCTTTCTATATTCTATACAACTTTCCTTGTGGACATTTCCTGACCCATAAGGTTACACTTCATCCTATTTTCCGGTACTGTCATTAGGCGGAGGTAGCGGAGGGTAGGGAGAGAGCATTCTACTTTACTGTCCTATTCTTCCACTATAAACTGCCCCTGTCTAGTGGTATTAATGCCGAACCACCTAGTTGGGACTGCAATGTATGTGTGGCCTGAGGTATCTGTGCAACTCTGTGTGTGTGTGTGTGTGTGTATTTAGAATACATCAATATAGAAAACCATCTGCGAATTCCACATTCTCTCCCTGCATTATTTCAGTTCACTTATGAATGTATTTTGCCATACATTTTTTGTTTGTTTTTTCTTTTTTTTAACCTACTTTTCCTTTTACTTTCCTCTTCCTCTCTATTCGCTTGACGAAAATTGTCTTCTCACCTCTGCCACATTATATTACTTACATTCACCTGATCTACTATATTGTATTACTTACATTCACCTGATCTACTATATTGTATTACTTACATTCACCTGATCTACTATATTGTATTACTTACATTCACCTGATCTACTATATTGTATTACTTACATTCACCTGATCTACTATATTGTATTACTTACATTCACCTGATCTACTATATTGTATTACTTACATTCACCTGATCTACTATATTGTATTACTTACATTCACCTGATCTACTATATTGTATTACTTACATTCACCTGATCTACTATATTGTATTACTTACATTCACCTGATCTACTATATTGTATTACTTACATTCACCTGATCTACTATATTGTATTACTTACATTCACCTGATCTACTATATTGTATTACTTACATTCACCTGATCTACTATATTGTATTACTTACATTCACCTGATCTACTATATTGTATTACTTACATTCACCTGATCTACTATATTGTATTACTTACATTCACCTGATCTACTATATTGTATTACTTACATTCACCTGATCTACTATATTGTATTACTTACATTCACCTGATCTACTATATTGTATTACTTACATTCACCTGATCTACTATATTGTATTACTTACATTCACCGTTTTAATATATACCTACGGCGGAATGCTGAAACAAACGGTCGGATCTCTGGTTAGTGTTATTGTTCTTATAAATCAAGAGAATCAGTGGTGGTGGGTGGATATGGTAATTTAACTTTTAAGTCGGGTTATTTGTTATGATAATATGCTGCAAGTTGATATTCAGAGAGGTATGGACTACCAAATGTCGTGTGTCACTTCGGAGATAAATCTGGCATTCTCCATTATCTACATATCTACGGTTATCTACATATATCCTTAATTATAAAAATGATGAATTATTTTTGGCAGCTATATAGCCTACATATTTACCATAGAAAGGTCTCGCTATAATTTGCTGAAAGGCGAACCTTTATACCCAATCTTGCAAAGGTGGAGTGTTATAATAAATGTGATTTGCCATATTAGTTATTTAGATGCCGAGGTAATACCTAAACAAAATATATATAAACCTGATGTTCATGAACGTTGGTGGGAAGATAGGATATACATCATGGAAGAAGTGATTACAATTAGGAGGCGATCCAGAATATATCCCAGAACCAAGATCCAGACGAAAATTTAGTTCTATCATATTGATGATAAAGAACCAACCAGCGTAGGCGCTCTACCAAGGGCCGTTCTAGTTTACTTATATATCGTGTAAGCCAACACTATATCCAACCTTGTCTTTGTCTAAACCTCGTCAAATTAAACCAAGTAGGCTTATTGTATACAAATTAAGTTATTTGAAGTAAAGTAATCGTAGGATTGATTTAGGAAAGAACAGTTAAGGAAGACTGAGTAAAACTATTAACACATATAGCTAGCCGCCACATTCTAAACACAAAGCATTATACGACAACAAAAATTATACGGATACAAAAATGGAAATAGTGATCATAGGGAATATTAAATATAAATTCAGGAATAATTTACGAGAGAATGGAAGTGAACTGCATAATATTTAAAATAATCGGTATACATTTATATAACACATAAAAAACATAACCAAGGCAAATACAAATAACACTAGCATATACTGTAGGAGTGTAGGTGCCATTATATAACATATACTCTATAGTTTGATAGAGATAGGGAGAAGGGTATTATGTGTATATTAATAATAGTGAGAGAGAGAGAGAGAGAGAGAGAGAGAGAGAGAGAGAGAGAGAGAGAGAGAGAGAGAGAGAGAGAGAGGGGTGGGGGGGGGGGGGGATTTTAGTTTTGGGGTAAAAGTGGGGGTAAGGTAACTACCGTACTATCCTGCTTCTACACCCTCCTATTTGGCCCTCCCCACCCCCTCCCCACCCCACCCCACTCGGGCTGGCATCCAGGCCCGCAGTACCAAACATTCCCTTCCCTCGAAGGTATCCTTCCTTTCAAAATTCGTAGTATAAAAACATTTTTTGGGATTTATTTGGCTGAGCGAATGCTTTCGTAAACGGTCGCCGCGACCGTTTACGTCCAATATTATTGGAATCTGAAGAGAACCTTCGACCCTTCTCTTCGATGGTCGTCGGATCCCTTCGTTTGCTAATTGAATTTTATTATTTGTATTATTGTTTCAATTCGTAAATTAAAGGTTACAGAAGACATTCTTTAATGCAAATCAATTGCATAATGTACGAAACTATTAATATATATTAATATGGGTTACAATTAGCACATTTCCAAAGACTTTCGATATATCTTCAATGACGATGTTGAACTTGACAGGAGCCGTTGTACAGGCACCTTCACCTGAGGCCTATGTCGGCCAGCCTTGAACAACTTGTAGATCGCTTCATCAGATTTTATTCGCCCAATTACTACCCAGGTAAGGAAATTCACGACATTCCATTATACTTGCTTGTATTTTTGGCTTGGAATCCTCATTTGGTGACTATTATTATCTATCTATTTGAGGCATATTTCCTGAAATAAGTCTTGCAATTGACGAGGCTGGGTGTGGATGGGATCTGCCGTGTGTGGGCCTGTCAGCTCTGGAGACTCGTTATCTTATGTTCATTTATGGAAGTATTTAAAGTAGGCCTAGGCCTAGCCCAATCAGGGAGAACATGTTAGTCCCTATTTATAGCCTACTTTAGTAGGGTAGGCTGGTTAGGCCTATATTTTTTAATCCAATAGGCCTAGCCTATGTTAAAATAGCCAACAATAGGGTACCTAGGTTAACAAGTCCCAGATATTGAAAGAAAAAGTGGTAAAAATTGAAGAGACCTTGGACAGCCTTTTTACCTAACCTAACAACAAATAATTATAGGCCTAGCCTAGGCCTAGTTAAAAGGCTGTCCAAGGTCTCTTCAATTTTTACCACTTTTTCTTTCAATATCTGGAACTTGTTAACCTAGGTACCCTATTGTTGGCTATTTTAACATAGGCTAGGCCTATTGGATTAAAAAATATAGGCCTAACCAGCCAACCCTACTAAAGTAGGCTATAAATAGGGACTAACATGTTCTCCCTGATTGGGCTAGGCCTAGGCCTACTTTAAATACTTCCATAAATGAACATAAGATAACGAGTCTCCAGAGCTGACTGGCCCACACACGGCATATCCCATTCACACCCATCCTCGTCAATTGCAAGACGTATTGCAGGAAATAGGCCTATGCCTCAAATAGATAGATAATAATAGTCACTAAATGAGGATTCCAAGCCAAAAATACAAGCAAGTATAATGTAATGTCGTGAATTTTCTTACCTGGGTAGTAGGCTAATTGGGCGAATAAAATTTGATGAAGCGGTCTTAAGGACCTATCCATATGGAAGCATGCAACAGGAGTTGTGATTAGATGATACAATATTATATAACGGGTACCTACTGTATGTATGTAAGAATTGCAATAAATTATGTGAAATATATTGTTCATTCTTTATGCGGTACCTATAATTGTCCAGGCATCATATATTTAGTCATTTATAAAAGTTGTTGTTGTTGTTGTTGTTGTTCCCCAAGCTGACTGGCCGAACAGCCCCAAGGCCCCGAGCAATTCTAAGGCCATAACCGAGCGCCCCCACAGAACCCTCCCCGCCGACCACAATAAAGCCTGGGTGACCGAAGCCACTCCATGGCGGGGAGCTGAGGAGGGTGCGGAAACGCCCGGGAAACCAAAGCCCCACCCAGGGCCCTGTGCCCCTCAGCAATTATGAAGAGAATGTTGAGGGGCAAGGGAAAAATGTGACGCTTTGGCTTCCAATCTTGGTAGATTGGGAGGTCAATCCACGGAAGAGACGCCGTCACTTGAGATCCAGAAAACTCACAAGCTAAAGGAACAGTCAGAGTAAGCTATGGGTATGGCAGAGATCGCTCAGTCCTCACTCTGAAAGACCAGCCCATCACCACATGACTAGAACCCAATCCTCTCAGCAACAGCTAGGAAAGGCCCTAGAAAGCCGCCTTTGGCGGGGTGATAGCTCCCCTATTTCAACCCCTTTCGGGGTTGGGCACCCGCCGTCATTTATAAAAGTAAACCTGCCTACTAGACTTTCTGTTTTTGGTACCGTATAGTACTGTAGACAGGGCAGGTGTTTTTGGTACCGTATAGTACTGTAGACAGGGCAGGTGTTTTTGGTACCGTATAGTACTGTAGACAGGGCAGGTGTTTTTGGTACCGTATAGTACTGTTGTTGTTGTTGTTGTTGTTGTTGTTCCCCAAGCTGCCTGGCCGAACAGCCCCAAGGCCCTGAGCAAGGCCAAGGCCACAACCGAGCGCCCCCACAGAACCCTCCCCGCCGACCACAATAAAGCCTGGGTGACCGAAGCCACTCCATGGCGGGGAGCTGAGGAGGGCGCGGAAACGCCCGGGAAACCAAAGCCCCACCCAGGGCCCTGTGTCCCTCAGCAATTATGAAGGGAAAGTTGAGGGGCAAGGGAAAAATGTGACGCTTTGGCTTCCAATCTTGGTAGATTGGGAGGTCAATCCACGTTAGAGACGCCGTCACTTGAGATCTAGAAAATATATAAGTAAAAGGAACAGTCAGAGTAAGCTATGGGTATGGCAGAGATTGCTCAGTTCTCACTCTAATAGACCAGCCCATCACCACATGACGTATAGTACTGTAGACAGGGCAGGTGTTTTTGGTACCGTATAGTACTGTAGACAGGGCAGGTGTTTTTGGTACCGTATAGTACTGTAGACAGGGCAGGTGTCAATTTGATGCAGAGTAAGTATTGGAAATAAATGGTTTTCTATATTAGCCTAGTCAAAGGGGGTGATCACATTACTATTAACTTGAAACCCGAAACTTTATGATATTGCTGCACTGAATGGTACTGGATTAAAACCTGGCACTTTTCATGTAGCAGAACTGTACAATATAAAACTTGGGGCAAATTGGTGCAGCTGTGGTAAATAACCCCATAAAGTATACAGTACTCGGTACCTACTAAGTGATCTGTATAGGATTCACTATTCTGAACTTATACATACAGGTATTTGTTTTTGAGGGAATACATAAGAGTTGAGACAGGCGAAGCCAGGGTCAAATTGGTGACCAGGCTACGGAAGATTAGGAGTAGTGGGCGTACCACTACCGACATACAGCATAAATCATCTATAAAACATTAACCTAACCTAACCTAACCTAGTACTACATGAATACTAGGTTAGGTTAGGTTAGGTTGTTTGGTTAGGTTAATGTTTTATAGAGGAGTTATGCTGTATGTTGGTAGTGGTACACCCACTACTCCTAATCTTACTCAGGCTACTGAACTGGAGCCACAGGCCTAGGCTTCTTCCAGAAAAAAACATCTCTGAGTATTAGGCTATGGTAATATTCAGTTGAGAAACTCTGCCTCATAAAGCTAAACTAACTCAACCCAATCTCACAATCGGATTGCTACAATACTATACTGTGCCTAACTTACCTAATGTCACTAACCTTACAGACCCCATGCTGGCAATATATAAGATGACAATTAATTCATGGGGTGGCTTAGGGGGGAAAAGCCCCCCTTCAACCTATTATTGTATCCCACGGCAGTCAAAATATAAAGGAGCGTGCGAGTAGTGTAAACAAGGAAGGCGATACGTTTGAATACTACCGTACATCCTTCCCCCAACTTTTAGAAGCCGATTTGCTTCGGCTGGCTTCTGAAATTTACGGGATAGTCCTATACTCAAAAGTAAGGAGTATCGTTAGGCTACACTACTTCAAGAAAGGCTACCCCCAAAATGGGGATTGGGCCTGAGCATATAGATAGATAGATAGACTTCAAGAAACCTATCATAGCCTAGGCCTATTCTAAATTTGTAGGTTAGGTTAACTCAGAAATTGCTTTCCCCATTACCTAACCTAACCTTGGCTATATTAATTTGCCAACAATTTTGCATTGTTTAACCCACTGAGCCCCAGCGACGCAAACAGTGCGTCGGCAATGTATGTAACGCTAAACCCCAGCGACGCAGACGTCTTCGTCAGTGTCACTCCGGTCCCAATTACTCCGGTCCTATGGCACGTCGAGAGCTCAGATTTGTATGGGAACTGTGTAAGTATTCCACGCACCCATGCCGATGGTTGAAAACTCTCAATGTCCAACCGTGTGCGCGTGAGTGCGCAAAAACATGTTTTTTGGGGGACATTGCCTTCAATTTTTTTCTCTTGTACAATCCGTTTTCTGGGGCTCTGTAGGACCATTTTTTGAGCTTTTTGATCGGTTTTTCGTGGTTTTTCCTTCATTCCTAACCCATTCGCTATTGTTTCTGGAAAAAAAAATCAGAATCAGCCGGTCCTGGGTGGTACATTTATAAATATTTAGCTGGTACTCAGCGGGTTAAAGAGTAGCCTAGGCTACATGTTGATTAAATATGCAAGTCCCATGGAGATTGACCCTTCTTTAGCGGCCTATGCGGTTTATTTATATGTACCGCCCAGCGGGGTGTTTTTAGCCAAAATAGGGCTGTTTACGTGATCATTTTCATGCCTAAATAAGACCCAGAACGTAAAACAAGTATCTATCCCTGAAAGGGCATAAACAGAGCTTTCGAATGACACCATAACGATCCTTTTATGATGGCTAGTTTTCTTGCAATAACCGTGCAACGCGAGTGCAAAAAGCATGTAATTAGCCACTTTCCCCGATACAATTCCGTATATAGCGAGTGAGAGAGGGAGGAGGGAGCTGAGATTCGTGTCAGTAGGTTCGCCGCGGTGGTCTGGAGCAGTCATACGCTCGCTAGTCTCCTGCCACCACTTGTCTCTCTCTCTCAGCAACATTACGTGCTGAAATTGCCACTCGACCTATGTCGAGCGCCGCCACATAGTCCAGCTTTATTAAATACGACTTATGTGGTGAGCCGCTTTTTAAGGGTTAAAAAATAATATTTATCCATGAAATCTTTTTTCTATAATTAGGCTAGGATAGGTGACTATCCCTAGATGTCCAAAGCCGATGAGAATAATTGTGTGATCCAAACACTTTCCCTGCTAAATTTTTGGAAAAACTCTGAGAGTCAGAGGTTACCTCACTTGGATAGCTAGAATAGATTAGTTTTATTAGGTTACCATGGTTATTATAAACTAAATAATCCACTAGCCTCTCATGCCTAACCCATCGTCCAAAATCCAACCCTGCTAACCTCTTGAGGTTAGGCTAGGCCTACCCTGTTTTCAGTAGTTTTAATATATCAAGATAGTTACTTAACAATATAGGCCTAGGCTAAATTCTCATCAAAATTGCTCATATGTCCAATTTAAGCATCTCTTACTATGAAATGGAGGACTCAAAGCTTTACCTTTCCCATTTGGGAAGGGTCCGCCAGGGGATAGATAGCCTATGGCAATTTACAGCCCACTATCCTAGCTCTGGCCCTTTTTGAGTTAGAGATAGGCTAGGTTAGATTTCACGATTTATGGCCATAGATCTACTTGGAACAGGTGAACAGGGCTAGGCTTGAATATAACAGAAAAGCTTGCCTGATATTAAAACCAAGCCACTTTTCCAGAGAGCCAAGCACAACCCAATTATTCAGCGAAAATCCATACCACAACCCCATGGCTATTCCTAAACTCAAAAATTGATTGGTGGTTGAAGGGAAATTAGGCTAGAGAAACTCAATGGTCCTCTGGGGAATCACTAGGCCCTAGGCTACCTTATTTTCGTCAATTGAGAATGTCCTAAATACAGAATAATAAGATAAATGCAATAAACTGGGTAAATAATACACCAGGGACCATCACTTTATTACGATTCGATTCCGTCTGTACTCCCGTGAGGCTGCCCGAGGCAGTAATTTGTAAACAAAACGTTCCTCAGGTATACCAACCGTAAGAAATGCACCGCGGCAAGTTTGACAGGCTTACCAACCCTACGTCCGACGGTATCGCACAAGAGATTCGCACAAGGAAGCAACTGGCGGTATCACCTTCACGTGCGAATCCGACGTGAGAGTCCTTCGTCGTAGGGATCTCACGATTATCTGGTACTGCGGGCCCCAGTCTTAAGGGGTACCAAACAAAAACACAATATGTTTTACTTAACGCATTCACGTGGGGCTCCATGAACTTTTATGAGTGACTGTACTAACTAACAGGGAAGGGTGGATAGCTATAAATCTATCTATCTATCTATCTATTGCCTGACGCCGTGATCCCCGATGGGTTGGTCACGAACGAACCGCCCCAATGCACCTCTGTCCCCAGTCAGTCGACGCCCCTCCCCCCAACCAGCACCACCTTCGTTCATATACTTCCTCCCTCCATCCTTCCACCTCTCTATCGGTCTACCTCTCCCTCTCTGTCCCTCCACCTCGCTCTCATACACCCTCTCAGTCATTCTCTCGCTTTCCATACGTTCCATATGGCCGAACCATCTCAAGTTGTTCCTTTTCACACTTTCCAACACATCTACCTCCACACCACACCTCCTTCTTACTTCCTCATTAGTCTGTCTATCCCTCCATGTAACTCCGCACGCACTTCTTAAGTAATTAATTTCCACTGCTCTCACTCTTGGTCTGAGTCTCTCAACCAACGTCCATGCTTCGCTTCCATAAGTCAGTGTCGGGATTACCACACGGTAATGCAAGGACTTCTTCATATGGAAGTGAAGAAGTCCTTGCATGACAGTGTGGTAATCCCGAAACTAACTTACGAAAGCGAAGCATGGACGTTCGGGAAGAGACTCAGACCGAGAGCGAGAGCGGTGGAAATGAGTTCTTTGAGAAGTGCGTGCGGAGTTACATGGAGGGATAGACAGACGAATGAGGAAGTAAGAAGGAGGTGTGGTGTGGAGGTACAGTAGATGTGCTGGAAAGTGTGAAAAGGAACAACTTAAGATGGTTCGGCCATATGGAATGTATGGAAAGCGAGAGAATGAATAAGAGGGTGTACGAGAGCGAGGTGGAAGGACAGAGAGGAAGAGGTGCACCGAAGGAGAAGTGGAAGGATGGAGTGAGGAAGTATATGAATGAAGGCGGTGCTGGTTGGGAGCAGGGGCGTCGACTGACTGGGGACAGAGGTGCATGGGGGAGGTTTGTTTGTGGCCACCCCTTCGGGGATCACTGAGTCAGACAATAGATATATAGTTCCGCGTTCTTAAATCACCTTTGCAATATTGTACACAATTACTAAATCAACAGGTATTTATGTCTCCTTTGCAATATTAGAGCACAATTACTAAATCAACAGGTACTTACATCACCTTTAGAATATCAGAACACAATTACTAAATCAACAGGTATTTATGTCACCTTTGCAATATTAGAGCACAATTACGAAATCAACAGGTACTTACATCACCTTTACAATATCAGAACACAATTACTAAATCAACAGGTATTTACATCACCTTTACAATATCAGAACACAATTACTAAATCAACAGGTATTTACATCACCTTTACAATATCAGAACACAATTACTAAATCAACAGGTATTTACATCACATTTACAATATTAGAACACTATGTCCTTCAGCTCAATTTAACAAGATTATAACTATTATTCAATCAATTACCTCTTTAAAACTAGATATTTACGCGCAATCAAATGCATGCTGTCGATGAGGTGAATATCTCATTAATACTGGTTGTTTCCTTATAACAAAAAGAGTATTTCATGGTTAGGGGCTGAAGCCCTTCTCTAACTATTCCTTCAGCTAGGTTTAACCTACTCTTCAAATGCTAAACCCCTGAAAACTGGTCAAGTAAACCCTGTTATCTCATCTACATGGGCGTTACCAATTATTATCAAACATGATTCCGAAGAACTCCCACTTAATACTGAATATAACTTGACTTAATATCCTATAAGATCCTGTAATATTGCTAGCTGGTAGGGTGAGTGCCTTTACTAACAATAACACCTATATCTCATAACACTTCATTTGTTTATTCCATCATTTGTTTAGTCAGTTTCTCTTTTGTTGTTCTAAAAGAACACAAAGATTTTATTGGTGGAACACATTGGTCAGTGTTAACATTTACTTTTTAGTAAGTCTGTTCGGGCCCTTAATGGTCCTGTAAAGATATTCTGCAATCTCTCTTGTGTTGCCTCACCACTTTATAGCGGGCCAGTATACCATCTTCACCTCTTCAGTACCATCTACCATTGACCATCTTGAATCGCTTGGCTTATTGTGTGAAGACTAGCGATGTGTCGGCAGGCATCAGGATACTGTAGGTGTATCTGAGCCGAAGGTGGGTGATATACTAGGTCCCAGCTTGTCTTGCATTCAGTAGTGCTAGGTTGCTGGAGAACAGGAACAGGCTTTTTATTCCTCCATAGGTGCCAAGGTGAGCAAAAGTGTTGTATTTGCTAAAAGCTCCCAAATGTGGTCCAGACAGGTGCCTCTGGCTGGGTGAGTCCTGTGGACCCGCCCACCTCCCTTTATACCCCTCCCTCAAGGCATGGGGTCCTGTGATTGGCCGAACTGTGCGCCCGGGAGGAGCTACCCCAGCTCGCTTGCTTTGAAATTCCAATTTCCCCTCCTGGTTTATTTCACCTTCATGATATTTTCCTGGAAGCTTGTTGGAGATGTTCTGTAGTGGCTGACGGGAGTGAGAGGGTGGCACCATTGTAATAGGGCATCTGCAACCAGGATAGAATATATGTGTGCGAACTGGGAGTGAGTTATGCGGCGAGCGTTTACAGGGATGTACAGGTGGCTCTGATTGCTGCGTCACAGGAGCCCGGTGATTGGTCGAGAGCGAGGGAGTGGAAGGATCTTCCCTGTGACAAGATTTAAAGGTTAAACCTTGCTTCGCCACCTGAGTTAATCCCATCTCCTGATTGTGGGACGGATTTACTCCTTTACCATCTCCTTCTCAAATAAGGCGAGCACCTGATCGCCTTAATACCGTTCCTTTAAAGTTGTTTTTGTCTTCTTGCCATTCTATCATTCCACTGTGTTCTACTATACACTTGTGGAGTTGGATAGCTGAGTTTTGGTTGCACACAGCTGTCTTGGCAAGTATAATTTGCACCGGTTGACTGAGAAGATGTTTCAAGGTGCATAAGGTTTGCACTCTATGATCCCTTTCGTCTACTAATGCTATGAGGCGACAGAGCCTGTACTGGGGGTCGCTTGGGAGAGGCATGGTACCTTTACACAGACTTTGCCACACCTCAGACGTCCTATTTATAACCGGGTCCAGGAACCTGAATGGTGGACGGCTAACCCTACTACTACGTGTAACTGTTACAGCGGAGTCAGTCGGCTTAAAGTTTCCTGTTTTACTGTTGCTCTGTGGATCAGTTACCCGGCCTTCATGTGACTTAAATTACTTTAATTGAAAGAGATCCTTTTTTAATTCCAGGTTTGTTAAACGCCTCGTTTTCTGGTATTGTATCTGTAAATTTTCCTCCTCACTACTTTGGATATCATTACTATCTATTCCAGTATTTGGAACTCCGCTCTCTTGGGCCGTAGATATAACCGACTCTCTGGTTTCTCTCTCCCAGTCTGTCACATTTTTCTCGGTTTCTTCTTATTCTTCAAGTTCTGATTCCGAGTCTAACTCATCCTTTTTCCTACTACAGGATTGCCAGAACAGGGAAGCCGAAGTATGACCATTTGCTCAGTAATGAATTCTCCATACCAGGAGGAGTCGAATAGTCGTTCTTATTCTCTGCCCAACATTCTGGGTCTCCCTCATTTCTTCTTCACTACTCCATTCCCTCATATATGGCGGTAAAATTCCCTCGTACCGTTGAGTATGGCGGATATGCGTGGCAGAAACAATATCGTCATTATGTAAATACCAGACCTGGTAGGGTCCAATGATATCAACAACTTGGTTAAGGACCCTCGTAATTCTCTTCTAATTTATATGCCCGAGTGGGCAGTGTATGAACTCGCTGGCTTCTCTCCCTTGACTTTTGAGGTACTGTTCTGGTCGAGAATAGGGGGTGCAGTTGGTAGCGTAAGATTGGGGTCATTCCTGGGGTAGCCTAGGCGTAATACCGAATATTATCTCATAAGGGTAATATCCGGTAGTCCTGCCAACTGTAGTATTAATTCCCCAAATTATTTCTGGTAATAGTTCTGGCGATTCTCAGGTTATCTCTTCCCATTGTGAACTCAGATTAGCTCTTACACAATTCGCAAGTAACCTATGATTTCTCTCGCATACAGCATTCCCTTGTGGCCAGTACAGGGAGGTATGCCGAATCTGGTCTCCCAAGGTATCCCCCAAATGTTGCCAGATCTCGTTATTAAATTGTCTATCCGTATCACTCATAATGGACTGCGGGATGCCATACACGAAAATTACTTTATCGAGTATAATCTTCGCCTAGGTCTCTATCCTGTTTATTATTCCTAGGGGGTAGAGGAGAAACAGATATAAATAAAATAAGTAAAACTGGAAAGATAATTTGGCCTACAAAAATGTTACCGGTCGGCGGTTGACGTACTTGTTAACATGTATGTGTAGGCTATCTGTGGTAGTCCCAATAATATTTATGATGTACTTCTAGTATTAACCCGGGAGCTGCGGGGAGACTCTTAAGAGTTCCCCCGGCGCACTGCGGGGAGACTCTTAAGAGTCAGAGAAAAAAAAAATCAACTTTTGACATCGAAAAAAAAAAAAAAAATTATTTTTATTTTTTTTATTTTTTTATTTTTTTTTGGCCCCTGGGCCATGCAAAATCTCAGTCCTCTACCTCCCCTCCTTCCCCACTTTCCTCCTCTCCTTCAGTTATCACCTATTTTCCCTGTTATTCCCTATCCGAGGTATATTTTTGTGCTAACATTAGAAATCCGATTGGAGGGTGTGGTCATCACTGATAGCAAGCGAGTGCAAGAGAGAGAGAGAGTATCGATCGACTGTGTCTCAGTGGCCTTGGGGGAAATTGGCGGGAAAGCAGATTGCCTCACCCATACATTATACAACTCGCGGGCTATATCTCCGATTTTGACCATCCAAACGCTGTTTTCACTCGTTTTATTGTTGTTTCAGGTTAATACCTTTATAATCAACCCATAATAGGCGCATATGGATAAGTATTAATGCTATTAATGGCACAATGAATATTTTAGTGACGGAAACACCTCAAATACGTCAGCACAGGGGGACGTTTCCAATTACCCCCATGCGCACTTCAGAGGTTAAAGGAACTTATCTGAGATGTATAGAGTGTAGATTAGATGATAGACATGTCGGTACTTGAATATCAGGGAAGTTATGGTGTTATATGTCAGCAACTGGTGGTCTGCTGTTGGCGGGAACAAGCCTGTGTGAAGTGTGTTCAAGGTTCCCTTTGTCGTGACAATATAAAATATATTTAAGGGTTTTATATCGTCCCCCGTGATTAAATAATAAGGGAAAATAAACTAAGATATAATTGGTGTAACTACAGTAATATTTATCCACAAAGATATATAAACAAAAAGGAACCAGCTGTCGTGAACCCGGAAAATTCAAACTACGGTATCTATACCAGGATTCACGACATACTCCGCCACCAGTCACATACAAAGTATTTACAATTGTCCCGTCTGTTATGTCCTGGGATATATAAACACTGGGCTCTTTCTATTGGACTAGGTATGCGGCAACAAGCAACAACGGAAAACACTAGATCCAACCCTTATCTATAAACCCAGGCAACAAACCACCCTAAACCGTCAAGAGTCCTGCCTGGACAACGAGGTATCCTATGACTCGGTTACAGGGTGCATGCCCTATAGACTGCTGATAGTCAAGCAGGCTATATAAAAGATCAACAATTAAGTTGACTTAAAGCTTCAAGGAAAAGATAGATGACGGAATTTAATAACAAACTAGAAGAAGGTACATTTAACGTTACGTTAATTAATACAACTAATCACCCCTGCGTGAAAGAAGGTGAAAGCAAACAGTCCTCAAAATATCATACAGGTAGACAAGATGCGGGTTTCTAAACTGCATGCGGCTACTGTAGGATCTGATGCTTAGCAAAGAAAATACGTTACGGATTTAGAGAACTTTTAACTCATAAGCAGGAATAAACACTAGTGATAGGCCATACAGTGTATAATGGCATAGGTATAATTAAATAAAGGCAGCAACTCGCAACATAACCACATACAGGTGTGCTTCTCACTCTTAGTCAGGCAAGCCTGCTCGGACAGAGTCTCTAAGCCACACCCTGACTCACAATGCTCACAAAAACGGTAAACTGTGGCACAATAACAAGCATACAGAGATGATTAAACCCCTAGCTGTTAATCTGCCAGGTGGCAGAGGTCTAGCCGGAAGGATATAGGCTTCGGATACCCGGGCTGAGCCACCTGCTCTAGCCTAGGGACGTTCCCACGGGAGTAGTCCAGTTCGGGGTCCACAGGACTCGCACCAGCAGACTTTACTTAAAGGATCGCAAAAGCCTCCCTAGCCCCGCTAACCTGACACACACTAGCAAGCATGAAACCACCAAATATGAGACAACCAAAAAGCTTCCTAGGTCTCATTAACAATTACGTCTCTGCATAAGGCCCAAAATCCTATCTAGTTATCTGAGAGCTCGTCGTTAATACAATAATAGATATAAGGTCTATCAAGGGGATGGGATAATTAAATAGATTGGTGAAGTAGTGGAAGGAAGGTATACAAAGTAAGAGAGAAAGTTTCTAAGTGGGGTTGAGAGGGATAGATATCAAGGGGGTCCGAAGGGTACATAAGAACATAAGAACATAAGAATATGGGAGTCTGCAGAAAGCCGATTGGCCTAAGCAAGGCAGATCCCTGTCCCACACAACCCCAATTCATTACAAAGCCCAATTATAGGCTTCACACTCTAATACCCTGAGGATCATCTTACCAAAACGGTTAGAGATTAACGCAGGATTATGGAGGTCTGCAGAGCGCTGATTGGCCCAACCTGGCTGATCCCCCTTCACACCCAACCCTTCTCGTCCATATGCTTATCCAATTTTATCTTAAAGCTCCCTACAGTTTTAGATCCCACTATAGCACTTGGTAGTCCATTCCACCCGTCTACAACTCTGTTACCAAACCAATACTTGCCTATATCTTTTCTGAAACGAAATTTATCTAATTTGAAAACCATTGGTACGAGTTCTTTCGCTATCACTGAGCTTTAGTACATTTGCCATGTCCCCTTTGTTAATCCCACTAACCCACTTGAACACCTCTATCATATCCCCTCTAACTCTGCGTTTCTCTAACGAATGTAAACCTAATTTCTTCAACCCTTTCTTCATACGAAAGATTTATAATATTATGGATCATTTGTTGTAATTCTACGCTGTACTCTCTCCAATGAATCTATGTCCATTCTGTAATAAGGACACCAAAATTGGACAGCATAATCCATATGGGGTCTCACTAATGACAAGTAAAGTTTTAAGATAACATCAGCAGTTCTGTTACTCACACTCCTAGAGATGAACCCGAGAATCCTGTTTGCCTTATTACGAACGCTTATACACTGTTTTCTAGGCTTTCAAATCATTGCTAACAAACACACCTAGATCTTTCTCGCAGTCTGAAGTTTCTAATTCTAAATTAGCTAGTTTATATTTAACATTTGTTTGCATCTTCCCTATCTTTAATACCTTGCATTTGTCAATGTTAACTTTCATCTGCCAATTTACTGACCATTCATGTAAGGTATCTAGATCCCTTTGGAGGCACTCTATATCGCTATCTGAATCAATTGATCTCCCTATTTTAGTATCGTCTGCGAATTTACTTATCCTACTAGTTATACCTAAATCTAGGTCATTTATGTATATAAGAAACAACAGGGGACCTAATACCGATCCCTGGGGGACACCACTTTTGACTGCTCCCCATTCTGACTTTGTACCATTTATGCTGACTCTCTGCTTCCTACCAATTAGCCATGACCTAATCCATCCTAACAACGCCCCACCTATTCCATGTGCCTCAACCTTTCTCATCAATCTCTCATGAGGGTGAGACTCTGTCGAAAGCTTTACTGAAATCTAAATATATAATATCATATGACTTGTCATTATCTACTGCTTCATATACCTCTGAGAAAAAAACTAAGCAAATTAGTAAGGCAAGACCGTCCCTGAGTGAATCCATGCTGAGAAGAATTGATTAAGTTAAATGTTTCTAAGTGGTTTCTCATTTTCCTAGCAATAATTGACTCTAGTAGTTTTCCTATGATTGAAGTGAGACTAATGGGACGGTAATTGGATGCTATTGATTTATCACCTTTTTTGAAGATCGGAACTACATTTGCAAGCTTCCAAGCTTCTGGAACTATACCTGTTTCTAATGACTTGTTAAATAGAAATGTTAATGGATAACTTAACTCATCTCTGCATTCTTTTAATACTCTAGCATATACCTCATCAGGACCAGGCGATTTATGAGGTTTCAGTCTGTCAATTTCCTTAACCACATCATTTCTACTTACGACAGTGAGGTGAGCTCTGAGTCTTGAATCTGTCTGGATTCCGCCCTAGGCATGCAGAATATATCCCATGCTTGGCAACACTCAACACAGTTGCCGGGTCAAAATCCTCTACCCCGTGCGTGAGTCGAAACTAAGCCTAACGTTGCAATCAAATGCATATGGCAACTTCAGGTTGTCCCAAGGTGGCAAGCAAAGCAACGTCCCAAGCCGGTCTCTCTCTCCCGCTCATCTCCTCCCGCCCTCACTAGACTTACATCT
>CM064497.1:57271823-57340526 GCA_032716605.1 Paralithodes platypus | reverse complement strand
AACAAAAAGGAACCAGCTGTCGTGAACCCGGAAAATTCAAACTACGGTATCTATACCAGGATTCACGACATACTCCGCCACCAGTCACATACAAAGTATTTACAATTGTCCCGTCTGTTATGTCCTGGGATATATAAACACTGGGCTCTTTCTATTGGACTAGGTATGCGGCAACAAGCAACAACGGAAAACACTAGATCCAACCCTTATCTATAAACCCAGGCAACAAACCACCCTAAACCGTCAAGAGTCCTGCCTGGACAACGAGGTATCCTATGACTCGGTTACAGGGTGCATGCCCTATAGACTGCTGATAGTCAAGCAGGCTATATAAAAGATCAACAATTAAGTTGACTTAAAGCTTCAAGGAAAAGATAGATGACGGAATTTAATTTAATAACAAACTAGAAGAAGGTACATTTAACGTTACGTTAATTAATACAACTAATCACCCCTGCGTGAAAGAAGGTGAAAGCAAACAGTCCTCAAAATATCATACAGGTAGACAAGATGCGGGTTTCTAAACTGCATGCGGCTACTGTAGGATCTGATGCTTAGCAAAGAAAATACGTTACGGATTTAGAGAACTTTTAACTCATAAGCAGGAATAAACACTAGTGATAGGCCATACAGTGTATAATGGCATAGGTATAATTAAATAAAGGCAGCAACTCGCAACATAACCACATACAGGTGTGCTTCTCACTCTTAGTCAGGCAAGCCTGCTCGGACAGAGTCTCTAAGCCACACCCTGACTCACAATGCTCACAAAAACGGTAAACTGTGGCACAATAACAAGCATACAGAGATGATAAACCCCTAGCTGTTAATCTGCCAGGTGGCAGAGGTCTAGCCGGAAGGATATAGGCTTCGGATACCCGGGCTGAGCCACCTGCTCTAGCCTAGGGACGTTCCCACGGGTATCCTAGTAAAGTCGTGCGGGTCCACAGGACTCGCACCAGCAGACTTTACTTAAAGGATCGCAAAAAGCCTCCCTCCGGTCTAGCCCCTGCTAACCTGACACAAGAACACACTAGCAAGCATGAAACCACCAAATATGAGACAACCAAAAAGCTTCCTAGGTCTCATTAACAATTACGTCTCTGCATAAGGCCCAAAATCCTATCTAGTTATCTGAGAGCTCGTCGTTAATACAATAATAGATATAAGGTCTATCAAGGGGATGGGATAATTAAATAGATTGGTGAAGTAGTGGAAGGAAGGTATACAAAGTAAGAGAGAAAGTTTCTAAGTGGGGTTGAGAGGGATAGATATCAAGGGGGTCCGAAGGGTACATAAGAACATAAGAACATAAGAATATGGGAGTCTGCAGCCGATTGGCCTAAGCAAGGCAGATCCCTGTCCCACACAACCCCAATTCATTACAAAGCCCAATTATAGGCTTCACACTCTAATACCCTGAGGATCATCTTACCAAAACGGTTAGAGATTAACGCAGGATTATGGAGGTCTGCAGAGCGCTGATTGGCCCAAACCGGCTGATCCCCCTTCACACCCAACCCTTCTCGTCCATATGCTTATCCAATTTTATCTTAAAGCTCCCTACAGTTTAGATCCCACTATAGCACTTGGTAGTCCATTCCACGCTAAACTCTGTTACCAAACCAATACTTGCCTATATCTTTTCTGAAACGAAATTTATCTAATTTGAAACCATTGGTACGAGTTCTTTCGCTATCACTGAGCTTTAGTACATTTGCCATGTCCCCTTTGTTAATCCCACTAACCCACTTGAACACCTATCATATCCCCTCTAACTCTGCGTTTCTCTAACGAATGTAAACCTAATTTCTTCAACCTTTCTTCATACGAAAGATTTCTAATATTATGGATCATTTTTGTCATTCTACGCTGTACTCTCTCCAATGAATCTATGTCCATTCTGTAATAAGGACACCAAAATTTGGACAGCATAATCCATAGGGTGGGTCTCACTAATGACAAGTAAAGTTTTAAGATAACATCAGCAGTTCTGTTACTCACACTCCTAGAGATGAACCCGAGAATCCTGTTTGCCTTATTACGAACGCTTATACTGTTTCTAGGCTTCAAATCATTGCTAACAAACACACCTAGATCTTTCTCGCAGTCTGAATTTTTAATTCTAAATTAGCTAGTTATATTTAACATTTGTTTGCATCTTCCCTATCTTTAATACCTTGCATTTGTCAATGTTAAAACATCTGCCAATTTACTGACCATTCATGTAAGGTATCTAGATCCCTTTGGAGGCACTCTATATCGCTATCTGAATCAATTGATCTCTCCTATTTTAGTATCGTCTGCGAATTTACTTATCCTACTAGTTATACCTAAATCTAGGTCATTTATGTATATAAGAAACAACAGGGGACCTAATACCGATCCCTGGGGGACAACTTTTGACTGCTCCCCATTCTGACTTTGTACCATTTATGCTGACCTCTTTGCTTCCTACCAATTAGCCATGACCTAATCCATCCTAACAACGCCCCACCTATTCCATGTGCCTCAACCTTTCTCATCAATCTCTCATGAGGGACTCTGTCGAAAGCTTTACTGAAATCTAAATATATAATATCATATGACTTGTCATTATCTACTGCTTCATATACCTCTGAGAAAAAAACTAAGCACATTAGTAAGGCAAGACCGTCCTGAGTGAATCCATGCTGAGAAGAATTGATTAAGTTAATGTTCTAAGTGGTTTCTCATTTTCCTAGCAATAATTGATCTAGTAGTTTTCCTATGATTGAAGTGAGACTAATGGACGGTAATTGGATGCTATTTATCACCTTTTTTGAAGATCGGAACTACATTTGCAAGCTTCCAAGCTTCTGGAACTATACCTGTTTCTAATGACTTGTTAAATAGAAATGTTAATGGATAACTTAACTCATCTCTGCATTCTTTTAATACTCTAGCATATACCTCATCAGGACCAGGCGATTTATGAGGTTTCAGTCTGTCAATTTCCTTAACCACATCATTTCTACTTACGACAGTGAGGTGAGCTCTGAGTCTTGAATCTGTCTGGATTCCGCCCTAGGCATGCAGAATATATCCCATGCTTGGCAACACTCAACACAGTTGCCGGGTCAAAATCCTCTACCCCGTGCGTGAGTCGAAACTAAGCCTAACGTTGCAATCAAATGCATATGGCAACGCTTCAGGCTTGTCCCAAGGTGGCAAGCAAAGCAACGTCCCAAGCCGGTCTCTCTCTCCCGCTCATCTCCTCCCGCCCTCACTAGACTTACATCTTATATATTATAATGAAACAATCAACTATCGAGAATAAAATATACTAAGATGTGTTGGTTAAGAATAAGGGCAGTTACAAGCTGTGAAACAACATAAGAATATCCCAGACATTAGTTACGTTGTCGTAGGATATATACTAAGAAAAAGCCTGCCGGCCGGCTGCCGCCAGCCGGTTTCTAAACGGCTGGGCAGCCGACGCGCGCGCATGTCCGCACGTGGCTAGAAGCGTCACACCTCCCCCAAGATATAAGACCCTTGACTAAGTTCTTCATATCTAACAGAAAGCTTCTCATAGTACCACACACTGTTGCGACACAAGGCACTATATATAAAACAAATAAAGACTGTTGCGCTCCACCGAGCAAGTTCAACTAACTTAGCGACAATAAGCGAAAACATTCAACTTAGATACTGCTACAACATCTTATACAAAATTCTACACATTATAAAAAATAAATAGTTTTTATAAGGTTTTTGCTTTTTTAATTTGTGTTTTTCGGCTGAACTACAGTGACAGCCTATTTTCCTCCACACTCAACCCTCAATCCTGTGGCAGTCTAACCAACATCATCCACCCTTGATAGACAATCCGCTATCACGTTATCAGAACCGGCAATATGGCGTATGTCCAGATTATACTCCTGAAGCATGAGTGACCACCTGGTCAGCCTCATATTCCGGTTATGAAACTGATTCAAGAATTTCAGAGTGTGATGATCGGTATAAACCACTGCGACTGGTCCGAAAGCAGGAACATATACATCGAAGTGCCTGAGCGCCAGCACTATCGCCAGGAGTTCTTTTTCAATTACAGAGTAATTCCTTTGTGCACTATTGAATTTTTTACTGTAAAAACTCACTGGATGTTCGATACCTTCATCATCTGTGTGTAACAAGACAGCCCCAGCCCCTACGCCACTGGCATCAGTCGCCAGCTTAAAAGGTCTGCTGAAGTCCGGGGCCCTGAGTATGGGGTGGGTACATAACAGGTGTTTCACCAAGGAAAACGCCTCTGCACACTCAGGAGACCACCGAAACTTCTTGTCCTTAGATAATAAGTCAGTTAAAGGTGCAAGTTCAGTCGAATAGCCTTTGATGAAGCGACGATAATAGCCTATCATACCTAGAAACCGCATGATTTGTTTCTTAGTCGTAGGCTGGGGAAACTGATCGATGGCTTTGATCTTTGTCTGTGGAGGGCACACCTGACCCATCCCCACCTCGAACCCCAGGTACAAAACTGTGGCTTTGACAAAGTCGCACTTACCCAGGTTTACCACCAAACCTGCTTCATTCAGTTTATTAAAAAGCTGTCCGATGTGAGCACAGTGACTGTTAAAATCCTCGTCGTATATTATGACATCATCTAGGTACACCGTACAGTTGGGAATGTCGGCTACAATGTCGTTCATTAATTTCTGAAACGTTGCAGGGGCATTTTTCAGCCCGATAACATGGCAACGATATGTGGCACCGTCCACCACAAACCCACACACCTCTCGCGCTCGCTCAGACAAGGGCACTTGCCAATAACCCTTAACAAGGTCTATCTTAGTGAGGAACTTGGCTTTTCCTATCTTATCCACACTATCGTCCACGCGAGGGAGAGGGTAGGCATTTGTGGGGGTTAAACCATTCAACCTGCGGAAATCTATACAAAACCGCACCTTGCCATCTGGTTTGGGCTGCAGTGTAACTGGGGAAGTCCACCTTACTGCACCCTCAGAAATCAGCCCACGTTTCAGCATATAATCCAGCTCTTCCCTAAGTGCTGGTAATTTAATAGGGGGAACACGGTATGGCACTGATTTAAAGGGCGGGTGGTCCCCAACATCGACATCGTGCACCGCTTGAGTAGTGAGGCCAGGATGCTCCGCGAAAACAGCTGGGTTTGAATCAAACAAGTGCTGCACAGCTACACGCTGTTGCTCAGGCAGGTGCAATATCAACTTGTGAGCCACTTGTCTAGAATTCCCCGCCCACTGATCCGCGGAAACATGACAATCCCAATTATCCTCCCCCGCAGCTTGACTGTCACTTCCTCCTTCTCCACCACGATCGATGCAGATCAACACTGGGATAGTGAGAGGCTCGGAGGGGCGCCTCACATACTCTTTCATCAGATTTACATGGCAAAGTTGGTTCTTTTTCTTACGATCAGGAGTAGCTACTAAATAGTCGAGATCAGAAACCTTCCTTACAACCCGATATGGACCAGAATACTTGGCAGACAAGGGGTGTCCCACTAGAGGCAGTAGTATCAGTACCTCCTGATCTACTTCAAACTCCCTCAGCTTTACCTTCTGGTCGTATCTGTCCTTCATCTGAGCTTGTGAACTCTTAAGGTTCCGACCTGCTACCTCCAAGCTCTTTAGCATTCTCTCACGGCTTTCAACTACATACTTTAGAAGCGAGCATGGCTTAGTGACTCCCTCCCAGATCTCCTTGACTATGTGGAGGGGCCCCCTGACCCTGTGTCCAAAAACCAACTCGTTCGGGCTAAATCCCAAGCTCTCCCCAGGTATTTCTCTGGCAGCAAATAAAACGTATGGGAGACCTAGATCCCAGTCCTTCCCATTTTCCATGCAATAACACCGCAACATACTCTTGAGAGTCGAGTGCCACCTTTCCAAAACTCCCCCGACTCTCGGGATGGTAGGCAGATGACACCACAGACACTATCCCATGTTGCTGCATGGTCTGCTTAAACAGAGCAGAAGTAAAATTGGATCCCTGATCAGACTGGATCTCCTGAGGGTAGCCATAACGAGAGAAATAGACAAGCAGATTTTTGACAACAGTCTTAGCCATCCCGTTGCGCATGGGGTAAGCATCTGGATAACGTGTTGCTACATCCATTACAGTTAGTAAAAATTTATTGCCGGCACTAGTGGCGGGCAATGGGCCAACCATATCGATAACTACTTTGCTGAAGGGCGGCCCAATGACAGGGATGGGTTGTAACGGGGCTCTCGGGATGACCTGATAGGGTTTCCCAACAACTTGACAAGTGTGACACTGTGACACCCATGACACGACACTCGCCTTTAACCCAGGCCACCAGAAAAGCTTGCTCAGAGCTGCCTCCGTCTTATGTGCCCCCAGGTACCCTGCCAAAGGCACATCATGAGCTAATCTCAATAAGCTCTCACGGCACACCCTCGGTACTACTAACTGGTCCACTAATCCTGACCCGCCATCCCACTTTTTCTTGTGATCCTGATGTCTCCGATACAAGATCCCCTCGGACAAGAAAAATTCACCAGGCTGCGCATCCCCATCGCTCTCCAGTTCGATAGCACCATTACCACACGCCCTGACTTCAGGATCTTCCAGCTGCAAGGAACATATATCAGCAGGTGCGAGATTATCCAAGTTCATCTTAAATAATTTATTTCCACCTCCAATGTCCCGCTGAGCCATCCTTTCCTCACGCTGCGCATAACGATGCTGTCGCAGAGTCTCTTCCTGCCCTGCACCTGCACTAGCAGTGACAGGCCCCGGGGCCTCTCCAGACTCTAACATAGGTGCCAATAATGAGTCACCAAGAAACACTGCCAGCTCAAAACTCTCCAATTGACCAACACTTCCCGTTTTCTTGTGACCTTTCCTCCGCGGTTTGATAGACTGAGGTGGTGGCTGCAAGGCTCCGGATGTCTGAGAACGCGTCACAACACACGCCATGGTTTGTACGCTACACTTCTCAACCCCCTCCTGTTCCTCCCTACTATCGTCGGCCGCCTTCTCGGCAACGACCAAGGGTGAAACCTTAGAAGCAGGCACCGCAAAGTCGTTGCCGAGGAGGAGGTCGACGCCCCCAACAGGCAAGTTCTCTACAATTCCTACATCCAGCTCCTTCGCCACACCACCCACCTCCAGCTCCATCCTCACCAGCGGGTAGGACTTCGTAGCATTGATCCCCTGAACTACCACCACCCGAGCAGCGTTAATCGGCCTACCAGTAAAGTTCTTTAACAAGGTCTGAGAAGCCCCCGTATCACGCAATAGCTTAACTCCTCGCCTTTCGCCAGCCCACCTCACAAAACCATGCCCTCTATGACCCCCAAAGACGTCGCGGACAGGGTTCGAGCCTTCCGGACTCTTGAACACAGGCTGTGTCCCAACCTCTGACGAACTACGCTTGGTAAACTCAGAAGATATAGGCGACACCCCTATGTTGCGGGCCAATGACACAACCTTGTTTGGTGGCTTGTTCGGACAAGCATTTGCAAAGTGACCCTCCTTGTGACATGCAAAGCACTCTTTACTCTTTGGTTTCCCTTGGGAGTGGGAGGTACCATTAGACTTCTTATACGGGATGGTATTTGGTTTATGTTCAGTTTTATTGTCAGTGCTAGATGGTTTTGTGTATTTATGTGTATCAAAATTCTTGGGAGGGGGAGGGGTACGATCCTTTGCACCCGACTCACTCCTAGCTGCTGCTCCGCACCCTCGAATTAATGACAGTCGGAGGTCAGCCATTTCTGCTGCCTCCTGGAGAGTTCTAGGATTTGTTTCCTTTATATTTAATGTTAAGTCCCCGCCTGTGCACTTAAAGAACTGCTCCAAGAGAACCAGCTCACTCAACTCCTCAAAAGTAGCTGCCCTCTCAGAACGCAGCCAATGTCGTAGTGCATCAGACAAGTCCCGGGCGTGTTCTAGGAAGGTACTATCCTTGCCCTTAGTAACACCCCGAAACTTCAAGCGGTAAGTTTCTGGTTGTATCTCATAGGCCCGTAGCACAGCCTTCTTTAGCTCATCATAAACTACACAGGACTCTAAAGGTAGTGCATCATACGCTTTTAGCCCCTTTCCTAGGAGTCTTGATGAAACTAGTGCTGCCCACTTTTCCTGAGGCAACTGGTGTTCCTGACACTTCTTCTCAAATCGCATAAAAAACTTAGTCACACATAATTCATCGAACACAGGAACTAGTTTAAGCAGGTGCGACAATGATTGGTCCCGATGTCTGTAACCTCCCCCAATATTTCGCCCTGTTACCTCCACTCGAGATCTCTCCAGCTCCCTGTCAGCCCGATACCTAGTAGACTCTGCCTGCAGTTCAGCTATTCAGGTATGTATAGCTGTTCTCTCTGCAGCCTCAGCCTGAGCTCTAGCAGCCTCAACCTGAGCTCTAGCAGTAACCTCAGCCTGCACACTAACCTGTCTTTCGGCGGCCTCAACCTTGGCCATTTTAAGCCGAAACAACAAATCTGGAGTCAACCCTTGAGGGGGGGAAGATGCATTTAATGGGGAGGGTCCCTGAGATTGAATTCCACACTGCCATTGACCATCAACTTGGGGGTATGTACTAAATTCAGGCACCCTGACGTTTGATACGGGGGAACAGTGGAGAGGGGGCTGGTGACCGGGGCCCCCAGTCGCCTCTCCACCCAGGTCTCTCCCTTCTAAACCCAATATCAAAGTCCTCAGCTGATCTTTCCTCATGCCACTTAAACCCTGGTGACCCTGAAGACCTACCACACACTTTAAGCCATACTTATTCAGCTTCAACACCCTGGCAGCGGTAAGGGGCACCTCTAAAAATCTTCTAGCACCCTCCTCGCTATCGACTAGCCACTCCACAGGTCTTTCTCCCTCCGAGCCCGTATCGTGACCTGACCCATCACTGTGTTCTGATGTATTAGACATGTTTTTGTACTGCAGTAATTATCACGGTTATAGAATGTGCCTTATCTCCTATGCAAGTATGTATATACTAATGTTATTTAAAGTCTTTAACCCTTATTTAGCGGCGAGCAACATAAGTCGAGTTAAATAAAGCTGGACTGTGTGGCGGCGCTCGACATAACTCGAGTGGCAATTTCAGCACGTAATGTGGCTGAGAGAGAGAGACAAGTGGTGGCAGGAGACTAGCGAGCGTATGACTGCTCCAGACCACCGCGGCGAACCTACTGACACAAATCTCAGCTCCCTCCTCCCTCTCTCACTCGCTACATACTCAATTATGTACCGAAAGTACCGAATTACCTGCTTTTTCACTCGTTGCACGGTTATTGCAAGAAAACTATCCATCATACAAGGATCGTTATGGTGTCATTCGAAAGCTCTGTTGATGCCCTTTCAGGGATAGGTACTTGTTTTACGTTCTGGGTCTTATTTAGGCATGAAAATGATCACGTAAACAGCCCTATTTTGGCAAAAAACACCCCGCTGGGCGGTACACATAAATAAACCGCATAGGCCGCTCGTAAGGTGTTAATGTGTTATATTGGTTGCTCCAAAAAAAAAACTCTATGTCCACTGTATTCCTCTAATCATAAGGAATCTCAAAACAAATGACCACTATATTCCTCTGTTCAGTAAATCCTATGCAAGGTCGCCATTTGTTAGGTCCTGGGATATATAAACACTGGGCTCTCTCTATTGGACTAGGTATGCGGCAACAAGCAACAACGGAAAACGCTAGATCCAACCCTTATCTATAAACCCAGGCAACAAACCACCCTAAACCGTCAAGAGTCCTGCCTGGACAACGAAGTATCCTATGACTCGGTTACAGGGTGCACGCCCTATAGACTGCTGATAGTCAAGCAGGCTATATAAAAGATCACACAATTAAGTTGACTTAAAGCTTCAAGGAAAAGATAGATGACGGAATTAAATTGCAGAAACAATTTAATAACAAACTAGAAGAAAGTACATTTAACGTTACGTTAATTAATACAACTAATCACCCCTGCATGAAAGAAGGTGAAAGCAAACAGTCTTCAAAACATCGTACAGGTAGACAAGATGCGGGTTTCTAAACTGCATGAGGCTACTGTAGGATCTGATGCTTAGCAAAGAAAATACATTACGGATTTAAAGAACTCTTAACTCATAAGCTGGAATAAATACTAGTGATAGGCCATACAGTGTATAATGGCATAGGTATAATTAAATAAAGGCAGCAACTCGCAACATAACCACATACAGGTGTGCTTCTCACTCTTAGTCAGGCAAGCCTGCTCGGACAGAGTCTCTAAGCCACACCCTGACTCACAATGCTCACAAAAACGGTAAACTGTGGCACAATAACAAGCATACAGAGATGATAAACCCCTAGCTGTTAATCTGCCAGGTGGCAGAGGTCTAGCCGGAAGGATATAGGCTTCGGATACCCGGGCTGAGCCACCTGCTCTAGCCTAGGGACGTTCCCACGGGTATCCTAGTAAAGTCATGCGGGTCCACAGGACTCGCACCAGCAGACTTTACTTAAAGGATCGCAAAAAGCCTCCCCTCCGGTCTAGCCCCTGCTAACCTGACACAAGAACACACTAGCAAGCATGAAACCACCAAATATGAGACAACAAAAAAGCTTCCTAGGTCTCATTAACAATTACGTCTCTGCATAAGGCCCAAAATCCTACCTAGTTATCTGAGAGCTCGTCGTTAATACAATAATAGATATAAGGTCTATCAAGGGGATGGGATAATTAAATAGATTGGTGAAGTAGTGGAAGGAAGGTATACAAAGTAAGAGAGAAAGTTTCTAAGTGGGGTTGAGAGGGATAGATATCAAGGGGGTCCGAAGGGTACGACAGTGAGGTGAGCTCTGAGTCTTGAATCTGTCTGGACCCCGCCCTAGGCATGCAGAATACATCCCATGCTTGGCAACACTCAACACAGTTGCTGGGTCAAAATCCTCTACCCCGTGCGTGAGTCGAAACTAAGCCTAACGTTGCAATCAAATGCATATGGCAACGCTTCAGGCTCGTCCCAAGCTGGCAAGCGAAGCAACGTCCCAAGCCGGTCTCTCTCTCCCGCTCGTCTCCTCCCGCCCTCACTAGACTTACATCTTATATATTATAATGAAACAATCAACTATCGAGAATAAAATATACTAAGATGCGTTGGTTAAGAATAAGGGCAGCTACAAGCTGTGAAACAACATAAGAATATCCCAGACATTAGTTACGTTGTCGTAGGATATATACTAAGAAAAAGCCTGCCGGCCGGCTGCCGCCAGCCGGTTTCTAAACGGCTGGGCAGCCGATACGCGCGCATGCCCGCACGTGGCTACTATGCAGAAGCGTCACACGTCCTGATCATGGATCGCCACAATTGGGAGGAACCCAAAGCAGCCCGACGTGACAGCCTCTGAGGGGTATCATCTCGGTCCGCTCCAGTAGCAGGGAGGATATTATCAGAGTTCGGCTTGCTGTCGCCATCCACTAGCTCTAAATCTATCTCTAGTGGGTATACCTTAACCACCGGTCTGGTGGTCAAACCGGCTCCTGTGTTTACCTGAACTACACTACACTTGTGGTCAGGACCACGAAGAAGTTTCAATATGCGACCTATACGCCAAAAAAGTCGGGGCCGTCATCATATACTAGAACGACGTCCCCAACTTGCAGCGATGTTATCCCTCTTTTTACCATTAACCCTTTCAGACTCATATGATGCAGAGGTTGCCAGATTTGCAATAAGAAATAGAGTTCTCTCACTCTTATAATTACCTCTCCAAAATTAGTTTTCTGCCCACAGCTAACTCAAAGACAACTGCAGAGGTTGAAGTAACTAAATGTTTCTAAATACCCCTGATGGTAACAAAGATTTTAAAGTATCCCTAATAGGCTCAAAATCGCGTCATATGTCGCAGAGGGTTAAGTGACGATGATGCTCCCTGAGTGATATTAAATATTCAGTGCTCCACCTTTTCCACGGGTCATGTGAGGGTTTTGTTACATATTGGAAGCGTTGGTTGACGGAATCGTTGTTACGCCACGTCGTTTCCTTGAGATCTTCATCCGTGACTTCTCGCCTTGGAAAGCTTCTGATCCGCCTCCCATGAACCAGTTGTGAAGGAGTGATGGGTGGAGGGTCTTCAAGATCACTGTACGTGTAGCCAAGCGGGCGATCATTGACTGTGGCCTCGAGCTCCAGTAGTACCGTATTCAGTTCCTCTGAGGTAGCCAATGCTTGACCCAGTACCTTCTTCAAGCCAGCCTTTAGGATGCCGATGACCCGTTCCCATATGGCACCGAACCATGGCACCCTGGCCGGTATAAACCGCCACTTGCACTTGACTTCCGCTAGAGTACCTTTTAACCTTGCGTCATCTATCAACTCTCGTAATGTACTGGCTCCGCTAACAAATGTGGTTGCATTATCACTCATCATAATCTCAGGGTAACCCCTCCTGCTACTAAACCTACGGAACGCATGCAAAAATAATTCGCAGGAGAGTTTAGACACCGTCTCTACATGGACCGCTCTAGTAACTGCACAGGTGAATAAGACTACATATAATTTACTTACAGTACCCCCCTTCTCTTTTACTGGTAAGGCACCTGTGTAGTCATACCCCGTTACCTGGAAAGGATTGACTTCCTGAACCCTAAGCTCCGGCAATGGAGGGCCTGTACTGCACGGTGTGATGTACCTTGCAATCTCTTGCAGATGACACATCCCCTTAAGGCTTTCTTTACTACCGGTTTAATCTTGGGGATCCACCATCTTTGCCTTATGTAATTTACAACATAACTAACACCACTATGATTACACACTTTGTGGCATTAATTACTAAGGAGAGTGGCTATACGATGTTTATTAGGGATAAGGATAGGGTACTTGGCGCTATCATGTAAAGCTGACAAGTGTAGCCTACCTCTACAGCATATCATGCCTCCCTCCATATAGAGGCCTAACTGCTTCACTATATTGCTTGGAGTGTTCCTCAGAGTAAGCTTCTCTCTGAGCTACCTTAATCATGGCTGACTCTGCTGCTCTTAATTCCGGCACCGTCAAGTATGCCGGTTTTGCTTGATAGTTCCATTGTGTCTTCTCTCTAAGAGTCCTAATAAACCTAAGGACCCATGCCATTACATGCCATGACTTCATACATGAGCCATACCGGTCCTAATTCAATATGGCAGTAGGGGCAACTGGTACCGGCAATGACAGGGTTCCTTCTTGACTCATGTTACAACCCCCAGCGGTGTCCCCTCCTATTGAGCCTCCTATTGGGCCATGATCAGGCCATAGCATTTGGTGAGGTAGCCATGTGGGCCCTCCCCACCAAAGCGTAGAAGCAACTAAGGACACATATGAAATCTCTCTGGTGACTAAATCACTGGGGTTGTCCTGTGTGGACACATAATGAAAATGAGCGCCAGGGACTAATGACTTTATCTCATCAACTCTATTCTGAACATAGTTAGGCAATATCTTCTTACTAGACAACCAGCATAGGGTTATCTGGCTGTCCGACCAGAGGTATATATTCTCTATAATCAGCTCGTCCGCGTAGGCCTCACATATATAACATTTGAGACGAGCTGCGAAAAGAACAGCACTCAAATCCATCTTAGGTATGGTGAGGGACTTAATAGGCGCCACTTTACCTTTGGCCATTACTAACCTACTCTCCTCATCACCAACCGCATAGGCCGCTACACCATATGCTACTGAGCTAGCGTCACTAAATATGTGCAGCGTAACCCCCTTAGAATTAGTGACCTGACGGGGAAACATGATACCTGTACTATCTATCATGTCGTCATAAATACCCTGCCAGTTACCTATCATTGTGGTATACTATCAATGGAAGTTAAATATTTCTAAGCTATAATGATTCAAATAAAATCAATCTAAATTAAAATTACTCCATATCTAAATTGAATTAAATCTGAAACAAGCTATTTTATATCCAAAGGTCTCACATAATATTTTATATATAAGGTAAGGTTATAAGGGTTAATGTTAGCCAGGAATTAACTCACCAATAGTTCCACGTGCCAAAGAAACAAAGGAGAACCTTTACCCAATATGGCGGACAATGGGGAAACAAGACATCGGCCCTGAGGCTCGAGTCAAGTGAAAGAAAGAACAAATGATTATATGGGAATGGATATGAATACTATGCTTATCTGTCAGTCAGTCATGGCGTCGATGAGAGCGTCGTGATGGTGTAGCTGTATGTATTGCTGTCAGTGTATTGTGATTAGAGGCACAAAAGCTTGATCAACTGAAGGCGGAAATTAGATGTTAACTGGTCGTTGTTCGTGAAGGTTCTGCTGCTTCCAGCTCTCTGCCTTGCTGCCGTGGCATACACCAGGGCCCAAATTATCGTACCGATTTTATGTTGCTCAATACAATCAATTATATTAATATTTACGATAAATTCATATATACTACATAAGACCATGTCAATATTGCTTAATAGCATATTAGGCCTTTTATATTCTTAAGCTACTTACAATCTTATAATATACGATCTACTTGTCCTATGCCATGCAGCGGGAACGACCGTGACGTCACAGAGACGTACGATAGCACAAAAAGTGACGTACTATATCGTATTTACACGATACACATGTCATCTGGAATGGGCACATCCCACCCACACTCTAATCTCCACAAGTCCTGTACGAACCTCCGTGCCCGGATGTTTACCGGTAGCAACACGCCTAGAGGATCGAACACACTCGCGGTTAGACTTAGAGCCTCACGTTTTGTAACCAATGCAGGGCTACTTCCGCGGAAATGAACCTGTAACATATCCTTATTAGTTAGCCACCCAACGCCAAGTACCTTAACCCCGTCGTGTTTGGCGGAAGCTATACCCTTCAGGTGCAACAGTTCCCTCAAGCTCCCATTATTTTTGACCCACTCACGTAAAGACATGTTAGCGCTGGAAAATATTCTACGGGCATCCCAACATTGTTGTTGGAAATCACTTACATCATCACCAGTCCCCTGCAAGTTATCAATATACAACCCCCTTTTTAGCTTATTAACTTCCTCACTGTTCTCTTGTATCATAGACAGGTGTTTTTGAATGGTAGCATTAAGGAGGAACTGGCAACAGGTGGCCCCGAACAGAACTGCATGGAACCGGTAGACAATGTAAGGACTTGCAACATCCAAGGGGTCAACGGGCCATAGAAACCTAGTAGCATCCCTATCCTTCTCACTCAATCCCACCATGAGAAATGCTTTCTTTATATCACTCATCCAGGCAAATTGATGACATCGAAAGCATAGAAGTACCTGGGTGAGGTCAGCCACTAGCGATGGACCTGTATGGAGACAGTCATTCAGACTGAACGCCCTCTCGTCCATCCTAGCCGAACAGTCAAACACTATCCGTACAGTAAGTAAGACTTATACCAATATGGTCCAAGTCCCATAGAGCTGTCAGATCCTTTAATTGTGGAGAATTCCTGACAATATCTTCCTGTATCTCCACTAAAGGGTTTACTGCTAACTTAAGAACAGTGACTAACTCTACATGGGTCTCTTCTATCTCTGACTGATAAGTGCCACTCAGTGCATAACCATAAATTGTGGGTAACATAACTATACTTCCTTCCCTGACATAGCCTGAATGTACAAAGTGGTAATAAAAGTCCGCCCCAATCAGTAACCGTATCATATCCCCATCAGTGATACCTGGATCGGCTAAATTGTAACACCGAGCCTTGATAGCATTTACCTCCATCCCTAATCCTCTCCCTGGTTTGTATACTGGTAACTCCTCCACCACAATGGCCCTCAATTTATGCACCCTTCTTTTGTGATGATAGGTTAACTCTACTATTTCATACTCAGTACTACCAAGTGAGCCAGTAAATCCCTGGAGCCTTAGCTGTTCCTTACTGACCCTAATGTAATCAAGCTGCAATAAAGCAGAGCGCAAGACGAAGGTACGCTGTGAACATTGGTCCAACAAAACTCTTACTTTACTGGTATGACCGTTCCTGTCGGTCAAGGGGATCTGAATGGTAGGTAACAACACTGCATTACAGCCCAAAGCCACAGCCATGGTCACTGTTGGTTCACGGGCCACTGGTTGTCCAGTTTGTTCAAGGCATGGCGTCGTACACAAATAATTAAAATGTTTCTGTTGGCAGAATCGGCACGGCCTAATTATAGGGTTAGTACACCCCTGGCTGCCATGTTCTGACGACAGGCACCCGACGCACAATTTCAACTGCCTTGCTCTATTGGCCTTGGCGGGACTGTTCTTGTATTTTGCACACTTTGCCCAAAAATGTCCTGTCTTTAAACACAACTTACATCCATACTTCTGCTTGGTATCGGGTTTCTGATACACCGCATATGCTGCTGTGGCGGTCACCCCAAACTGTTCTAGTGGATTATGTCTACTTCCTTGATTGCACACTTCAATCTTTAACACACAAACATATTCATCCACATCCAGCCAGTTGTCTTTTAACTCACGCTTAATCACCTCAGAGAGTGCACTAGGAAGTTTATTGTGCAACAGTACTGCACACATTTCACTTGCTGTTACATCCATAGAGCGCAATGACTCTAATGCACACTCAAATGATGTGAAAAAATCTTTCTGAGCACTGACCTCCTGGCTAGGATGCGGGAGATTACACAGTTTCGCTATGTGAGCTGCTTTGATACGATCCTTTTGACCATAACTGTTTTTTTAAAATAGTGACCGCTGGTTCATAACTTACAGCGACCAAACTAAACCCACTAACAATTTGTAGAGACTCACCACTAAGTTGTCCCTTTAGATACGTAAATTTCTGAATGTCAGTTAAGTCTGTTTGGGAGCGTCATGAATCCTGGTATAGATACATTAGTTTGAATTTCCCGGGTTCACGGCAGCTGGTTACTTTTTGTTTATACGCATAACTTTATTTATCTTTGTGGATAAATATTACTGTGGTCACTCCAATTATATCTTAGTTTATTTTCCCTTATTATTGAATCACGGGGGACGATATAAAACCCTTAAATATATTTTATATTGTCACGACAAAAGGGAATCTTGAACACACTTCACACAGGCTTGTTCCTGCCAACAACAGACCACCAGTTGCTGACACATTACACCAGAACTTCCCTGATATTCGCCTACCGACATGTCCATCACCTAATCTACACTCTTTACATCACAGCTAAGTTCCTTTAATACTAGAAGTACTTCATAGATATTATTGGGACTACCACAGATAGCCTACACAATAACACATACATGTTAACAAGTAAGTCAACCGCCGACCGGTAAAATTTGTATAGCTTAGGCCAATTCATCTTTCCATGTTTACTTATTTAATTTATATCTGTTTCTCCTCTACCCCCTAGGAATAATAAACAGGAGATAATTGGTGCCGTGAGACCAGGATTCTGGCCCATCTGTTGTATGTATTGATAAGAATTGGGGGGTATTAGGCCTGACTTGTCTGCCTTTGTGTAGAGCTGGGCGATCCAGTGGACAAATGTTGAGGGGCCCTTAACCCTTTGGCTGCGGCCTTGTTTGGGCTATTTAGGGCATATTCAGGCACTCCTGAATGATAAATCAAGCATCTGCATTAAATGAAGTGTATTCTGCCAAAAACTAAGCGAAAATAGCTTCAAAATTACACCAGAACGGACCTTATACGTGGTCTGGTTCACCCGCAGTGATCCCAGTGAAACGCGGGAACCCCGCTATTATGTAGCACTCGCTCGCTTGGCTGCACTTATGAGAGAGAGAGAGAGAGACACGTGCGAGACACAGCCTAGCTCAGTGAGCTGCTGGGTGCTCTGAGGGTCGGAGGTGGGCCCCTCACGCTCCCTCCCACTGTCACTCGATTTTTACAGGCTTTTAACCCGGGAGCTGCGGGGAGACTCTTAAGAGTTCCCCCGGCGCACTGCGGGAAGACTCTTAAGAGTCAGAGAAAATAAAAATCAACTTTTGACATCGAAAAAAAAAAAAATTTTATATTTTTTTTTTTTTATTTTTATTTTTTTTGGCCCCTGGGCCATGCAAAATCTCAGTCCTCTACCTCCCTCCTTCCCCACTTTCCTCCTCTCCTTCAGTTATCACCTATTTTCCCTGTTATTCCCTTATTCTGAGGTATATTTTCGTGCTAACATTAGAAATCCGATTGGAGGGTGTGGTCATCACTGATAGCAAGCGAGTGCAAGAGAGAGAGAGAGAGTATCGATCGACTGTGTCTCAGTGGCCTTGGGGGAAATTGGCGGGAAAGCAGATTGCCTCACCCATACATTATACAACTCGCGGGCTATATCTCCGATTTTGACCATCCAAACGCTGTTTTCACTCGTTTTATTGTTGTTTCAGGTTAATACCTTTATAATCAACCCATAATAGGCGCATATGGATAAATATTAATGCTATTAATGGCACAATGAATATTTTAGTGACGGAAACACCTCAAATACGTCAGCACAGGGGGACGTTTCCAATTACCCCCATGCGCACTTCAGAGGTTAAAGCCTGGAAATTGCTGTAACTTACCAAAACATTCCAGAACGTCACCCGCAGCGAAAGGGTTAAGAAAGGTGGCCCTCTTCGGCCATTCGTATGTCCGGGATTTTCCGCTGGACCGTCCAGTGCAGTGCCCTGCTTTTTTTGTTAAGCAGTTCTATAGACCAGGGGCAAGGGTGGACACTGTCAGGCAGGCCTCAGCCTGGGATGCGCTCCTATCCTACAAGCCAGATCTTGCGTTCCTGATCCTCGGGGGCAACGATTTGACCCTGTAGACTGACCTTCAGCAGGTGGCCCTCGGACTCCAGTCTCTAGCTGAATAGATAGAGCAAAAGACTGGGGGTCACTCTCTGGTGGTCAGTCTGGAGTCTAGGATAAGCCCTAGGGGTATGACCCCCAAGGAATATAATAGGGCCAAAAATGGTGTGAACCTCCGCTTGCGGAGAAATCTCCCATTCACCAAATAGAGGTTCTTTGCCATGGGAATGAGTAAGACCGACTTGTGGGATGCAGTACATTTAGATGTGCCAGGGAGCCTGAAGATGTTAGATAGGCTACTGGACAGAGCGCGTGCCTTCTTTGAGGAGAAGGACAGGGCCGAGGAGGAGCAGTCGACGCAATAGGCTAGATCTCAAAACTACGACGATGGCTGCGGCTGTTCCTCCTTCAGAGGAGTCTTGGTCCTTCTTTCTCTTTCTTTTCCTTTCTATTTCAGGCATTAACTTTGTAATTTGATAAAATTTAATATAGTAAAGTAAATATTGTAAAGTAGAGTAATATGATATATGTAATTTTTTTTTTTTTTTTGTCATTTGTAAACTCACAGGGGGCACGCGATCTGCATGCTTCAATTTGCTTGGTTGCTGTCGTCATCAATGTAAGTAGGTTAGCCTAGGCTTAGAATAGGTTAGCTTACAGTGACGATTAGTATTGTTGTTCCTTAAGCTTTAATTACCGTATTTTTTTAAAGAATGGAGGATAAAGTAAAGTCATTGCGGCGGTTCAGGGCCGCCAAGAAAAGAGGGATTACTAAGCTTACCTCTAATCTGTCTGATTTTATTGAACATGCTGCTACACTGCATGATGTAAGGGGTGTCAAAATCACTGTAGAAAAGGCCCTAGCTAATATCGAGTCGTATAACGTAGAGTTGTATAGCTTATATTCAGATGATCAGTTAGAGGAGGAGATGGTGAAAGATATGCAGTATGTTAATCAAGTAAACAGTCAGTTAGCTGAGTTGGATAGTGCTCTCCAGAAACCACTACTGGTGGATCTCATGATAGCGCAGCAAGTAGGACACAGAAGGGTATTAAGCTACCCTCCCTGAAGTTGCCAGTTTTTGACAGGGATCCAATACAGTGGGTGGGTTTCTGGGAGCTCTATGACTGTAGTGTTCACTCCCAAACAGACTTAACTGACATTCAGAAATTTACGTATCTAAAGGGACAACTTAGTGGTGAGGCTCTACAAATTGTTCGTGGGTTTAGTATGGTCGCTGCAAGTTATGAACCAGCGGTCACTATTCTGAAAAACAATTATGGTCAAAGGGATCTTATCAAAGTAGCTCACATAGCGAAACTGTGTAATCTCCCGCATCCTAGCCAGGAGGTCAGTGCTCTGAAAGATTTGTCCGCGTCATTTGAGTGCGCATTAGTCATTACGCTCTTTGGATGTAACAGTAAGTGTAATGTGTGCAGTATTGTTGCATAATAAACTTCCTAGTGCACTCTCTGAGGTGATTAAGCGTGAATTAAAAGACTACTGGCTGGATGTGGATGAATATGTTCGTGTGTTTAAGACTGAATTGTGCAATCTAGAAAATAGACATTATCCACTAGAACAGCTTGGGGTGACCGCCACAGCAGCATATGCAGTGTATCAGAAACCCGCTACCAAGCAGAAGTATGGATGTAAGTTGTGTTTAAAGACAGGACATCTTTGGGCAAAGTGTGCAAAATACAAGAACAGTCCTGCCAAGGCCAATAGAGCAAGGCAGTTGAAATTGTGCGTCGGGTGCCTGTCGTCAGAACATGGCAGCCAGGGGTGTACTAACCCTATAATTAGGCCGTGCAGATTCTGCCAACAGAAACATTTTAATTATTTGTGTCCGACACCACGCCTTGGACAACCAGTGGCCCCAGAACCAACAGTGATCATGGCTGTGGCTTCGGGCCGTAATGCAGTATTGTTACCTACCATTCAGATTCCCTTGACCGACAGGAACGGTCATACCAGTAAAGTAAGAGTTTTGTTGGACCAATGTTCGCAACGTACTTTCGTCTTGCGCTCTGCTTTATTGCAGCTTGATTACATTAGGGTCAGTAAGGAACAGCTAAGGCTCCAGGGATTTACTGGCTCACTTGGTAGTACTGAATATGAAATAGTAGAGTTAACCTTTCATCACAGAAGAAGGGTGCGTAAATTGAGGGCCGTTGTGGTGGAGGAGTTACCAGTATACAAACCAGGGAGAGGATTAGGGATGGAGGTAAATACTATCAAGGCTCGGGGTTACAATTTAGCCGATCCAGGTATCACTGATGGAGATATGATAGGGTTACTGATTGGGGCGGACTTTTATTACCACTTTGTACATTCAGGCTATGTCAGGGAAGGAAGTATAGTTATGTTACCCACAATTTATGGTTATGCACTGAGTGGCACTTATCAGTCAGATATAGAAGAGACCCATGTAGAGTTAGTCACTGTTCTTAAGTTAGCAGTAGACCCTTTAGTGGAGATACAGGAAGATATCAGGAATTCTCCAGAATTAAAGGATTTGACAGCTCTATGGGACTTGGACCATATTGGTATAAATCATAATGAGACTGGTAAGGGTGGGGAGAAAGTATTGAATGGATTTTCTGAAACGGTACAGTATTCCGAAGCACAGGGACATTATACAGGGTGATTCAGTAACCCTTTTCATAAATTTAATGGCAAATTCGGGAGACAAAAATAAGACTAATTTACTCTATGACCCTTAGGGTGAGTCTTTGATATGATGGAGATATTACACCTTTAAAGTTATTGATAGATAGAAAAGAAAAAAATCTAAGGAGTGAGAATGAAAATGTCTTTGCTAACTGGCAGGGTAGCGTAACCAAGACTTGGTATCAAAATGTATACTGTAATACTGTATTGTAAAGTATTTGTAAATAAAGTATGTACAAACATGAGATTTTCATTAACCATACATTTATTTATGATAAAATAATAACAAAAACCAACATAATGAGAAGCTTTAAAGCACCACATGAAACAATTACTGTACAAACCATCAACAGCACCAATCAATAATAATAACAATAATTTCACAATACTGTATAAATAATTAATGATAACATGCTTATGACATAATTTGACCTAATAATAATAATAATAATAATAATAATAATAATAATCATACAACTACGACTATTACTACTACTACTACAGCTACGATGAATAGAGTATTAATTATGATGATGGTGATAAAATGCTAATGTTCTTTTGAGCATTGAGACAACTGCTACCATATGCAACCATTTACATACCACGTGTAAGCAAAGAAACAATCTTTAGATTCATGTACAGATTAATTCAAGATTCATTAAGACGAGCGGAGTATCAAAGCTCAAAGTCGGCAGTCAGATTCCTCCTCCTCCACTTACCCCTCTTCCACCACTTACTCCTCCTCCTCTTCCTCTTACTTATCCTCCGTCGCCTGCTTCTCCCCTTGCTACTACTACTACTAATACAATGATTATTAATAATAATGATGATGATGATACAAATACAGTAGTAATGTACCTTTGTAAATTGGGAAACGAACTGCATCCAGCTACCGTATGCAACCATTTTGATACCAAGTCGTGGTTACGCTACCCTGCCAGTTAGCAACGACATTTTCATTCTCACTCCTTAGATTTTTTCTTTTCTATCTATCGATAACTTTAAAGGTGTAATATCTCCATCATATCAAAGATTCACCCTAAGGGTCATAGAGTAAATTAGTCTTATTTTTGTGTCCCGAATTTGCCATTAAATTTATGAAAAGGGTTACTGAATCACTCTGTATAGTGGAACTGCCGTGGAGAGATAACATAGATAAATTACCTGATAACTTTAAGTTAGCCCTGGGCACAATGAGAGGATTGCAGCGTAAATTTATAAAAGATACCAAATACTGTCAACAGTATACAAAGATTCTGGATGATCAGATAGAAGGGGGTTTATTGAAAGGGTAGAAAACAGGAATCAAGCTGGTCATCCCATTCACTACTTAGCTCACCATTGTATTACTAAAGATAGTGTTACTACGCCTGTACGGATAGTGTTTGACTGTTCGGCTAGGATGGACGAGAGGGCGTTCAGTCTGAATGACTGTCTCCATACATGTCCATCGCTAGTGGCTGACCTCACCCAGGTACTTCTACGCTTTAGATGTCATCAATTTGCCTGGGTGAGTGATATAGAGAAAGCATTTATCATTGTTCCGAGGAACTTCCTTCAATTGTGCCGCCTCTCCACATCTTTCCCTGTAGAACTAGGGCAGCTGAGAGCGCCCATGAATTTACACTTTCTCCTCCACAATGCAGAACTTCTGCTTATCAAAATGAATTTATCCCTAGAACTACTACTCTTTGGAATTCACTTCCCTCGAGTTGCTTTCCACAAACTTACAATCTACAAAAGTTTAAATCCAGTTGTTACAAACATATTATGAATGGAGGATGCCTTTAGGCACTTGGACCTTTTTGTTTTATCTGTGTTTTTCCTTCCTCCGTTCATTGTCTGTTAAAAAAAAAAAATGGTGGGATTGAGTGAGAAGGATAGGGATGCTACTAGGTTGTGGCCCGTTGATCCCTTGGATGTTGCAAGCCCTTACATTGTCTACCGGTTCCGTGCAGTTCTGTTCGGGGCCACCTGTTCCCAGTTCCTCCTTAATGCTACCATTCAAAAACACCTGTCTATGATACAGGAGAACAGTGAGGTAGTTAATAAGCTAAAATGGGGGTTGTATATTGATAACTTGCAGGGGACTGGTGATGATGTAAGTGATTTGCAACAACAATGTTGGGATGCCCGTAGAATATTTTCCAGCACTAACCTGTCTTTACGTGAGTGGGTCACAAATAATGGGAGCTTGCGGGAAATGTTGCACCTGAAGGGTATACCTTCCGTCAAACAAGACGGGGTTAAGGTACTTGGCGTTGCGTGGCTAACTGATAAGGATATGTTACAGGTTAATTTCCGCGGAAGTAGCCCTGCATTGGTTACAAAACGCGAGGCTCTAAGTCTAACCGCGTGTTCGATCCTCTAGGAGTGTTGCTACCGGTAACCATCCGGGTGCGGAGGTTCGTACAGGACTTGTGGAGATTAGAGTGTGGGTGGGATGTACCCATTCCAGATGACATGAGAGCTAACTGGCAGGGTATTTATGACGACATGATAGATAGTACAGGTATCATGTTTCCCCGTCAGATCACTAATTCTAAGAGGGTTACACTGCACCTATTTAATGACGCTACCTCAGTAGCATATGATGCAGCGGCCTATGCGGTTGGTGATGAGGAGAGTAGGTTAGTAATGGCCAAAGCTAAAGTGGCGCCTATTAAGTCCCTCACCATACCTAAGATGGAGCTGACAGCTGTTCTTCGCGCAGCTCGTCTCGCATGTTATATATGTGAGGCCTACGCGGACGAGCTGATTATAGCGAATATATACCTCTGGTCGGACAACCAGACAACCCTATGCTGGTTGTCGAGTAAGAAGATATTGCCTAACTATGTTCAGAATAGAATTGATGAGATAAAGTCATTAGTCCCTGGTGCTCATTTTCATTATGTGTCCACACAGGACAACCCCAGTGATTTAGTCACCAGAGGGATTTCATATGTGTCCTTAGTTGCTTCTTCGCTTTGGTGGGGAGGGCCCACATGGCTACATTACAAAATGCTATGGCCTGATCATGGCCCAATAGGAGGGGACACCACTGTGGGTTGTAATATGAGTCAAGAAGGAACCCTGTCATTGTCAGTACCGGTTGCCCCTACTGCCATATTGAATTGGGACCGGTATGGCTCATATATGAAGTCATGGCATGTAATGGCATGGGTCTTTAGGTTTATTAGGACTCTTAGAGAGAAGACACAAGGGAACTATCAAGCAAAACCGGAATACTTGACGGTGCCGGAATTAAGAGCAGCAGAGTCAGCCATGATTAAGGTAGCTCAGAGAGAACTTTCTCTGAGGAACACCACTATTTGTCAAAAGGACAGGACACACCAAGCAATATAGTGAAGCAGTTAGGCCTCTATATGGAGGGAGGCATGATACGCTGTAGAGGTAGGCTACACTTGTCAGCTTTACATGATAGTGCCAAGTACCCTATCCTTATCCCTAATAAACATCGTATAGCCACTCTCCTTAGTAATTACTGCCACAACGTGTGTAACCATAGTGGTGTTAGTTATGTTGTAAATTACAAAATGCAAAGATGGTGGATCCCCATGATTAGACAGGTAGTAAAGAAAGCCTTAAGAGGATGTGTCATCTGCAAGAGATTACAAGGTACATCATACTGTGCTGTACAGGCCCTTCCATTGCCAGAGTTTAGGGTTCAGGAAGTGAGTCCTTTCCAGGTAACGGGGGTTGACTACACAGGTGCCTTACCAGTAAAAGAGAAGAGGGGTACTGTAAGTAAATTATATGTAGTCTCATTCACCTGTGCAGTTACTAGAGCGGTCCATGTAGAGACGTAACCTCTCCTGCGAATCATTTTTGCATGCGTTCCGGGGGTTTAGTAGCAGGAGGGATGACCCTGAGATGATGATGAGTGATAATGCCACCACATTTGTTAGTCGAGCCAGTAGATTACGAGAGTTGATAGATGATGCAAGGCTAAAAGGTACTCTAGCAGAAGTCAAGTGCGAGTGGCGGTTTATACCGGCCAGGGCGCCATGGTTCGGTGCCATATGGGAATGGGTCATCGGCATCCTAAAGGCTGGCTTGAAGAAGGTACTGGGTCGAGCATTGGTTTCCTCAGAGGAACTGAATGCGGTATTACTGGAGCTCGAGGCCACAGTCAATAATCGCCCGCTTGGCTACACGTACAGTGATCTTGAAGACCCTCTACCCATCACTCATTCACAACTGGTTCAAGGGAGGCGAATCAGAAGCTTTCCAAGGCGAGAAGTCACGGATGAAGATCTCAAGGACACGACGTAGCGTAACGATTCCGTAAACCAACGCTTCCAATATGTAACAAAACTCTCACATGACCTGTGGAAAAGGTGGAGCACTGATTATTTAATATCACTCAGGGAGCAACATCATCACTTAATGGTAAAAAGAGGGATAGCATCACCGCAAGTTGGGGACGTTGTTCTAGTACATGATAACGGCCCTCGACTTGCTTGGCGTATAGGTCGGATAATGAAACTTCTTTGTGGTCCTGACCACGAATGTAGGGTAGTTCAGATAAAAACAGGAGCCGGGTTGACCACCACCCCCTAGGAATAATAAACAGGATATAATTGGTGCCGTGACCAGGATTCTGTGCCATCTGTTATATATATTGTTAAGAATTGGGGGGGTATTAGGTCTGACTTGTCTGCCTTTGTGTACAGCTGGGCGATCCAGTAGTCAAATGTTGAGGGGCACACCGGGGGAAGCTGCAAGGGCATGGGGGGGGGGCGTCGGCCAAGAGATTGAGCTATCGTCCGGTGGTTACCCTGTGCCCTTGATAAAGGTGGCCCTCTTCGGCCATTTGTGTGTCCAGGATTTTCCGCTGGACCGCCCAGTGCAGTGCCCTGCTTTTTTTTTGTTAAGCAGTTCTGTAGACCAGGGACAAGGGTGGACAGACCTCAGCCTGGGATGAGCTCCTAACCTACAAGCCGGATCTTACGATCCTGATCCTCGGGGGCAACGATTTGACCCTGCAGACTGACCTTCAGCAGGTGGCCCTCGGACTCCAGTCTCTAGCTGAAGAGATCGAGCAAAAGACTGAGGGTCACTGTCTGGTGGTCAGTCTGGAGTCTAGGACAAGCCCTAGGGGTATGACCCCCGAAGAATATAATAGGGCCAAAAATGGTGTGAACCTCCGCTTGCGGAGAAATCTCCCATTCACCAAGCAGAGGTACTTTGCCATGGGAATGAGTAAGACCGACTTGTGGGACGGAGTACATTTAGATGCGCCAGGGAGCCGGAAGGTATTAGATAGGCTACTGGACAGAGCGCGTACCTTCTTTGAGGAGAAGGACAGGGCCGAGGAGGAGCAGTCGACATAACAGACTAGATCTGAAGACTACGACGACGGCTGCGGCTGTTCCTCCTACAGAGGAGTCTTGGTCCTTCTTTCTCTTTCTTTTCCTTTCTTTTTCAGGCATTAACTTTGTAATTTATTAAAATTTAATATAGCAAATTAAATATTGTAAAGTAGAGTAATATGATATATTTAAATTTCCTTTTTTTATCATTTGTAAACTCACAGGGGGCACGCGATCTGCATGCTTCAATTTGCTTGGTTGCTGTCGTCATCAATGTAAGTAGGTTAGCCTAGGCTTAGAATAGATTAGAATAGGTTAGCCTACAGTGACGATTAGTATTGTTGTTCCTTAAGCTTTAGTTACCGTAAATTTGTTAAGAATGGAGGATAAAGTAAAGTCATTGCGGGTTTCTGGGAGGTCTTTGATTGTAGTGTTCACTCCCTATCCTGTTTATTATTCCTAGGGGGTAGAGGAGAAACAGATATAAAATAAATAAGTAAACCTGGAAAGATGAATTGGCCTAGGCTATAAAAATGTTACCGGTCGGCGGTTGACTTACTTGTTAACATGTATGTGTAGGCTATCTGTGGTAGTCCCAATAATATCTATGAAGTACTTCTAGTATTAAAGGAACTTAGCTGTGATGTAAAGAGTGTAGATTAGGTGATGGACATGTCGGTAGGCGAATATCAGGGAAGTTCTGGTGTTATGTGTCAGCAACTGGTGGTCTGCTGTTGGCGGGAACGAGCCTGTGTGAAGTGTGTTCAAGGTTCCCTTTTGTCGTGACAATATAAAATATATTTAAGGGTTTTATATCGTCCCCCGTGATTAAATAATAAGGGAAAATAAACTAAGATATAATTGGTGTAACCACAGTAATATTTATCCACAAAGAAAAATAAAGTTATGCGTATAAACAAAAAGGAACCAGCTGTCGTGAACCCGGGAAATTCAAACTACGGTATCTATACCAGGATTCACGAGTCTCAGCGCTTTTGTCCGGGATGGCACAAGCAACTGTATATTATGAGAAGACATCAACACAGGTTAATATGTACCTTTTGTTGTTCTTTCTGGGCAGGGGCTCCACAATATATACAGAAAACTTTTCCCAGGGCTTCCCAGCAAGAATGTGCCCTGCTTGTTGTTTGGGTCCTCGTCCATCCTTCCCTCTCTAACACCCTAAACAACTGTGAACAACTTCCGTGACTTTTTGTCAGCATGGGAGGTCCAGTACCTTTCATTAAACTGCCTCAAAACAATAGTCAGGCCTAAATTAGCCCCCTTCCCGTCTCGTACATGTAGGATCTCAATCATATGTTTAACCTATGAATAATCTAAAATTACACAATCTTTAGATTTATCAAGGTCCATCAAACACAGAAGCTTGTAGTAGCACTTTATTGATACTGACAAGTGCTTCGACCTGAAAAATTATCGAACATTACTATACATTCGAAACATATTAATACACGACATCCTTTTCATAACCTCTTCATTACCATTACCCCACTATTAGCACATACTAACAATAGCAAACTATTTTACAGCCCAGGATAGACATAATAAATATAAAAGGCCACTCAATAAATGTACACAAACGCGACATAGCATTCATATCAAAAGCTCTTAGCACAAATAATAAATAATGTTTGCAATAAGTCTTATTATAAGTCTACTGAATATGTATTTACAGAGGTATGTTATACAAACTTAACTTCAATATACTATATAAAATACATTAACCCCTTCAACACGATGCCGTACTCTCCATCATGTTCCGGTCAACACCAGACGACCATCCCCAGTATACAATCGACCTCGAGGACTTTAAGGGATAAAAACGATCTCGATAACTCTTCTAAATACCATACACACTCCCCAAGCTGCGTAAACTCGTTCAAGGGCAAAATGACGCACCGTGCTGAAAGGGTCAAATGTGTACAATAATAAATAAAGTAGAAGTGCCGCTTTCGCATTTTGGAAAGAAAACGGCATACACAATTCTGCGAATTTGATATTTTCTTTTCACAATTTCCTATTTAAGGCATTATAAAAATATGTTTTCAGCATTATGTTATGTTATTATAGCTGAACATTGAATAGGAAAACTGTATACCCCCAGTAAATTATGCATCAATGGATTGGGTTGCTTAGATAGCCTAAATATTTATATATATATATAGCATAATATAATTGATCTTATGCCTTGATATTGTAACTATTTATGTGGAAGTTGGCCGTTATATACTGTATTATATATATACAGTTATACACATATATATATATATATATATATATATATATATATATATATTCTGACATACGGAGCCCTGTATGTTTATTTTAGAATTAGAATTAAGAGTTGAAGGAGCGCCAAACTACCCAGGCGGCGAAGCAGACCAGCGAGAGAACCAGTGAGTGGGAAACCAGCTCGTCTGCATACCAGCAAACAAGCCTTCACACCTGCGTGCGTCATAGGGGACCCTGCAAACTACTTCGATGACCCGACGCTATGACGTATGATCGACGCCAGGAGACTCCATTGGACCACGCACCTGCTACGCAATTCGAGGAGCTGTGATTGGAGCGCGCACCATCACTCGCCTCCTGATTCGTTCCTACACCATCATTGTTTAGTATATAAGACCCGAGTAGTGGGCATTCAAATCAGTCTCATTTGGAGTTAGGGACGGTGAACTTGCAGCTGGAGGAAGACGGGGTGAAGTATTATAATGGGATTGTGACTGTCAGTCAGATTATATAAGTGTGTGTTAAGTGTGTTCGGTGTAAACACATACGTTATGTTGGTTAGTGAGATAAGTGATTGGGAATTAATGTTAACGCTACTATTATGTACTTAACTATTTGATTGGGAATTAACGTTAAGGTACTATTATGTACTTAACTATTTGATTGGGAATTAACGTTAACGCTACTATTATGTACTTAACTATTTGATTGGGAATTAACGTTAACGCTACTATTATGTACTTAACTATTTTAGTTGACTGACTTGTGGACTAAAGCAACTCTTTAAGTAATTGGGTTATGATGAAAGTAATACTATTGTTTTATATAAATACTTCCGAGTTCTTTCATTTTCTTTTAATTAAGCTTACATTGCTTAACGGTGCTTAGTACGGTGATACTATTGTCTCTTATTAGTAATATCGCCTTAGACTAACATGGCTGTTTTAATGTTACTTCTAGTGATTTCCTAAGCTGAAGAAAATTATTTTAGCTTCAAAATATTATTTTTGCTTTTCATATTATTTGAGTGAGACCTGAATCGAATCTATGAAGCGATCCTGTAACTTAATTTACTCATAATCAACCCTCAATGTTACGTGGTTAAGAAATACATTTAACTAATTATTAAATATATATCTAACTTTTTATGTGACTGATATTAATCCTGATGATAATAATAATATAATACTATTAACGTAAGACAAGAACCAAGAATAACAGCTACATTAAATATAAATAAAAGGACATAATATAAGAAAACTATTTATTCATTTCAAAAGGGGTAAGAGACAGAAATATTCTTACTTTAATATTTATCTTTCAAGACTTTTTATAGAATTAATAGTCCTTCTTTAGATATAACTTATTCGGTTCATAACCATAGCCTACTAAGCTTCGGTTAAATAATAATTCTTTATAAATACTACATGACTTTAATTAGTTTCAGTATTTTTTTCATAATTAAAGAGTATCAGTCAATAAAGGATACCAAGTCCTAAGATCCAAAAGGAAAGGAAGCAACAACAGGAAATAATGTTATTAGTTTTTACTTTTGTTTTGCCTTCAGCTGACTGATACCTTAATATATATCTCTGTGCTATCTAGATTCATCAAGTTAACCACTTGAGGATCAAGATCCGTAACAATATATATATATATATATATATATATATATATATATATATATATATACCGGTATATATATAATACAATTAACAACACTTGTTTGTTGAAATGTAAATTATAAAAATACCTAATAATGGAACTTTTACCCTGACATATTTTGACCTTGAAGTAGGAATATATATTTTAATTTCCTGATAATTCTACAAACCAATCGAAGACAAGTTAACTTTAGTGAATAATGATTGGTTACTTTTGCAGGAACTATAGGAATAGCTGGAAGTGACCTTTGACTTTTATATTGACCTTTATGGTTTTAGTGTGAACAAATTACTATTATACTTTGCATGTTAAGGCCAACCATTTCAGCAATGTTTGTGAAATTTGAATTAATGGTAAAACTGTAATGCATCAACATTAAAATTTGACCTTGGCCTGTGACACTGACCTTTGAGTATTATATAGCTTAGTGTTATTTCTTTACCTCTGCATACACTTTCTGGATATATCTATTACGATCGGAGAGAATCCATAGGTCAGTTTACGGGAAATTGCGATTTATAAATGTTTTACATTTTTCCTTGACCGACCACTGACCTTGAATTTTAAATATATATGTGGCATTATTTTAAGAAAATATCTATGTAAGCAACATCTAGGAGAACGATAATGGTGAAATTCAAATTATTTTGAACAAAATTTTGATTAACTGAACTTTGTCCTTGGCCTGTGACCTTGACCTTTATGAGAGGAAATTAAAATATTGCATGACAATTTCATTGACAATTCAAGTTTGTATATCCTTTTTAATTTCTAATTAAAGGGTTTAGGATAAAATATGAATATAATTGGAAGTGACCTTTGACCTCTACTCTGACCTATGTGGAATGTGTCTGATAATTTGCAATTATCGTTTTCTTACAAAGGTCAACCATATCAGCAAACTTGGTGCAATCTGAATAAACCATAAAGAAGTTGATAAATACTACATTTTGTCTTAATCTATATCTTTGACCTTTTTGAAGTAACGGGGTGGAATAACACCTGTAGGATTGCTAGCCTACAGGTGAATAGGAAGGAGAGAAGAAGAAACGAACAGCAGAGATTGTATCACATACCAGTTTCCCATGCTGTAGAGAAACAAGGAACAGAGGAGTGCCCCCTATTACCAGGTCATTCCCGTTCTCTAAATACCAGGGAGCTGGGTCATCTAGGTCAGTCACCCCTACAAAAGAGTGGGAGTTTGAGGTAATCACCATCCAGCTTTCAAACCATCTCCACCAATCACCAGCCTTCATTCGCCCAGCAGCCAGACTTGCAGTACAACGAGCAAATGTTTATGCAAATTCAACATCAAAGACCCGAGTGCTATCGGAATAAGTGGGGATATTAGGTTCTTTAATGAAGTATTGTTTCGGATAACTATAAATCAACTCGAGAACCTAATGAAGAACCGAGTTATCCATGAATCACCAATAACCCCTAATTATAACAGAATCACAAGAGTTACTATTATATCATTCCTAGACTTAGTAACTCCCACCAGAGTATTAACCCTCTCATGACCATATGACGCAGAGGTTGCCAGATTAGCAATAAGAAATAGACTTCTCTCACTCTCAATCCAGTTGTTACAAACATTTTATGAATGGAGGATGCCTTTAGGCACATGGACCTTCTTGTTTTATCTGTGTTTTTCCTTCCTCCGTTCATTGTCTCTTTTAAAAAAAAAAAAAAAAAAAAAAAAAAAAAAAACTCTCCAAAATTAGTTTTCTGCCCATAGCTAACTCAAAGACAACTGCAGAGGTTAAAGTAACTAAACTAAAGGTTTCTAAATACCCCTGATGGTGACAAAGGATTTAAAGTATCCCTAATAGGCTCAAAAGTGTGTCAAGAACGTGAGAGGGTTAAATAAAATCCCTGAAATGATTATGTACCAACTAATAACTATAATGCATTTTTAAGCTAAGTATTAACCTCACCAACTATATCACAACGATTCACTGTATCCTTTTAACATTGAGTTACTGTAAGTAAAAGCTAAGAAATAACCTGAACATAGTCTCACTGAAATTTAGTAAAGGTAAGGAAAAGCAACACCATCCTAGGTAATGTTCATAAGGCTGAAAAGCACGGAGCATACAACCAAAGTGGTAACGGCCTCCCCCTCCGCGTCGAGACTACAACGAGCCCTGCTGAGTTTCCTCTGATGTCCGGATACTGGATTCCTGATTGTGAGAGGCAGCTCCCCCTGAAGTCCAGACCAGCCGAATCTACGTTCCACGTCGGCCAGATTTACTCTCGAACCACTACCCTCCTGATTTACCCTAAGTGTCTCCGAGTGTCTTACGTTGTGATTATTGTTGTAAAGGTAATGTAAGATATGTGAATATTCAAGAACTAAACTCTTTATATATCTGTGTACAAGATCGTTGTTTATTGCGTATGTGTTATTTCCTCAGAAACCTTATTAAGTGTTGAATAGATCTGTGTCCAAGATCTAGTGTTAATTTATCTCATAAACTCTTATAGAACGTACTACGCATACGTTACTTACTCGTGTCAACTAATAACCTAGCTGAATACTCACAGATTTTCCTTGTGTATGTCCATTCTATTATGTTTGCAACAAGTTGAAGTTGAAGTGTATATTGTGTATTTATTCCCTTCTTAAATATATTTTGTACCTAGAACCTACGCTCAATTTCATATTTAGTTTGCCTCAGTCCCCCATACCCTCGAAAATATATTATTGATAGTTTAAATCTAATTTTTTCGATAAAAACCTTCCGTTACGCTTTGTTATATCGGGCGTTTACTTATTTGCTTTGTGAACAAAATATTTTTTTATCTATTATGAAATAGGTAATTTCGATCCATCTCGTCTAGGAATTCTAGTCTCGTATGGATCTTTTATCTAATTATTTCATCATCTTGAATACAACGCCAATTTGTTCTGTATTCCATATAGGAATCTGTTAACCAGTTCAGTCCTCCTTCATACCTTAACAGGTACTTTCCATCTTAACCCTTGTCTAGCGGGGGGTTTTGGGCTTATTTGGGCATATTCAGGCCCTCCTGAATGATAAATCAAGTATCTGCATGAAAAGAAATTTATTCAGCAAAAAAATAGGCGCTAAAAGCTTCAAAATGAGACCAGAACAAGCTACGTAGCACTCGTGGTTCTCATACAGTGGTAGCAGTAACATGGGAGTTTAGCATATAGCGGCATATTTTTCCCAGCTATTCTCAGTTGCTCACTACTGGCTACACTGCCAGCCTCTCGAGAACACAGAGAACATGAGTTAATGGGCGGCGGTAAGCCCTGGGAATCAGCTGTCAGGCCCGCTGCACTCCCAGCTATTTGCACTCTATTTTAACCCTTTAAAAGCCTTAATAATGCTCCTAACTTCCTTCAAATTGGAGGCAGACTTAAGTCCGCCCCCGATCTTTAAGGGTTAATGCAGCTTTGTCGTGTACGCCATATTAGTAATATATAACTATTAGTGATAGGAATCTGCTAACCAGTTCAGATCTCCTTCATACCATACCAGGTATATTTATCCAAGTGCAACTTTGTTGTGCATGCCAATTTTATACTATTAGTATTATTATAACTACTAGTACACGCTATTTTATTTACGCGTTCATTATCAATCTCTAATCATATTATTGATTGATTCAGTTTAGGTTATAATAAACCTATATTTATTCTTCAGTAGATGTAAATCATTAAATCTGAATTTCCTCGACCCGTGAGATTATTATTGCATATAATAGTTAATTAATTGTATGGTCACAATATAATTTTTCTCATTCTAATCTAAATACATAGAGAATTACAAAAGTAATTGAACTCCCCTCTCCATTTTATCTTAACGTATTTCTCCCAATATTAAGAATAATATCGCACTAACCGCAACTACTATTTTCATCGCCTCAGTATAGCGAATGACATGAGTGACCTACCGGGTCATATTTACCTGTGCGCGGTAGTATTTATACTACCCGTGCGCGTCTCGCCACCCGTTAGTGAGCGATAACTAAAGAAATCCTCGTGCGTTCCCCCCTTATCGTTCAAGCCAGAATTATTCATACGTGTTTGGAGATTTCATTATACCTCTAGATAACTTGTTAAGAATAATACACGTATTCACAATATAATTTTCTCATTCTAATCTAAATACATAGAGAATTACAAAAGTAATTGAACTCCCCTCTCCTTTTTATCTTAACGTATTTCTCCCAATATAAACCTCCCCCAGACATATATGACGCGATCGCGTCATATGGACTAGTGAACCAAAAACTCATATGACGCGATCGCATCATATGGAGTTATCTCTATACCTCTCCAATAAGTTTATGACACGATTTTGCGTCATATGAGGTCAGTAAATCCGATAAGTTACCATACGATAAAACCGTTGATGGCAACCTCATTCACCTCAGATAATTCTAACGGCCGCAGTGTTGTTGTGAGTGTAGTGCGGGGCAGTGGCAATGATCCCGGGGCTCCCGCTTCCTCGGACTTATTGGAACATAAAATGTCGGAGGGAGTTAAGAATAATAGGCCTAGATATTTTAGGCCTAGATATTTGCGTGAATTGCCTATCAATGGTTTATGTCAAACTATATATATTCGCTTACTATTTCCCAATATTAGTTAAGGAGTATACTGATCTATCTATATGCCCTTGAATAAATAAGAGTGTATAAATCACATGTGTGTATTTATTGTGTTCGTTGCAACCTGATTGAGTACCTATTTGTAAATAAGAACTTGTTAGATGTGTTCCTGTTGAGGATATATTGAGTCTATAAGTCCATAATTGGATTTGAGTAAAGACCATAATAAGAGCTAAGTTGTATTACAACCCACCATAACACGTTTAGTCATATTATATGTTCTATATGTTGACATTTGTGTAGGTATTTTAGATAATTATGTTATGTTGGCGAAAAGTTATCCAATAATATTATTTTTATTAATCTCACCACCACACCCCCAATGAAATTAATTAAAGTATATATGATCCACCGGGATTCGAACCCGGGTTATCACACACATATTTTTGCCACCTTAACCATTACACCACCAGGACGGTTAAAGGTTTATGCACACGCCTACGACTTATTATCCATTCTCGAATACTGGATATTAATCTAATCATGTTCATATTCCCAACCGCACTATGGTAGCCTACTGTTTAAGTGAGAGGAAAGAATATTCATGGGGCACAGATCATATAGACCGGCCTCTCGAAGAAATATCCCTAAACCTACTAATAATATTATTTTTATTAATCTCACCACCACACCCCCAATGAAATTAATTAAAGTATATATGATCCACCGGGATTCGAATATGATGACCTTTTTTCTTGGCCTTTCAACTTGAAATTTGAAATATATATATGTGGTAATTATTAAATAAAATGCGTACATAAACATCATCTAAAAGAGCTGTGTTGGTGAAATTCTGTTTATTAACAAAACAAAAACAAAGTTTTATTAACTAAACTTTGACCCTGACCTTTACGAGCGGAAATATTTTGTTTATTGCATGAACATATCATTGACAAATCAAGCATGTATGTAATGTATAGCCTATTTGGATGAAAACAAAAATAGTTTGGGAGAAATTATGATTATAAATGGGAATTGACTTTTGACCTTTATCTTGACCTTCATGGAATGTGTCTGGTAATTTGCAGTTATCATTCTTATATCAAGGTCAACCACTTCAGTGAATTGGGTGAAATTTGAATAAACCATAAGGAAGTTTCTATATTGACCTTAACATTTGACCTTGACCATTAACCCACTGAGCCCCAGCTAGTTTAGAATAAATGTACCACCAGGGACCAGCAGGTTTTGAATTTTATTTTTTTCCAGAAACAATTGGGAATGGGTTAGGAATGAAGGAAAACCCACAACAAAACGATCCCCTAAGGTCAACGGGGTCCTACAGTGCGCCCGAAAGTCGGATTTACAGGAGGGGGAAAATTGAAGGCAAAACACCCCAAAACAGGTTTTTGCGTGCTCACGCGCACAAGGTTGGATTTTGAGAGTTTTCAACCATCGGCATGGTTGCGTGGGATACTTACACAGTTCCCATACAAATCTGAGCCCTCTAGGTGCCATGGGACCAGAGTAATTAACAGGGACGACACGTTGTCATCGCTGGGGTTTAGCGTTACATACATTGCCGACGACGTGTCGTCGCTGGGGTTCAGGGGGTTAAGAAAGACATTAGTTTTGCATTTGTTGACCTTTGTATAGCTGTTTTAGATGTATCATCAACGTTTGGCGAAAATGTATCCATTAGTTTAGAAGTAATACTACTGTATATATAATTTTGACCTTTAACCTTGACCTTTGACCTTGAAACTTTAAATATGTGTGTAGTATTTAATCAATAAAATGTCTATATAAATAACGTCTAGGAGAGAGATATTGGTGAAATCGTAATTATACTAAACACCAGTTTTCATACCTGTGACCTGTGACCTTTAACCCTTAACTGTCGGCGCGCAACATAAGTCGAGTATAATAAATCTGGACTATCTGGCGGCGCTCGACATAGGTCGTGTGGCAATTTCAGCACGTAATGTTGCCGAGAGAGAGAGACAAGTGGTGGCAGGAGAGTAGCGAGCGTATGACTGCTCCAGAATACCGCGGCGAACCTACTGACACGAATCCCACCTCCTCCCTCCCTCTCTCTCTCACTCGCTATATACGGAATTGTATGGGGAAAGTGCCGAATTACATGCTTTTTGCACTCGCGTTGCGCGGTTGTTGCAAGAAAACTAGCCATCATAAAAGGATCGTTATGGTGCTCTGTTTATGCCCTTTCAGGGATAGATACTTGTTTTACGCTCTGGGTCTTATTTAGGCATGAAAATGATCACGTAAACAGCCCTATTTTGGCTAAAAACACCCCGCTGGGCGGTACATATAAATAAACCGCCTAGCCCGCTAAATAAGGGTTAAGAGAGGAAATATTTTGTTTTGTATTGCATAATCATTTATTTGACATATCAAGATTGTATGACCATTTGGATGAAATGTTATTGATTAGTTTAGGAGAAACTATGAGTATAATTTAAAATTACCTCTGACCTTTATCTTAACCTTCGTGAGATGTGTCTGGTAATTTGCAGTTAGCATTATTACATCAAGATCAACCACTTCAGTGAATTCGGTGTAATTCGAATAAACCATAAGGAAGTTACTACATTGACATTAGTATTTGACCTTAATATATCCATTAGTTTAGAAGTAATACTAACAAATGTGATTTTTACCTTTTTCCTTGACCTTAGACCTTGAAATTTGAAATATAAGGGTGACATTTATTCAATAAAATTTATATATATACTGTATATATAATGTCCAGGAGAGGGATATTGGTGAAATTATTATTATATAAAATACCAGTTTTAATAACTTAAATTTTACCTTGATCTGTGACCTTGACCTTTAAAAGAGTATTTATTTATTTATTGCATGATCATTTCATTGACAAATCAAGAGTGTATGTACATTAGGATGAAATATTATTTGATTAGTTTAGGAGAAATAATGAGTATAAATGAAAATGACATTTGACTTTTATCTTGACCTTTTTGGAATGGGTCTGGTAATTTGCAGTTATCATTCTTATACCAGGGTCAACCTCTTCAGCGAATTTGATGACATTTGAATAAACCATAAAGAAGTTACTATATTGACCTTAACATTTGACCTTCATCTATTACCTTGACCTTTTAGTAAGACTTTAGATTTGTACATGTTGACCTTTGTATAGCTGATTTAGATATATCCTCAACTTTTGGCGAAAATCTATCCATTAGTTTAGAAGTAATACTAATAAATCTGAGTTTGACCTTTGACCTTGGCCTTTGACCTTAATCTTGGGAATATTCAATTCAAAGTTGGTTAGTGTTTATATCATATAAATAGCATCTAGCCTTGTGAATATGGTGAACATTGAATGAGTAGTTAAACAGTTGAAAACTTGACCTTTATGATTGACCTTAACCTTTGAGTATGATCAATTTTCTTTTTTGACTGACATCCGCATGGACCGTCTGAACTCATGTGTAGTCATTTCGTAAGCATATATATATATAACCCTGAGAGGAGATATTGGACGGACAGACAGACAGACATAACAACAGAAAAATTGGCTGGTCATGCACGGTATACAGGGGATCGCTACCATTCTGCTTCACATAATTGATAAATTATAATAGACACTTACAACATTGATTTCTCCTGATGGACCAACTGTAGATGGACAAGCCCCAACACTCGATGGAAAGACCAGGTTGCCACTGTAAACGTCCCAACACACGTATGGTAAACATGGAGACGTCAGAGGAAAGGAGCAGGACACTGGCAAGCAAGAGAACCGCGACAACACTAAATGCAAATTTGAATATCTACCCCAAATTCATCGAGCCTCTGAACATACACGCTACCAAAATAATTTATGAACATTGCCATGTGCATGGTCAGAAACTGCACGCACGAGAATACTTGGAAATCACCCAAAATGTAACTAAACAAAATCTTGACAAGCTAATTATAATTGTATCAACGATACAATAAACAAAAGAAAATTAAGCAATTTGTTAAGCCTTTGATAATTGAAAATATTGACCTTGAGTATTGACAATACAGTTAGTATGTAAGTATCAATTAGAGATAGATAGAGACAAACAAATAATACAATGAACACCCAAAATATATAATTTGACGAATCCTTTATATAAAATATCATTGAAAATTATATGTATTTACCTGAATGGTAACGCAGCTGCATGCACGACCTCCCGAAATCCATCCTTCCGAATCCTCCCTCCCTCGCGAGGACAGAGTCCACCTGGCCAGGCTGAGATGCGGACACCATCCAGCTCTCCTGAGCTATCAGAAGAGACTGGATGACTCCGTTGTCGACGCCTGCCCGGGATGTAACACAGCACTCCATACCATTAAACACATCATAGAAGACTGCATTTCACACAACCACTTACGCCAACAACACAACCTACACTCAATGAGATGTGGGAAAGCCCGATCGTGGCCATGGCCTTCCTCAGGGACTCGGGGCTGTTCGGCCAGGCAGCTTAGGGAACAACAACAACAACAACAACCTGCATGATTGCATCTTCATCCTCCTCCTCATTATCATCTAGCTTGAGTTAGTCCGTTGCAGGACAAAGTGATTTCTCAAACGTTTCCACTCTAACCAGTCAGATTTTAGCCTGTTCCATCCTACCCCAGCAATCTTTCGGATCTTAACGCTCCATCTGATTCTCTGTCTGCTCCATCTCTAGGTGTTCATTATGTTACTCTAGTTGTTCTCTCCATCCCTCTTTGGGCACTCCTAAATTTACGCTCTAGACACATTTTTGTACTCCAAATTTCAGATCCATAAATTAGTACAGCGAGTACACAAGTGTTATGCTTTCCTGTTTAATGAAAGGGGTAGCTTGCTTATTATAAGGGAGCTATGTTTACCAAATATACTCCATCCAATGCCTATCCTTCACTTGGTTTGTCTGGAGTGATATGGGTTAGCCTTTATAACTGTTTCTATAACTTCATCTTCTATCTTTATTTGTTGTGGTTGCACATGATTAAACATAATTTTGGTTATCGTTCTATTAATGTTCAGTCCTACCTTAACGTATTTTGCCTTCCCATAGTCTACTTTCAGATCGTCAGTATGGCTTCTGCCGCCCTACTGGTGATCTTTTTTATCTTACTAATTCTTGGTCATCCTCCTTTAGGGATAATCAAGGTATGATCTGAGGAAAATAGTTAATGTTTGGTCCACAATTTTGCAGACTCCTTGAAAATGTAAAGTGTTATCGTTTTTTTCCGGTATCACAGTCACGTCAAAGGTCAAGTTATTTCTACATCATTTAACCATTAATTATCACTTTAAGGGGGGCGGAGTGTATTTATTTGCTCATATGTATCTATTTATGATATAGTTTTCGTTTCCTCCCTAGACCTCCATTAGGCTTAAAACAAAAACATCAGCTCAAGATTCTCCTTAAAGATAAATTTGTACAATTTTCGATAGAAAAAATTCCCGGCCTTCGGCTCGGTATCGCTCGTCAGGAGAAAAATCGACACCTAAATGACACAAAGAATCTTAATATTGACAAATAAAAGGGTCGAAGTCTTAAAATCGCCAAAATAATGGTCCGAACGTCTTTTAATCTGAAAACTGATGAGTTTAAACATGAGTATGAAGGGGGGGGGGGGGGGGGGGGGGACATAAAAACGTCCTATCTCCCCTTAAGAAAACTAAAGTACTGTAGAAAAGCCCCTAACCCCAACGTCCACACCACATTCAGGATCACCCTTTCTGAATTCATGTTGTGGTACCATATTTTTCAGAGAGGCAAGTAAGTTGGATATCTTTTGTTTGCTTTATTTTGCTTTTCTATATTCCAACTACTTTCTCTCGGGCATAGGCTGAGAGCCTGTACAGTTGGTCAAAGTTCCAGCTGACTCACCCTCGCTCTGGGGCTCGCAGAATTAGCTGGCAATACTAGTGTAGTGGTGGAGGGATACCACTTGCCATTAATGTGTTACCTGTGTCTGTCCTGTATATTACTGCAAATTAGACTATGTCATGTTCACGTTGTGAAGCCTAAATGGTCCTTCATTAAGCAGCCACCAATAAAACAGAAATATGACTGTATTCTTATAAAATCGAGTAAAGTATGTTGTGGCAGCCAGCAGGTTTTATATGCGTTGCCAATCAGTGGATATAATAACTTGAATATTTAAGCAAATCTACGAACTTAGGGTGAATGTTCAGGATCATACATAATGTATGCAGTTTTATTTGAGATAGGCTTACTATTCTTTGTTTAATATATGTTCTAACAATGATATAGCCGAAATCAGATCTACCAGTCCTAATCTTTGTACACCTTCCTACACCAGTATTGCCAGATAATTCTGCGAGCCCCAGAGCGAGGGTGGGTCAACTGTAACTTTGACCAACTGTACATTCAACTGTTGTACATTAAACGGTGAAGCCTGTGAGGTCTCGTTCCAGTCTAGGGGGTGATACATGTGAAGCATTTTTAGCTGCAACCAGCCCCTGCCATCTTGCATTCCCAGGATGCATGGGGCTTAGTTGCTTACTCACTGCTCGAAGCAATCTTTGAAGCTGCCTCGCTCAAGTGCTTCACTGTCTCACCTCCTAGACTCAGACCCTCACTCTCAGAACACCACCTATTGAGCCATGAACTCACTAGGCATTTTTCCCCTGTAGCTCATTTTGAATATGTGAATATTCATAAAGTGCTATTAAACCAGGGAACAATAAGGGTATTTATTTGGCGTTTCGGTGGGCTTTATGGTAATGCACTGATACTAGGTACATCACAATTTCCATCCAAATAATATCTTCCCATTGACATGTTAGGATTCGAACCCAGGTCCATTGGAATACCAGTCCAGCGGCGAGACCACTCAATCACACCTCCCCTATTGTGAGAGTAGGGTCGAAAGCTTTTGAATGTGACTACATCTGAGCGGGACCATTAGGTAATTAGTCCACCAATTATCTGGCATTAATTAGAGGCCACTGTAACAAATGTTGCCCCACTCGGTCCAGTACAAGGTCCACGACAATTGTTAAATATTTACTCTTTTTTGTACAAATAGTTTCCAAATAATACATTTTTCAAGCTACCCATACTAATTAAGCTGCGTTGGGTTGAAGTATGTGTTTACTCCTGATGAAATGAGTTGTATCCTAGGAACATTTTCATAATTAACCTGTTCAGTACCAGCGACGGCAGAGAGCCATCAGTAGATAAATCACTCCTCCCCAGTCCCAGCGACAGCACCTAAATGGTACGAAAGATTTTAATATTGACAAAATAATGGGTCGAATGGTTTCTGCATTCGTCTAACTAATGAGGTGAACGTCGTAAAATCATTACTAATGGAGCTAATCATGAGGAAGACGGGGATCCAGAAAAACCTATTACCTCCACTTAAACAGGTCATGATAGGTCCAGGCTTTCTCGTGAAGTGTCACACACGACATTGCTTAAGAAGAACTGAACCACAGTGTATAGCGTGACCAGGGTAAATTACAAATTACTTTGGCAGACGGAAAGTTAATAACACATACAGTATATACAAAATTGAAGACATAAAAGTGATATGTTATGCTGGAGAGGTTGACCACGACAAGAAGTGCATTAGGAAGGGGAGATATGGTGAAGTACAAGCAGTTATAAAACTGAGGGGAACGGGGGAGTTAAGAAATGATGAGGGGAAGTAATAACAGTGTTGATATATATATATATATATATAGAGAGAGAGAGAGAGAGAGAGAGATAGATAGATAGATAGCGAGAGAGATACAAGGAATTGTGTGTGTGTATCTCAAAGTCCTTGCAGTCCATTTCGGGGAGATATTCGAAGTGTAAACAGAGAGATTGTGTACTGCATTACACCCACTGCAGAATGTGCAAAATACTATATATTCTCTTCTTGAACTGCTCTACTGAAGAACTGTTTATAACTTCTGAGGGAAATTTGTTCCACGTAGAACAGATCTTCTATGTGAAAATATTTCCACAATACTAGTGCTGAACCTTTTCAATTCTAACTTCCAGCTATGGTTGTGTGTTACAAGTATACATGAAGTGACAATGCAAGCTTGTCTAGTGTGAGAGCTAGCGGGAGTAAGTGGTTGAAACTAATGGGTTCTTTACAAAACTACAAGTAAGATACTGCAGCCCATTCAGTACGACGACCCTTGGCTTCATTGTAAACTGGGTATTATTATACTATTACATGAAGACATTGAAGGTCACTTAAGGGGAGGTTAGGGTTTCTCTGGACCCACTTCTCCGTAAAGCTTAGCCCGATTAGTTTGGCGATTTTAAGACTGTATTTTCATTTAGATGTCAATTTGTTCGTAGTGAGTACAAAGGAGTACAAAGGAAATCAAGCAACAACAGATCTAGTGACCCTTCTAGGCTGCTTGTCCTCCAAAACACTGAGGATCAAGTGTCCAAACAGTGGTTTAGAGTGGGTAAGGGAACATTGGAAAGGGAACTACTGCCCTGCCACTAACGTGGCAGGACTAGGAAGTTAGTAGGGGACATATGGGTTAGTAACTGAGGGGAGGATAAAGTTATTAATTTACAAACGCAGTCAGTCGCGGGTTTGATGCGAGATATTTGTCTAGGCGGAATTTAAATGAATTAACGGTGCTGCAGTCTATAATGTCTCGGGGAAGCCCATTCCACAAGTTGACAACTCGATTGAAGAAGAAATTCTTAGATTCGTGCGAGTTAAAAGATTTACCAATAATTTTTCAACCGTTTCCCCGCGTGTAATTAGATTGGTCGATAGTGAAGTACTTACTACAGTTCATATTGTCGATGCCTTTGATGATTTTGAACACTTGAATTAAGTCGCCTCTTAATCTGCGCTGGGTTAAAGGAAATAGATTTAATTCTCTAAGATGCTCTTCGTATGGTTTGTTCTTTAGGCTAGGTATCATTTTGGTAACTCTACGTTGAACTCGTTCTAGCTTGTTTATATCTTTTTGGTAATAAGGGCACCAGGATTGAACGCAGTATTCCAGAAGAGGGCGGACTAAGGAATTGTAAAGGGTTAGGATAACTTCTTTGGATTTATGCTCAAATGACCTGCCTATAAAGCCAATTATTTTGTTTGCCTTCTTAACAACTTCTGAACATTGTTGACTCGGTTTTAGGTTACTCGATATTGTTACTCCCAGATCAGTTTCTCTGTTTACATTCTTAAGCTGAGTGCCATTCATCGAATAGTTTGCTTTCTCATTTAGGTATCCGACATGTAGTACTTTACATTTATCCGCATTGAAACTCATTTGCCAAATTTGGGCCCAACATGACAATTTATCTAGATTGTGTTGCATATCATCAACTTGTTCTTTTGAGAGTACGCTATTTGCAATTTTTGTATCGTCAGCAAATTTTGAGATTGTGCAGGTGAGACCCTCATCTATGTCGTTGATGTAAATTAGAAAGATAATTGGTCCTAGTACCGATCCCTGGGGTACCCCGCTACTTACATTGGTCCATTTAGATGCCTTACCGTTTATGACTACCCTTTGCTTTCTGTTGCTGAGCCAATTTTCTATCCAATTCAACACACCGTCTTGTATTCCATGCGCTTTTAGTTTTCGCAGTAAACGTTTGTGGGGAACTTTGTCAAAGGCCTTTTGAAAATCAAGGTATATAATATCTACAGCTTTACTCTCATCGTAGAGGTTGAGGATATCGTGGAAGAAGTCTAAGAGGTTTGTTAAACAGGAACGTTTTTTACGAAAGCCGTGTTGAGTATCTTTAAGTATGTTATTTTCCTCTAAGTGATTTACGAGTCTGTCTCGTATGACCGTTTCTAGCATTTTACATACAACTGAGGTTAAGCTAATTGGACGATAGTTACTGGGTAGAGATTTGCTGCCTTTTTTTAATATCGGTGTTACGTTGGCTAGCTTCCACTGATCAGGCATAGTTCCAGACTGCAAGGATTTATTGAATAGTAATGTCAGTGGTTTGCAGAGCTCATTCTTAGCTACCTTTAGAACTCTAGGCGAGATTGTATCAGGTCCTGGCGTTTTATTTACCTTGAGTTTATCTAAACAATTCAATACTTCTCTCTCTGTAACGGTGATATTGCTTAGAATAGGGGGAACCGGCTTTCGGCCGAGATATTTTGCTACCTCCGTCCGTCTGGCTCAGTTGATAGCATCACGGCTTCCCATCCCGCAGTCTCGCGTTCAATCCCCGCTCAGATTGAACAGTTTTTTTCTGGGATACAGCCGTCGGTTACCGTGTCCCCATGAGCAAGGGGAATGGGTAATGGTCTCTGGTTGACTAAAGAATGGTAAAGTCCTTGTGAATCCTAAAAGGAGATAAAGACGATTATTATTATTATAATTACCTACAAATGTACAAATTTATCTTGATGGAGGTCTTGGGAGAAAACTAAAGAAAATACTAAATACATACATAAATACAAATCTCCCTTTAAGAGTCAAAGGATCAATTGCATTTTTACCCGCTAATTCTTTTCCGAAGCTGCACAATGTCGTCTAATGCTAGCCACAATAACATTGACACACCACAATCTCACTGCAAGAGCTAAGTAAACGATCATGAGATATTTAGTAAATTACTACCATGCTTTGCCCATGGGAAATTCGGGTTATTTATGTAAACATATATCGTTCGTATTGCTCCTTCTCCTAAAGCCATAGATATAGGTTATAGAATTATAAGACGAGTATAGAACGGCTGATAAATGTATTTTGGTTATGGTGAATTATAAGACGAGTATAGAACGGCTGATAAATGTATTTTGGTTATGGTGAATTATAAGACGAGTATAGAACGGCTGATAAATGTATTTTGGTTATGGTGAATTATAAGAAGAGTATAGAACGGCTGATAAATGTATTTTGGTTATGGTGAATTATAAGAAGAGTATAGAACGGCTGATAAATGTATTTTGGTTATGGTGAATTATAAGAAGAGTATAGAACGGCTGATAAATGTATTTTGGTTAATGGTGAATTATAAGAAGAGTATAGAACGGCTGATAAATGTATTTTGGTTATGGTGAATTATAAGAAGAGTATAGAACGGCTGATAAATGTATTTTGGTTATGGTGAATTATAAGAAGAGTATAGAACGGCTGATAAATGTATTGTGCTTATGGTGAATTATAAGAAGAGTATAGAACGGCTGATAAATGTATTTTGGTTATGGTGAATTAAGAAGAGTATAGAACGGCTGATAAATGTATTTTGGTTATGGTGAATTATAAGAAGAGTATAGAACGGCTGATAAATGTATTTTGGTTATTGTGAATTATAAGAAGAGTATAGAACGGCTGATAAATGTATTTTGGTTATGGTGAATTATAAGAAGAGTATAGAACGGCTGATAAATGTATTTTGGTTATGGTGAATTATAAGAAGAGTATAGAACGGCTGATAAATGTATTTTGGTTATGGTGAATTATAAGAAGAGTATAGAACGGCTGATAAATGTATTTTGGTTATGGTGAATTATAAGAAGAGTATAGAACGGCTGATAAATGTATTTTGGTTATGGTGAATTATAAGAAGAGTATAGAACGGCTGATAAATGTATTTTGGTTATGGTGAATTATAAGAAGAGTATAGAACGGCTGATAAATGTATTTTGGTTATGGTGAATTATAAGAAGAGTATAGAACGGCTGATAAATGTATTTTGGTTATGGTGAATTATAAGAAGAGTATAGAACGGCTGATAAATGTATTTGGTTATGGTGAATTATAAGAAGAGTATAGAACGGCTGATAAATGTATTTTGGTTATGGTGAATTATAAGAAGAGTATAGAACGGCTGATAAATGTATTTTGGTTATGGTGAATTATAAGAAGAGTATAGAACGGCTGATAAATGTATTTTGGTTATGGTGAATTATAAGAAGAGTATAGAACGGCTGATAAATGTATTTTGGTTATGGTGAATTATAAGAAGAGTATAGAACGGCTGATAAATGTATTTTGGTTATGGTGAATTATAAGAAGAGTATAGAACGGCTGATAAATGTATTTTGGTTATGGTGAATTATAAGAAGAGTATAGAACGGCTGATAAATGTATTTTGGTTATGGTGAATTATAAGAAGAGTATAGAACGGCTGATAAATGTATTTTGGTTATGGTGAATTATAAGAAGAGTATAGAACGGCTGATAAATGTATTTTGGTTATGGTGAATTATAAGAAGAGTATAGAACGGCTGATAAATGTATTTTGGTTATGGTGAATTATAAGAAGAGTATAGAACGGCTGATAAATGTATTTTGGTTATGGTGAATTATAAGAAGAGTATAGAACGGCTGATAAATGTATTTTGGTTATGGTGAATTATATAAGAGGAGTATAGAACGGCTGATAAATGTATTTTGGTTATGGTGAATTATAAGAAGAGTATAGAACGGCTGATAAATGTATTTTGGTTATGGTGAATTATAAGAAGAGTATAGAACGGCTGATATATGTATTTTGGTTATGGTGAATTATAAGAAGAGTATAGAACGGCTGATAAATGTATTTTGGTTATGGTGAATTATAAGAAGAGTATAGAACGGCTGATAAATGTATTTTGGTTATGGTGAATTATAAGAAGAGTATAGAACGGCTGATAAATGTATTTTGGTTATGGTGAATTATAAGAAGAGTATAGAACGGCTGATAAATGTATTTTGGTTATGGTGAATTATAAGAAGAGTATAGAACGGCTGATAAATGTATTTTGGTTATGGTGAATTATAAGAAGAGTATAGAACGGCTGATAAATGTATTTTGGTTATGGTGAATTATAAGAAGAGTATAGAACGGCTGATAAATGTATTTTGGTTATGGTGAATTATAAGAAGAGTATAGAACGGCTGATAAATGTATTTTGGTTATGGTGAATTATAAGAAGAGTATAGAACGGCTGATAAATGTATTTTGGTTATGGTGAATTATAAGAAGAGTATAGAACGGCTGATAAATGTATTTTGGTTATGGTGAATTATAAGAAGAGTATAGAACGGCTGATAAATGTATTTTGGTTATGGTGAATTATAAGAAGAGTATAGAACGGCTGATAAATGTATTTTGGTTATGGTGAATTATAAGAAGAGTATAGAACGGCTGATAAATGTATTTTGGTTATGGTGAATTATAAGAAGAGTATAGAACGGCTGATAAATGTATTTTGGTTATGGTGAATTATAAGAAGAGTATAGAACGGCTGATGAATGTATTTTGGTTATGGTGAATTATAAGAAGAGTATAGAACGGCTGATGATAAATGTATTTTGGTTATGGTGAATTATAAGAAGAGTATAGAACGGCTGATAAATGTATTTTGGTTATGGTGAATTATAAGAAGAGTATAGAACGGCATGGTGAATTAAGAAGAGTATGTAAATGTATTTTGGTTATGGTGAATATAAGAAGAGTAGTCGATAAATGTATTTTGGTTATGGTGAATTATAAGAAGAGTATAGAACGGCTGATAAATGTATTTTGGTTATGGTGAATTATAAGAAGAGTATAGAACGGCTGATAAATGTATTTTGGTTATGGTGAATTATAAGAAGAGTATAGAACGGCTGATAAATGTATTTTGGTTATGGTGAATTATAAGAAGAGTATAGAACGGCTGATAAATGTATTTTGGTTATGGTGAATTATAAGAAGAGTATAGAACGGCTAAATGTATTTTGGTTATGGTGAATTATAAGAAGAGTATAGAACGGCTGATAAATGTATTTTGGTTATGGTGAATTATAAGAAGAGTATAGAACGGCTGATAAATGTATTTTGGTTATGGTGAATTATAAGAAGAGTATAGAACGGCTGATAAATGTATTTTGGTTATGGTGAATTATAAGAAGAGTATAGAACGGCTGATAAATGTATTTTGGTTATGGTGAATTATAAGAAGAGTATAGAACGGCTGATAAATGTATTTTGGTTATGGTGAATTATAAGAAGAGTATAGAACGGCTGATAAATGTATTTTGGTTATGGTGAATTATAAGAAGAGTATAGAACGGCTGATAAATGTATTTTGGTTATGGTGAATTATAAGAAGAGTATAGAACGGCTGATAAATGTATTTTGGTTATGGTGAATTATAAGAAGAGTATAGAACGGCTGATAAATGTATTTTGGTTATGGTGAATTATAAGAAGAGTATAGAACGGCTGATAAATGTATTTTGGTTATGGTGAATTATAAGAAGAGTATAGAACGGCTGATAAATGTATCTTGGTTTAGGTGAATTATAAGAAGAGTATAGAACGGCTGATAAATGTATTTTGGTTATGGTGAATTATAAGAAGAGTATAGAACGGCTGATAAATGTATTTTGGTTATGGTGAATTATAAGAAGAGTATAGAACGGCTGATAAATGTATTTTGGTTATGGTGAATTATAAGAAGAGTATAGAACGGCTGATAAATGTATTTTGGTTATGGTGAATTATAAGAAGAGTATAGAACGGCTGATAAATGTATTTGGTTATGGTGAATTATAAGAAGAGTATAGAACGGCTGATAAATGTATTTTGGTTATGGTGAATTATAAGAAGAGTATAGAACGGCTGATAAATGTATTTTGGTTATGGTGAATTATAAGAAGAGTATAGAACGGCTGATAAATGTATTTTGGTTATGGTGAATTATAAGAAGAGTATAGAACGGCTGATAAATGTATTTTGGTTATGGTGAATTATAAGAAGAGTATAGAACGGCTTGATAAATGTATTTTGGTTATGGTGAATTATAAGAAGAGTATAGAACGGCTGATATATGTATTTTGGTTATGGTGAATTATAAGAAGAGTATAGAACGGCTGATAAATGTATTTTGGTTATGGTGAATTATAAGAAGATGATAAATGTATTTTGGTTATGGTGAATTATAAGAAGAGTATAGAACGGCTGATAAATGTATTTTGGTTATGGTGAATTATAAGAAGAGTATAGAACGGCTGATAAATGTATTTTGGTTATGGTGAATTATAAGAAGAGTATAGAACGGCTGATAAATGTATTTTGGTTATGGTGAATTATAAGAAGAGTATAGAACGGCTGATAAATGTATTTTGGTTATGGTGAATTATAAGAAGAGTATAGAACGGCTGATAAATGTATTTTGGTTATGGTGAATTATAAGAAGAGTATAGAACGGCTGATAAATGTATTTTGGTTATGGTGAATTATAAGAAGAGTATAGAACGGCTGATAAATGTATTTTGGTTATGGTGAATTATAAGAAGAGTATAGAACGGCTGATAAATGTATTTTGGTTATGGTGAATTATAAGAAGAGTATAGAACGGCTGATAAATGTATTTTGGTTATGGTGAATTACATAATATTGTGGGAAAGGTAGCGAGTAATATGTAGTGCCAATATAATATAACTTCAATAGGATATGGAACTATATATTGTGGTCAAACCTTTAGTAGCTATTATTCTCGAGCACAGAACATTTTAGCATTAGGAATGAGTGACATGAAACAAAATATGCTAGAGAATGAACGTGCAATAAGTCTCTAGTGTATTTATTAAAATTAGATGGGAAATATGATCACTAACCTATTACACCAGCAATCGAGATGATGTATCTACCATTTGGGAAGAGAAAACCAGGAAATATGCATGAACAAAATTATACAACTTGTTTTGTTCTAGCTCTTTTTGTAAACATTACAAAAGGATTGTGGCCAAGCATGTTAATCAAATAATTATAACGACTAGACTATATTCGCTAAAGTATGAATCTTTATTTGTGCTTCTTTTGCCAGCATTTGAAGAATTTGAGAATTGTTTCAGCAGACATTGTTTATTATTACGTTAGCAGCTGACAATTTTTAACTTAATGTATATGATAATTATATTGTTTATTGTCAAGGCACTACGTCTCAATCTTATGATACATCTGTTTAGTTCAATCAAGTTCTATTGTGTATCTTGTGTATTATCTCTGTATTATATCAGAAACTAAGAGCATGATAACGGTTTCCTTAGCAAGAACAATTAGCGGATAATTATGTGTACTAAGATTATTGGTCTTGAGCAATTCTAGGTCAAATTAAATTATAATAATGTAATACTCATATTTCATCATATCATAAACACGGACACTTCATTATTATGCATACATACACGTAATAAATATATAGCATTAAGTGGAGGTTAAACATAATGATAACATGGACAACCATCTTCATAATCAGGTATTCATTCGTACATGATAATATCTAAAAATAACCTCACACAAATTTAGAAATCTCTTATTTTTGCTATTATATTAAAAATTAACAATACCTCATCCATTGCTTGAACCTATTTTCTATATCATATTTGCAGTCAAAGGCAGCAATACACGAAAATTATACCGCTTTTGTTTCCAACAGCAGAACATCAAGATTTCTTTGAGTAAGCTCTGAGGAGAATTGTCATTGTTCGGTTCAGACTAGTGTGTTGTTGTTTTTTCTCCTCGTTTTCCGCGTCTTTGGCTTGAACAATATTTTGGCTTATGTTGACCAAGGATGTAGTGCTTCGCTGTGTTCTTTTCTTAGTCTTACATTGTGTGTTACACTGTTTCTCGTGCCCAGAATTTTTGATATCCTTTATTTTGGTTTTCAGTTTTTCTCTTTTCTTGTATCGCTATTAAGTATTCTATTTAACTTAATCAATTAATTAATCGGGATATATGCCTTGACAGCGGGTAGCCACACTCACCTTCCGACTTCACTCCAGGGGATCCCCCCATGCGAAACTCCAGCCATCTGCCTGATCCATTGCAAGTATCCTATTGTAAGATTGGTCGACTTGCCTCAACCATGAGTTCTGTTCCCTTATGCCTCCTATACTCAGGGTTGTCCTCAGTAGAGACCACCTGGTGAGCAGGTTGAGCGGCGAACCACATGCCCATATAGCCAAGTTAGCATACACGGACCATGCAACTAATTTACCTCAAATCTGTTTCACGGAGCAGTCGCTGGCTTGAAATATAGGCATGCAAGCGATAGCCCATAATCCTACAAAGATATTACGTACCAACTCACTGTTAAGTGTCCATATCTCACATGCATATATATTAAGATTAAGTACAAGTGTCTTGAAGATCCACAGCTTCGTCCTTCTTTTTAGCCTTGTTTGCTATGTGTATGAAGGAGACAAAAACACAGGTTTCCTGTAACGAGTGTCTCCCCCATATCCAAAAAAGAGTGACAGGACCGAATTCACGGGATGTTGGGGTTAAAATGCCTGGAAACACGACATTTAAAGGAGTTTAAGTCATAGGATGAAGGAGATATTGATTGAGGGAGAAAATTAGAGCTCACTTGTTGAGTAGAAGAAAGACGGAATATTTGCCAATTCTTGGGTAGGAGAGCTGGACAAAATATGAGTGGGGCTGTGTTGAAAGGCGGGTGCCTCGCACTCGCTGTAAGTATGCACTTAAAGTGTTCTTGTGTGTGTATGTGTGTACATAGATACTCAGTTTTGTATACAAGGAAGTAAGGAGTGAAAGTTGTGTGGTATCTTTCCTGCAACGGGGTATAGTATAATGTGATTTGATATATCTTTGATGAGAACGGATGAGTACAAAATAAAGTAAATTCCATAGTAAACAAAATATGAATATGACGATAGCTATACAGTATACCATACATATATAACTGTTATCGAACGTAAGATTTTTTTTTTATCTTAATTTGAAAAGTTAATAATTATTATTTTAGTGTGCAGTATAATAATAATAATAATAATGAATACATCAAGAATTTACATAATTGAAGTTACTGTACAGTTCCGTGAAGTGAAAAGCTGATTAAATTAGTTAAAAGGATGGATAGTGTAAACTCTAGGTCATACTACCATCAAAAACCGACACTCAATACCAAATATTTCTAGGAGCATGATGGATACGCGCTCCATCATAATATATGAAATAACAATGAAAGAAAATGGAAACACAACACCACCAAGAGCCAACAATACCACCCTTGCCACAACACCACCGAGGAAAGAAAACACAAGCACCACACCACCAGAGTCGCCTCCTTCACACCCGCACTTCCCTTAACACCAGGAAAGAATATCATTGTCCCCATCAGCAATCCTGGAAGCGGCAGAACCAACAAAGACAGGAAGGAAGGCAAGGCAAGCAGGACTTTGCATAAGTCTTATACCACCACGCGCCCTTCTTGCTCCAAGCCGCACCACCGCCATGACAAGGAAACCCAGAGGGGCTACCCCAGCCGCTCCAGGCCTTCTTCCCAGCACATCCGCCTTTCTAACACCGAGAACAAGCACCGGGAGAAACGCCACCATCACTAAGACTATGACAGACCGAACAGGGACCAGTACAGTTGGAAAGCTCTTAAAAAACACCTCACTGGAATGATTTTGAAAGCTGGAAGATTTGAGTTATATTTGGTAAGGATATTCTAAAGCACTGGCGTTAAATTAACTTACCGAAGATCTTTATATCCTGGTTTTACGGAATATGTGTAGAATCACCATGGTGGCACCTCAACATCAATTCCTCACCTTGATCACCAGGAATTACTGTCGCTAGAGAAAGCTGTACTGACGTGCGCTCTAGTGGTAGTAAACCTAACCCCATTAAAGCTTGTTATAAGTTAATGCACTGGCAGTTAACTTTTCTCTAAGTCAGGGCTCGCAAGATACCATAACACTGGCATAACGGCACTTTGCATAGAGTCCTTACGATATACTGTCCTAGGCACTGGCGACAAGTTACGTATTCGTAAAAGGCTCAAATATAAACCCATCCAAAGTCCCTTGAAGACTCTTATAAAGGTCAGGACAGTTAAGTGATTTTGGAGAGCACTGGCGTCCCAACCCTCTTACGTTAGTCCGATGATACAATATGTATAGCACTAGCAGAACAGAATCATATGCATTTAAATAATCCAAACCCATGAGTACTGTAAATTTTCTTAATTAATGACTTATAAAGGTCAGGATAATTGAGAGAGACAGTACACCACTGGTATAACTTCTCCTCACGTTAATCCGATGATATGTTATGTATAATACTGGTAGAACATAACATATTCATTTAACCTAAGGCGTGCGCATGGGGGGTATGAGACACCAAACGCCAGTGCGCACGTATTTGAGCTGTTCCCATCACTAACATAGTTATTTTTCCATAAATAGCATTAATACTTATCCATATGCGCCTATTTTACGTTGATTATAAAGGTATTAACCTGTTACAACAATAAAACAAGTGGAAACAGCGTTTGGATGGTCAAAATCGGCGATACAGGCCGGGAGTTACATAATTTATGGCTGAGGCAACCTCCCTCCCCTCCACACTTCCCCACCTCTGGAGAGAGACTGTCGATCGATACTCTCTCTCTCTCTCTTGCACTCGCTTGGTAACAGTGATGACAATGCCCTGTTGCAACTCGCTAATGTTAGCATGATAATAGACCACAGAATCAGGGAATAACAGGGAAAATAGGTGATAAGTGAAGGAGGGGGGGAGGTGGTGAAAGAGGAGATGTGGAGGAGTGATATTTGGCATGGCCCAGGGGCCCCCCAAAAAACAAAAAACAAAAAAAAGGGTTAAAGTTTTTTGGGGGTGTTTTAAATGGATTTTTTTAGGCCCAGGATCTTAAGAGTCTTCCCGCACTCTCCCGGGGAAACTCTTAAGAATCTTCCCGCACATGCGGGGTTAACACATTATTAGCGGGCTAGTGGTCTATTTATATGTACCGCCCAGCGGGATGTTTTTAGCCAAAATAGGGCTGTTTACGTGATCATTTTCATGCCTAAATAAGACCCAGAGCGTAAAACAAGTATCTATCCCTGAAAGGGCATAAACAGAGCTTTCCAATGACACCATAACGATCCTTTTATGACGGCTAGTTTTCTTGCAACAACCGCGCAACACGAGTGCAAAAAGCATGTAATTCGGTACTTTCCCCATACAATTCAGTATGTAGCGAGTGAGAGAGGGAGGGAGGAGGTGGGATTCGTGTCAGTAGGTTCGCCGCGGTTGTCTGGAGCAGTCATACGCTCGCTACTCTCCTGCCACCACTTGTCTCTCTCTCTCAGCAACATTACGTGCTGAAATTGCCATACGACCTATGTCGCGCACCGCCAGATAGTCCAGATTTATTATACTCGACTTATGTTGCACGCCGCTAGTTAAGGGTTAATACCCCAAACCCAAGAGTTCTACTACATCTTCCATCCTGCTGTCATTACCACACGACAGGACCACCACCACGGCCCAAAAACCTCGTCGGAAGTGCCACGTTAGTGCAACATCACCGGAAGTGCCTATTGTAATCAACGGAAGTGCATGGTGTCATCCCCCTGGAATTTTGTGGATCCTCAATCGTGCTATGAAATTGTGTATATACCTATCCATGTCTGAATGTAACTCTGTATTAACATTATAGTTACGTTGAATAAGACAATCTATGCTTGTACTCTGTATAATATTTGATCCTCTATTACCTTGTGCATGTGTTCATTTGGTTTCAACTTCTCCAGTCGAGTAAGAACCTACCTAAATAGTCCAGTTAACCCCAGCAAAAACCTGGCATAACAATATTTATATATATATGAATAGAAGGATAAGAGCCAGAGTCGTATACATTTTGACGTTTATTGCAAATTTTTGGATGTACAGTCGGTCACCTTTCCGACTGGGCCACCTAATGGTAATTTCGCTGGGTCTTTCGCTCTGGTATTACTAAGATCGCTCACTCCCACCCACCCTGAATCTGTTGCATATTATGTCCCATAGATGGCGTAGTTAGATTTACTGGGAAGGAGAGGGGTGAAGGGGGGGGGGGGGGGGTATTGTGTAGGGAAAGTTGGAAGTATGTAGGGTGGGGGAGGGGAGTTACGTGAATTATTTCACCAGTGTTATGGTTACTGTTTTATCTCTTGATATTAATTAAGATGTAAATAGTTTTTGCTAGTGAAATCTGCCTTTAAGAAATATATGTTTATGTGTAATTATTGTTTACAAACCAATTTGTAGGGATTGCTAGATTCACTATCTATTTAGTAAGACAGCTCTTTCTCACTCATTCACTCACACTATCTATTTATATATCTATCTATAGCTATCCACATTATAGATTAGCCTTTCCTTTAGCTGATGTTCATTTGCTCTTCTTTGGGTTAATGTTGGTCTCTTAATTTTGGTTGAGGTCCCGGGCTGGCCCGTATTGTCGATTTGCGGCATTTGTTTTGGGGCTCCTCGTACCTCTCTGTCTCATGCCTTTTTCTTCAAATACAGCATTATGTGTAGCATTGTGTTGTTACTTAAAATAACATAATGTATTGCATATCCATATCCATCTAGTCGTCATTAGCCAAAATAACAGCTTTCATAACTAGTCGCTTACACCAAAGAATCGTACACTGTTAGAGAAAATAGGTCATTCAGCCATAAAAGCAGTGCAATATATATTGATATAATTATAAATATTCTCAAGATGTGTATTTTGTGTTTGAGAAGGGGATTTGGAGAAGAAAAATATATATATGACTAAAATACAGTACAAAAATATCAGACTTTAGAACTGGTAACCTACTTAAATAGAAACAAATACATGATTTGCTCGGAAATAAGTGCTCCAAACTTCAAAGCTGTTATAACTTATAAGAAAAATAGGTCCTACTAAAATGTCATTGGAAAACGCTATAGTATACTTTCAAAGTAGCCCCAGAGAAGTTTTAGTGGTTTGCATTTCCCAATGTTGATATGTATAGTAAAGGTGTTTGTTATTAGCATATACATTTGGATATCAATGCAAATATAATTAAACCGTTCAGAGAGAGAGAGCGAGAAGGAAAGGGAGAGACAAACTAAATGGACGAATACATCGAAGAGACTTATACACGAAAGCTTGACTCAAATATCTGTGAATAGAGTATTTATTAATCAAAATAATTAGTATTCGGTAATGTTTACTCTATATATTCATCTAAACATATGAAAAAAATGATCCGCAGAGCCAATTCACCTATGTAATGCAAATTCCCATTACAAGCAACCCAATTCCTCGACATGACAATCAAAGGTTTGATGTTCTCCACTTCCCTTTACCTAATAAATTGTTTCTCTGCGAATGAAAGAGACAAGAGGCAAAACTACTTATAACCAATTTGACGTCCTATTGTCCCCCTTACCCCGGGCAGAACAGAATGCTTAGTACAGAACCATATTCAAGGTGCACTGGAATGTAACTGCAGGACACGCAAAGCTTGAAACAAAGTCATAGGGTGAGGGATAGACACATTTACGGAGTGAATTCCATACTTTACTTGTTGAGCTGAAAATTTACAGGGAAATTTAAGTTATCTGTTGGCTTCGAATGGCGAGCAGAAAAGTGGTGGGAATGAGTTACGAAGCGGGTGGCCCCCTGTCTCTGCAGAGTGAGAGGTATACGCTGCGACAGCTGTGAAAAGCACTGATTATAATAATGGCATAACAGTAATATACATGCAGTTTTCACAATGTGGAGATATTGTAGGCAATATGGTGGAGAAGAGTAGAGATTACATGCCTTTGACTGCACACTTTCAGAGGCATTTTTCATATGCGAACAATACCTGATACGCTTACAACAGTGTCCCTGTACGGAGAAAGAGGCTGTACGGGGATAAGGGGGTAACAGACGATTGAGCAAACCTAACCTCTGGGAAACTTTTTAATCAAGAATGCTAATTATGATATTTCAAAGACACACACACACACACTTGTGTTTCGATAAACACTAATGGTTCACTGCATGCACGCGCATATCAGTATATGTTATGGCTCTAGCCATCTCTCTCTCTCTCTCTCTCTCTGTGTATCAATAGTGGTTTGGCAGGAGAGTCACAGGGACCGCACTTTCTACCAATTATTATCTTTCGCAACTAACTAAGCGTGTGTTACGATCCAGGTTCTCAAAGACACAGGGCTCTTCAACATTGGACTAGATAATGGCAAAAAGCAACAACGGTAACACTAGATCCAACACCTGCCTTAACACCTTACGAGCGGCCAGTTTTATTTATGTGTACCGCACATCTGGACAAATAGGGCTGTTTACGTGATCATTTTCATGCCTAAATAAGACCCAGAACGTAAAACAAGTACCTATCCCTGAAAGGGCATAAACAGAGCTTTCGAATGACACCATAACGATTCTTGTATGATGGATAGTTTTCTTGCAATAACCGTGCAACGCGAGTGCAAAAAGCAGGTAATTCGGTACTTTCAGTACATAATTGAGTATGTAGCGAGTGAGAGAGGGAGGAGGGAGCTGAGATTTGTGTCAGTAGGTTAGCTGGTCTGGAGCAGACATCCGCTCGCTAGTCTCCTGCCCCCACTTGCCTCTCTCCCTCAGCCACATTGTGCTGAAACAACTCGAGTTATGTCGAGCGCCGCCACATAGTCCAGCTTTATTTAACTCGACTTATGTTGCTCGCCGCTAATTAGGGGTTAAACACTGGAAAACAAAACACCATTACCGCCCTGAGTCGTGCCTGGACAACGAGGTATCCTATGACACGGTAACTGGTGCACACACACTAGGCTGACGCTCAATGAAACAGCCTATTCTCAAACAGTAAAAGATTACTCGATTATGTTACACAAAGAAAAGATAGTTAACGTGATTAATTAACGTTACGGTAGATACTCAAATAACTGGCACTCCTGTATTAAAGAAAGTGCAATGCTAGTCCTGCAACATCAACTGGAAACTTCTGAAATAAGTCTGATGCTGGGAAGATGTTCGTAAAGAATCTTGAACAATTATAATGCAGAATACGGGTCACAATAAATGCTAGGACATATAGTAATAATAGGCAGGCGAATAATAAAGACTGCGCAAAGGTAGTAATGCTCGACAACTAAAGAAATGCTTTGTGACACAACGCAACAGCCTACTCGGGTTGTGCAACTCAACAACAACCTCGGCTCAAAAGTGCAGTGAATAATAATGCTGCATACATATAATAATGGGGCTTATCTCTAACCAGTGTCTGCTCAGTTAATAAAGTCTAGCTGGGGTATCAAGGCAGGGCAACAATGGGCGAGCATGCGGCTCGTAGTCTAACGTTGTCCAAGGGTGTATAATGAAGATTACGTTATATGACGGGGATGCTTTCTTGATAAATCTAGGTCTCTAGTACCTAGCTCTATCCTGCCGATCCCTCAGAAGTCAACACAAAGAGGCAGCACTATGTTGTGAGGGATAGGCTATGGCCCTCTCACACCACAGCGCTGTGCTCGCAAAGTAAACCAACCCGAAGACCACTTAGGCTCCCACAGTACCTGTCGATGTCGTGCAGAGCTTAGCTAACACTGCACACATCGGAGACAACGACACAGTAACCTTACCCCTAGTCTAGCTTTAGATAACCAAGCAGAATCACTCAACACCTTGCAAGGGAGACATATACCGGTCTACAACCTTCCCGAGAGAGGACACATACGGAAAAGTCCGTGTCTCTAAACCTCAATAAAGCATAATACCTCCTTAACCTAATACATGGAAATATCTGAGAGCTTCGCGTACAATACGACTGGTCGACGGTGAACATCTATGCTGAAACCAGAAGGGATGTTGAGTTTAATAAAGATTAGAGAATGAGAAAGAAGAAGTCGAGAGAGAGAAATAGTATGCAAAGTAGCGAGTATGGGGGGCAGAATTGCAAAGGATGTAGGCGATACGCGTGTCAGGCAAGCTCTGAACTGGTAAAGAACACGAGGCAGCGACGGGAAGGGACTAGTTGACCACCCGGCCGCCAACGCCGTCAGCGCCCAAGCGAGCCGCGTCATAGCTTACCTCGCTGCCGGGTGTACTCCCTCACACTCTCTCGCTCGCCTCCCACACAAGCAACATTTATATTATAGCGAATATAAAATATAAGGCGCGGTCAGAGACCAAAACAAAGACCATTTCTAGACTGTCTGTGGCAACACGACACTAATGAAATAAAGCAGATCATTCTAGGACAACTGTAGCCAATCCCCCCATCCTGGCGAGCGCTAGCGAGCTGCAATGCCCCACGCAACCATTCTGCTAACGCCGGGAGGCGTCACCCCCCCCCCCCCCCCCCCCCAAGATATGAGACACTCAACCATGAGCCCATATCTGAACAGGCAGAATGTCGCTAAAATCTGCCACTCCTAACCACTCTGCCACTCATGGAATGCAAGCTCAGTCTCCTCCAAAAAAAAATACAACAACATTTTTATATAAAAAATCTTATCACCCTTCCCAAATATAATACATTAATTCATAACATTGTGCTCCCAGAGCGAGCTTTATGAAGCACAGCCTACTGAGGGAAAATCATCTGCACTCAGTACTCGGCTACAATATTATCTTAAAATTAATTATTAACCCTTATTTAGCGGCGAGCAACATAAGTCATGACTATGTGGCGGCGCTCGACATAACTCGAGTGCAATTTCAGCACGTAATGGCTGAGAGAGAGACAAGTGGTGGCAGGAGAAAGCGAGCTATGACTGCTCCAGACCACCGCGGCGAACCTACTGACACAAATCTCAGCTCCCTCCTCCCTCTCTCACTCGCTACATACTCAATTATGTACTGAAAGTACCGAATTACCTGCTTTTTGCACTCGCGTTGCACGGTTATTGCAAGAAAACTATCCATCATACAAGGATCGTTATGGTGTCATTCGAAAGCTCTGTTTATGCCCTTTCAGGGATAGGTACTTGTTTTACGTTCTGGGTCTTATTTAGGCATGAAAATGATCACGTAAACAGCCCTATTTTGGCTAAAAACACCCCGCTGTGCGGTACACATAAATAAACCGCATAGGCCGCTCGTAAGGTGTTAAAAAGAAAGTTTTTATTTAATTTTTCATATTTTATTTTAATGTTGTTTTTGGCAGCTACTATAGATGTAGCCTAATTTTCTTCTAATCAAAGCCAACAACTCGTGCCCTGCGACCCTACGCTGATGCTACACACGCGAGCCAACAAGCACCAGCGCAAAAATTCACCATGAGCCAAGACAGGAGGCTATACCAACATACTGTGGTAGCCTACCCCGGATCCTCCACCCGCGACAGACAGTCCGCAATCACATTCTCACAACCAGCAATATGGCGAATGTCTAAGTTGTACTCTTGCAACATGAGCGACCATCTGGTCAGCCTCATATTCCGGTTGTGGAATTGATTGAGGAATTTAAGCGGGTGGTGGTCGGTATACACTACCACGATTGGCCCATATGCAGGAACATAGACCTCAAAGTGTCTGAGCACTAACACGATTGCCAGCAGTTCCTTTTCAACAACCGAATAGTTTTTCTCTGCTGAATTAAATTTCTTTGAAAAGAAACTGACTGGATGCTCAAGACCTTCCTCATCTGTCTGCAAAAGTACGGCACCAGCCCCTACTCCGCTGGCATCAGTCGCCAACTGAAATGGTCGTTCAAAGTCCGGGGCCCTGAGGATAGGGTGAGTGCATAAAAGGTGGTTAACTACTCAAAACGCCTGCTCACACTCAGGTGCCCAGCGGAACTTTTTATCTTTGGCTAGTAGATCTGTCAAAGGAGCTAACACAGTAGAATAGCCTCTTATAAAGCGGCGGTAATACCCAATCATACCCAAAAATCTCATGATCTGCCGCTTGGTGGTCGGCCTGGGGAACAAGTCGATAGCCTGTATCTTCTGTTGGGGCGGGCTCACCTGCCCTAACCCAACCACAAACCCCAGATACTGCACCGTTGCTTGCACAAAGTCACACTTGCCCAGATTAACCACCAAGCCTGCTTTACTAAGTTGACTAAATAAGGCTTCTATGTGCTCACAGTGACTTTGGAAATCGTTGTCATAAATGATCACGTCATCAAGGTAGACAGTACAGTTTGGGATGTCTGCTACGATGTCGTTCATTAAGCTCTGGAAAGTGGCCGGTGCATCTTTCAGACCATATGGCATCACGTTGCAACGGTAACTACTGCCATCCACCACAAACCCGCACACCTCTTTAGCCCGCTCAGACAGTGGTACTTGCCAGTAGCCTTTGACGAGGTCTACCTTGGTCAAGTACCTTGCTTTCCCGATCTTATCCACACTGTCATCCACCCGGGGAAGAGGATATGCATTGGTGGGGGTCAACCCGTTCAACTGCCTAAAGTCAATGCAGAACCGAACTTTTCCATCAGGTTTGGGCTGCAGAGTGACAGGAGAAGTCCACCGTACTGCCCCCTTCTCGATCAAGCCTCTCGCCAGCATATACTCCAGCTCATCCCTGAGCGCTGGGAGTTTAATGGGTGGCACCCGATAAGGCTTCGACTTGAAGGGGGGGTGCTCTCCTACATCGACATCATGTACCGCTTGAGTAGTGAGGCCTGGGTGCTCGGCAAATACAGTGGGGTATGAATCGAACAGGCGCTGCACTGCCACCTGCTGTTCCTCCGGCAGGTGCGCCAGAGCATCATGCGCACATTGGCTCGAATTCCCCGCCCACTGATCAACCGAGACATGACAATCCCAGTTATCATCCACCTGATCATTGCTGCCCCCCTCTCCTTCTCCACCATGACCGCAGCAGGTCAACACAGGGACAGCTAGTGACTCAGGTGGGCGCCTCACATACTCCTTCAACAAATTAATGTGGCATAGTTGGTTACGCTTCTTCCGGTCTGGAGTGGCAACTAGGTAATCTAGATCGGAGATCTTTGACACCACCCGATAAGGCCCAGCGTACATGGCAGCCAGAGGATGACCTGACAAAGGCAACAGGACCAACACCTCTTGACCTACCTGAAACTCCGGAGTTTCGCCTTAGTATCATACCTATCCTTCATACGGGCCTGCGAACTCACCAAATTACGCCCGGCCAGCTCCAGACTTCTAAGCATTCTCTCTCTGCTCTCGAGGACGTATCTCAACATAGAACATGGCTTAGCGGTACCCTCCCAAATCTCCTTCACCATGTGGAGAGGGCCCCTCACCTGATGCCCGAAAACAAGCTCATTCGGACTGAAACCAAGACTCTCTCCAGGTACTTCTCTTGCCGCGAACAAAACATACGGCAGACCAAGGTCCCAATTCTTTCCGTTCTCTGCGCAGTAACATCGAAGCTTGCTTTTCAGCGTGGCGTGCCACCTCTCCAACACCCCTGGACTCTCCTGGTGATACGCAGAAGAGACGACAGTGCTGATGCTATGCTGAATCATAGTTTGTTTGAACAGATTAGATGTAAAATTAGAACCTTGGTCCGATTGCACCTCTTGCGGGTAAGCATACCGTGAGCAATACAAGAGCAGGTTCCGGACAACAGTTTTTGCCGTGCCATTTCTCATTGGATATGCATCAGGATAATGAGTGGCCACATCCATGATAGTTAATAGAAATTTATTACCGGCACTAGTAGGGGGTAGGGGTCCCGACCATATCAATGATGACCTTACTGAAGGGCGGTCCACTGACAGGAATGGGGTGCAACGGGGCTCTCGGAATTGCTTGGTTAGGTTTTCCAACCCTCTGGCACGTATGACACCTTGCTATCCAGGTTACCACCTGCCCCTTCAACCCCGGCCACCAAAACAATTTTTCTAAAGCCGCCACCGTTTTTCTCACCCCTAGATGTCCTGCCAGTGGTATGTCATGCGCCAACCTCAGTAGGCTATCCCTGCACTCCCGTGGCACCACCAACTGGTCCACTACTCCGGACCCCTCTTGCCAACTACGTTTAGGGTCTTGAAAACGCCTATAGAGGATGCCTTCTAAATAAAACAAATCTCCTGGCTGTGCATCGCCGTCCTCGTCGAGCTCTACAGCTCCATTAGCACACCTTTGGAGCTCAGGGTCCTCTAGTTGCAACCGACGTATATCTGAGGGTGCCAAGCGATCTAACTGCTCCCGGAGCAATGCATGACCTTCCCCGATACTGGGCTGCTCCCTCTGTCTCTCTCGATGTACATAACGTTGCTGTCGTGGAGACTCGTCATGCCCAGCCTCGTCACTCTCGATGACAGGCCCAGGGGCTACTCCAGAATTAAGTAATGGTGCTAATACTGAATCACCCAGGAGAGACGCCGAGTCAAAACTCTTAAAACCAACTCCAGTTTTTAGCCTCCTCCTGTTGATCGTTCCCCCGCTGGCCTGAAGACGGAGGACTAGGCTGTGACACTTTAGCTGCCCGAGCTCGGGTGACAACACACGCCATGGGTTGTGTCTGGCACCGCTCGACCCACTCTTGCTCTTCCCTACTCACGTCGGCCGGCCTCTCGGCAATGACTAAGGGTAGAACCTCAGAAGCGGGCATTGCAAAGTCGTTGCCGAGAAGAAGGTCGATGCCCTCCACTGGCAGTTCCTCCACAATCCCGAAATCCAATTCACGTGCCACACCATCCACCTCCAACTCCAACCGCACCAGCGGGTATGACCGAGTTGCATTAATACCCTGCACCACTACCACCCGAGCCGCTTTTATAGGGTAGCCAGTCAAGTTTTTCATCAGAGTCTGGGAAGCACCTGTATCACGCAAGACCTCTACTCCATACTTGCGCCCCGCCCACATCACGCAACCCCGCCCTCTATGGTCGTAAAAAACATCCTGAGCAGGGTTCGAGCCTCCCAGGTGCTTCTGCATTGGCTGTGCCTCAGCCTCTGACGAACTGCCCCGGGTAAACTCAGACGACTTCGGAGACACACCAATATTGCAGGCCAAAGACACAGCTGCTGTAGGTGGTTTGCTAGGACAGACTCTTGCAAAGTGCCCCTTTTTATGACAATGATAACACTCCAACTCCCCTTTGGGCTTCCCTTGGTACTGGGAAGGGCCTGGCCCCTTCTTAAACGGGAGAGTGCTAGTCTTGTGGTCAGTCTTGGTATCATGGCTCTTGTACTTGTTTGCATAAGGTATATCACTAACTCGGGGGGGTGGGGCGTCACGCCCCTTGTTACCTGCCTCACTACGCTGGGCAGACCTGCACCCACGAATTAGTGATAGCCGGAGGTCAGCCATCTCAGCTGCCTCCTGTAGAGTTTTTGGTTGCTTTTCTTTCAGGTTTAACGTCAGGTTGCCGCCCGTGCATTTGAAAAACTGCTCTAAAAGCACCAACTGTTTAATGTCGTCAAACGTAGTAGCTTTCTCCGACCTCAGCCAATTCCCAAAAGCATCAGACAGCTCCCGGGCATGTTCCAAAAAGGTGCTCTCCCGACCCTTGGTAACACCCCGGAACTTCAACGTGTACGTCTCTTGTTGTAGTTCGTATGCTCTCAGGACAGCCTCCTTGAGTTCCTCATAGATAATACACGACTCTATAGGCAATGCATCATAAGCCTTGAGTCCCTTGCCCACAAGTCTAGAGGAAACAAGGGCTGCCCACTTCTCTCCAGGCCACTGGTGTTCCTGGCACTTCTTCTCGAATCTCATGAAAAATTCGGTGACACCAGACTCATCAAATACAGGGACTAGCTTCAACAGGTGCGACAAAGACTGATCATGCCCTCGATTCCCGACCCCGAGACGTTGCCCTGTCGTTTCCACCCGAGTCTTCTCAAGATCGATATCTGCACGGTACCTGGTAGACCTCAGCCTCCGACTGGGCTTTTATTCCTCGCAAGTTCGAGATCAGTCTGTTGTTTAGCCTTTATCTTAGCGAGTTCGAGACGTTCCTCACGCTCAGCTGCACTCGCCATCTCAGCTGGAAGAGCATTTCTGTAGTGAAACCTGAGGAGGAGGTGCAACTATTGGAGGCCCACCCAGCGATCCTAAACACACTGCCAGGCGGCTATCGGGGGCCCTGGCGGGAACGTACGAAACTCCCGGCATCCTAGAGGTCCCGATGGGAGTAGAGTGGAGGGGGGCTCGCAGTCCCGAGCACCCTCTCCACCCTGGACCTCACTAGCCGCCTCCGTACGCAAGCCTTCAATCGTTCTTCTTCCATGAGTTAACCCTTAGCGGCGAGCAACCCGAGTTCCGCTGGACTAGCCACATAACTCGAGTGGCAATTTCAGCCGTAATTTGAGAGAGAGACAAGTAGAGACAGCGAGGGTGCAGACTGGCTGCTCCGCAGCTTAACCCACTGCTAATCGAGCTACGGTACCTGCGGCACTCGCGGGACGTACAGCTACTCCGGATCCTATGGTGTCGAGTGAGAGAAGGGGGGCATGCAGGATCACGTAAACGCCCTATTTTGGCTCACCCTAGTACACATAATAAACCGCATAGGCCGCATAAGCCCCATGAGGGGAGCCAAACACTGTAGACCATACTTGCTAATTCCCTCTAGTCGATCAGCTGTTATAGGCACCTCCAAAAACTTCTTTGCAGCCTCCTCACTAGTTACTAACCTCCCTGGCATCTGCCCATCAGAGCCTGCATCATTCCCTGAACCCTCAGTAGGATCTGATTCGTCTCCCATGGTGTCCACCAAAAATTATCACGTTTATAAACAAAAAAGAAGAAGTACCCAAGCTCCTGTGTAGCACTTATTCACTTGCCAAAAAAGTCTGAAGACTCTCAAGTGCTATACTACTTTGCCCAAAAAAATCTAATGTGCCCACTATATTCCTCAATAAAACAAATGACCACAACAATCCTGCAATTATCTCTTAGTTCACAAGATCCTGGGGAGGTCGCCATTTGTTACGATCCCGGTTCTCAAAGACACAGGGCTCTTCAACATTGGACTAGATAATGGCAAAAAGCAACAACGGTAACACTAGATCCAACACCTGCCTTAAACACTGGAAAACAAAACACAATTACCGCCCTGAGTCGTGCCTGGACAACGAGGTATCCTATGACTCTGTAACTGGTGCACACACACTAGGCTGACGCTCAATGAAACAGCCTATTCTCAAACAGTAAAAGATTACTCGATTATGTTACACAAAGAAAAGATAGTTAACGTGATTAATTAACGTTACGGTAGATACTCAAATAACTGGCACTACCTGTATTAAAGAAAGTGCAATGCTAGTCCTGCAACATCAACTGGAAACTTCTGAAATAATTCTGATGCTGGGAAGATGTTCGTAAAGAATCTTGAACAATTATAATGCAGAATACGGGTCACAATAAATGCTAGGACATATAGTAATAATAGGCAGGCGAATAATAAAGACTGCGCAAAGGTAGTAATGCTCGACAACTAAAGAAATGCTCTGTGACACAACGCAACAGCCTACTCGGGTTGTGCAACTCAACAACAACCTCGGCTCAAAAGTGCAGTGAATAATAATGCTGCATACATATAATAATGGGGCTTATCTCTAACCAGTGTCTGCTCAGTTAATATAGTCTAGCTGGGGTATCAAGGCAGGGCAACAATGGGCGAGCATGCGGCTCGTAGCCTAACCTTGTCCAAGGGTGTATAATGAAGATTACGTTATATGACGGGGATGCTTTCTTGATAAATCTAGGTCTCTAGTACCTAGCTCTATCCTGGCGATCCCTCAGAAGTCAACACAAAGAGGCAGCACTATGTTGTGAGGGATAGGCTATGGCCCTCTCACACCACAGCGCTGTGCTCGCAAAGTAAACCAACCCGAAGACCACTTAGGCTCCCACAGTACCTGTCGACGTCGTGCAGAGCTTAGCTAAACACTGCACACATCGGAGACAACGACACAGTAACCTTACCCCCAGTCTAGCTTTAGATAACCAAGCAGAATCACTCAACACCTTGCAAGGGAGACATATACCGGTCTACAACCTTCCCGAGAGAGGACACATACGGAAAAGTCCGTCTCTCTAAACCTCAATAAAGCATAATACATCCTTAACCTAATACATGGAGATATCTGAGAGCTTCGCGTACAATACGACTGGTCGACAGTGAACGTCTATGCTGAAACCAGAAGGGATGTTGAGTTTAATAAAGATTAGAGAATGAGAAAGGAGAAGTCGAGAGAGAGAAATAGTATGCAAAGTAGCGAGTATGGGGGGCAGAATTGCAAAGGATATAGGCGATACGTGTGTCAAGCAAGCTCTGAGCTGGTAACGAACACGAGGCAGCGACGGGAAGGGACTAGTTGACCACCGCCGCCAACGCCGTCAGCGCCCAAGCGAGCCGCGTCATAGCTCACCACCTCGCTGCCGGGTGTACTCCTCACACTCTCTCGCTCGCCTCCCACACAAGCAACATTTATATTATAACGAATATAAAATATAAGGCGCGGATCAGAGACCAAAACAAAGACCATTTCTAGACTGTCTGTGGCAACACGACACTAATGAAATAAAGCAGATCATTCTAGGACAACTGTAGCCTATCCCCCCATCCTGGCGAGCGCTTAGCGAGCTGCAATGCCCCATGCAAACCATTCTGCTAACGCCGGGAGGCGTCACACGTGTTACAGGTTGCCAGGGTAGCTCATGAAAAAGATATATCCACTGATATTTAACTACCAATCATGTTAGGACTTATACCTATTGGCTTCTGGAAGAGAAAAACAAGCGTAGGAACTATTTAAGATATACTGAAACTTAGCAA